>CANSZD010002407.1:0-482500 GCA_947648045.1 Beta corolliflora
CTAAACCATAATTATAAAAGTATTAAAGAACTAAACACAAGCTCTCCCAGTCGAAATCCCGAAACCCAATGATGCATCATCTTCGGACCGAAATGGTCGATGCTTTATTGATCCCGAAAGAGCTTGCTCACCAAATGGCTCATCACAGATCAATAAGGCACGGCCATGATCGACATACGAGAAAAGCACGTAATCGAAGAAAGCCGAGTACTACATACTAAATAAAATATAAAACCTAACATGATACTAATAATCATTAACTCAAAGATAAATAATAACATAAATAAATAACAGATTGACTATACTGAACTAGACTCCACAACCAATAGGTTAATTGATATTAAATTGAATAGGCAATGGAAAGAGTTGTCCAAACCAAAACATGTCTTCAATTTAGAAGACGAAGTACAGGCGCGACTCCGTACTCCAACGACCAACAATATCGAGATACTAATTAAATAAAATAGAACACGGTGATCAATCCGATCCCAAGAAAAGCCATGGGCTACCACCATGTATTCCAACTCATACTAGTCCAACACTTCTGACGTGCACAAGTCTAAAGCTTATTGTTATTCACTTTCCACTTTAAGTTATTAATAAATTACTATTTGTTGTGACTCACAAAGTAAGACTGTAACACCACGGATTTTCGCTCATAATTTCTTCGACTTATTTTCCCTGAATTATTATATTCACTATATTGTGGTTATAAAAGGACGGAGTGTTACATTTGGTATCAGAGCAAATGATCCAAAAACTCTCAATGATTTGCTACATATTCCATAGGAAATGTGTAGTTTATGCATGTAAGATTATTAGTATCTTAGGATTCAAGAAAAGTTCTTAGCGAGAATTACTTGGGTAGGAAGAAAGCCTTGGGAGTTATTTTTTTAACTAATGTGCTATATGTTTTTCTTATGTGTTAGTTAGTGATTTCAAGTGACTAACGTTTTCGTTTTTGTAGAATTCCTCCAAGGTGTTACTTGGATGGTCGTAACTAAGCTGCTCGTCGTCGTCGTATAGCATCTTTTCTTATCATTTCAAGTTTCGAGGACGAAACTTTCTTAAGGGGGAGTGATTGTAACACCACGGATTTTCGCTCATAATTTCTTCGACTTATTTTCCCTGAATTATTATTTTCCGTTAAAATTAGAATATTTTACTTCTTAAAAATATTATATCTTATATTATTTGTTTTTCAACTTTTAAGATGTTATATTTATATTATTTATTTCATTAGAAATTACATATTTTCTAGTATTTAGAAATACGCGTTTGAGCTAGTATTTTTTATTTATTCGATTTGAACGTGTTTGCACCGTGCACACGACTTTTTAATGTGAAGTTTTAAGCTCCTAAAATCTGTTCACAAAATCAGAATATTGGAAGCATGAGAGAGGCTTTTGAGCACCTTGTAACCCCTTTGTAACCCCCACCTTAATGATATTCAACTCCCATCTTTTTAGCTATTGTAACCCCCCGTTTATATTTTTATCTTCTCTTAATGTTGTATTATGGACAGAAAGAATCATACCATAACCCCCATTTCTATTCGACCATTTGAAGAGAGAAATAGAGAAGAAAAGTTCATCCCGGTTTTTCCTGCCACACCTTCACGAATATGACCATCGCTGGATATCTAACCGTTGGATTATTTTCAAATTTGGACAGCATGTTGAGGACATCTGGGCCTTCAGTTTGACCAGAGAGATTTTAAATCCAATCTTTTGATTGTCGGGAATATGAGTCGGAACAGAACAGAACGTAATGGAATTTTATAATGTTCAAGAAAAAGAATGCAAGCAATTGGAGGTCTTAAAAGGTAACTAATGGTGTTCCTAAAACAATTAGGATTAGTATAGAAATTATATTTGATTTTAATAGTTAAGTCTGGTATTAGAATCATGGTAAGTTAGGGGGTTAGAATCATATTAAGTTTTGGGTGGGTAAATTGTTTGATTGTATGTTGTTACTTGTTATGTTTGTATGTTTCCATGATTATTAGTTGTACGGCTAATGAAGAATGGTTTAGTTATGGGGCTGATGTTCTTGTTCTATTTCTGTTATATATTCTATTTTATGTGGCATGTTCAATATATTCTTGTTGTAGCGCATGAAGATGATGATTATATTGTTGTGCATTGCATCTTGCTTCTCTCTCTCGTTAGTTTTGTTGTAGCTTAGCTAGTTTTATTTTCTTTTGGTTTTTGGTTGGTGCTTTGTACAGATGCATGATCGTGGGTATGTTAATGAATTTAGTTCCATTCTTTTGTTTGGTTTAGTGAAGCTACATTATTTTATGCGTTAATACCTGCTAATGAGTTTAGTTACATCATTTTTTATTTGTTAATAGTTTTGCTTGATTTTGTTTGTTTATACTTGTTGTGAGTTACCAGTTATGTAGTCATGTGTTTTATTTAATTTGTTAGCTGTTAATTTCTCTGTGCATGTTCGCTGGTTTTGGGCTGTTGATGCTACTTGATTCCCTTCACTTTGTGTTTTAGGATTTGTGGTATGAGTTGAATCAGGTGTTTTATGTGCAGTTTTTATAACTATAGTCAAGTTATAAGATAGTTTCATGAACTATTTTCTTTTGGGTTCTTCAAATTGTTTTCGAGCTGTTATAAGTATTACTATTATTTTATAGTTTCTTAATGAGTTAAATAATATTTTTCGAAGATGATGTTGTTAACATTATGATTATTGTTAAGAGAAATTGTGAAGTTGTTTTGAATTGGAATTGAACGGTTGAGTCCCCAATATTCCTGCAGTTTTATGTATATGGAATTACTGGGTTGAGTCCCTAAAATTCTTGCAATTTGGAATTGATCGGTTAAGGCCCTAGATTCTTGCAGTTTGATGTAAGACCTTGAATGGCATTTTGCAAACGATGAAAATATATTGTTTATCATTTGTTTTTGTTTGAGGATGATGACTAGTGAGGCGGCATGGTCTCCTAGAAATGAACAGTCACAATGTACTGAGCAGGGTACTATGTTTATATTTACGTATTGAGCAGGGTATGTAGGTCCGTTTTGGTTATTAGTTGTCGTCTGAGAGGTCGAGAAGTACTGAGTAGGGTACTATCTCGCATCAGGGTGTGGCCATACTAGACATAGGCGAGCAGGGTCCTAATACTATAACCAGATAGGAACAGTGGGTTGCGATCCACTTACGTTCAGTTGCTCCTCAAACGTGTTAAGAAGATTATTTTGGAAACATTATCATTATCATTATCATTTATATCGTTTATATTATTATTTTATTTAAATTTTGATGATTTATATTGTTAATCCTTGAGTTTATATGTATATTTATCAGTTCATTTGTTTATTCTGCTATCTTTACCCTATTTATCTTTAGCATGTTGTATTGTCTTTGTTGAATTTATTTATCTGAAGTTTATGTTTGCGAGATGTTGTTATACGACTTGATTGTTAAGGCTTTTATAATTCTTATATGGATCCTAATTGAGCTGGGAGAGCTGTTAGTTACTCGTCACTGATTGTGGATGTTTGTTGATATATTTTTGCAGGTGAATATTTCGTGTTATGGGAAATGAGAGAAAGGCTATTTAGGATTTTTGTTTGAGACGTTTTATTTTATTTATATTTACTACATTGGGTTTATGAGGTTGTTTTGCCTCTTTATGGATATTTTGGATTATATTAATTGGGTTTTATTTTTATTTAGTTTAATTTTAACCTTTGATTAGAGTGACATTTCCGTCAGGCGATATTTCCGCTATCACCATTTCTTTAATAAAATGTTCTATTTTCACTATATTGTGGTTATAAAAGGACGGAGTGTTACATTTGGTATCAGAGCAAATGATCCAAAAACTCTCAATGAGTTGCTACATATTCCATGGGAAATGTGTAGTTTATGCATCTAGGATTATTAGTATCTTAGGCTTCGAGAAAAGTTCTTAGCGAGAATTACTTGGGTAGGACGAAAGCCTTGGGAGATATTTTTTTAACTGATGTGCTATATGTTTTTCTTATGTGTTAGTTAGTAATTTCAAGTGACTAACGTTTTCGTTTTTGTAGAATTCCTCCAAGGCGTTGCTTGGATGGTCGTAACTAAGCTGCGCGTCGTCGTCGTATAGCATCTTTTTTATCATTTCAAGTTTGGAGGACGAAACTTTCTTAAGGGGGAGTGATTGTAACACCACGAATTTTCACTCATAATTTCTTCAACTTATTTTCCCTGAATTATTATTTTCCGTTAAAATTAGAATATTTTACTTCTTAAAAATATTATATCTTATATTATTTGTTTTTCAACTTTTAAAATGTTATATTTATATTATTTATTTCATTAGAAATTATATATTTTCTAGTATTTAGAAATACGCGTTTGAGTTAGTATTTTTTATTTATTCGATTTGAACGCGTTTGCACCGTGCGCACGACTTTTTAATGTGAAGTTTTAAGCTCCTAAAAGTTGTTCACGAAATCTAAATATTGGAAGCATGAGAGGGGCTTTTGAGCACCTTGTAACCCCTTTGTAACCCCCACCTTAATGATATTCTACTCCTATCTTTTTAGCTATTGTAACCACCCATTTATATTTTTTTTATCTTCTCTTAATGTTGTATTATGGACAGAAAGAATCATACCATAACCCCCATTTCTATTCGACCATTTGAAGAGAGAAAGAGAGAAGAAAAGTTCATCCCGATTTTTCCTGCCACACCTTCACGAATATGACCATCGCCGGAAATCTAACCGTTGGATTATTTTCAAATTTGGACAGAATGTTGCGGACATCTGCGCCTTCAGTTTGACCGGAGCGATTTATATCCAAGCTTTCGATTATCGGAAATATGGGTTGGAACAGAACAGAATGTAATAGAATTTTATAATATTCAAGAAAAAGAATGCAAGCAATTGGAGGTCTTAATGGTGTTCCTAGAACAATTTGGATTAGTATAGAAATTATATTTGTTTTTAATAGTTAAGTCTGGTATTAGAATCATGGTAAGTTAGGGGGTTAGAATAATGTTAAGTTTTGGGTGGGTAAATCGTTTGATTGTATGTTGTTACTTGTTATGGTTGTATGTTTCCATGATTATTAGTTGTACAGCTAATGAAATATGGTTTAGTTATGGGGCTGATGTTCTTGTTCTGTTGCTGTTATATATTCTGTTTTATGTGGCATGTTCAATATATTCTTGTTGCAGCGCATGAAGATGATGATTATATTGTTGTGCATTGCATCTTGCTTCTCTCTCTTGTTAGTTTTGTTGTAGCTTAGCTAGTTTTATTTTCTTTTGGTTTTTGGTTGGTGCTTTGTACAGATGCATGCTCGTGGGTATGTTAATGACTTTAGTTCCATTCTTTTGTTTGGTTTAGTGAAGCTACATTATTTTATGCGTTAATACCCGCTAATGAATTTAGTTACCTCATTTTTTATTTGTTAATAGTTTTACTTGATTTTGTTTGTTTATACTTGTTGTGAGTTATCAGTTATGTAGTCATGTGTTTTATTTAATTTATTACCTGTTAATTTCTCAATGCATGCTCGTTGGTTTTGGGTCCGCCGATGCTACTTGATTCCCTTCACTTTGTGTTTTAGGATTTGTGGTATGAGTTGAATCAGGTGTTTTATGTGCAGTACTTATAACTATAGTCAAAGTTATAAGATAGTTTCATGAACTATTTTCTTTTGGGTTCTTCAAATTGTTTTCGAGCTGTTATAAGTATTACTATTATTTTATAGTTTCTTAATGAGTTAAATTATATTTTTCGAAGACGATGTTGTTAACATTATGATTATTGTTATGAGAAATTGTGAAGTTGTTTTGAATTGGAATTGAACGGTTGAGTCCCCAATATTCCTGCAGTTTTATGTATATGGAATTACTTGGGTTGAGTCCCTAAAATTCTTGCGGTTTTGAATTGATCGGTTAAGGCTCTAGATTCATGCGGTGTGATGTAAGACCTTGAATGGCATTCTCAGACGATGAAAATATATTATTTATCATTTGTTTTTGTTTGAGGATGATGACTAGTGAGGCGGCATGGTCTCCTAGGAATGAACAGTCACTATGTACTGAGAATGGTACATAGTTTATATTTACGTACTGAGCAGGGTATGTAGGTCCGTTTTGGTTATTAGTTGTCGTCTGAGAGGTCGAGAAGTACTGAGTAGGGTACTATCTCGCATCAGGGTGTGGCCATACTAGACATAGGCGAGCAGGGTCCTAATACTATAACTAGATAGGAACAGTGGGTTGCGATCCACTTACGTTCAGTCCCTCCTCAAACGTGCTAAGAAGATTATTATGGAAACATTATCATTATCATTATCATTTATGTCGTTTATATTATTATTTTATTTAAAATTTGATGATTTATATTGTTAATCCTTGAGTTTATATGTATATTTATTAGTCCATTTGTTTATTCTGTTATCTTTACCCTATTTATCTTTAGCATGTTGTATTGTCTTTGTTGAATTTATTTATCTGAAGTTTATGTTTGCGAGATGTTGTTATACGACTTGATTGTTAAGGCTTTTATAATTCTTATATGGATCCTAATTGAGCTGGGAGAGCTGTTAGTTACTCGTCACTGATTGTGGATGTTTGTTGATATATTTTTGCAGGTGATTATTTCGTGTTATGGGAAATGAGAGAAAGACTATTTAGGATTTTTATTTGAGACGTTTTATTTTTTTTATATTTACTACATTGGGTTTATGAGGTTGTTTTGCCTCTTTATGGATATTTTGGATTATATTAATTGGGTTTTATTTTTATTTAGTTTAATTTTAACCTTTGATTAGAGTGACATTTCCGTGAGGCGATATTTCCGCTATCGCCAATTCTTTAGTAAAATGTTCAATTTTCACTATATTGTGGTTAGAAAAGGACGGAGTGTTACAAAGACAACCAACATAAATATCATGGATACACAAAACTTCCATTTTATCTTAGGATTAAATAGTGTGGTCATACAACTCAAATAATCCAAGAATAATTCCATTACTTAATTCATAACCAACCACAATTTATTTGTTGACTTAAGTCAACAATTAACCAACTTTTCCATAGGTGAATAATTAACTTTACTAAACAAGGTCCAAGGTCCCTATAAAGTAAATATAATAATAATAATCCAAGGGAACAATCAACATGATACAATTCATGATCCAATAACAATATAATTATTAATCCCTCGTGTGAATTAATAAAATAAAAGTTCTCAATCTCACATGCTTGCATCAATCATCCATACAAACATATAATATTCATCATAGTTACATGCTTCACACAACGGCATCAAACATGCAATTTTACTTGAATATAAGCCATATATGAACTATAAAAGTTCCCTATACATGATACTACATCAAATCATAATCTTAGGACATGATACTAGTCTAATAACACATAGGTATGTACGTACCTTGTGTAGACAAAACGAGAGGCCACTTTCTCAACCTTAGAAATCATTCAAGGTATAATCTCCGCCTACCAAATACCAAAACATCCAAATATTAATACTCTAATAAATTTACAGCAACTTTAAAATATTTTAAACCCTCTTAAAAAGTGTTTTAAAACCTTCTTAAACATTAAGACTTCAACCTTTAGTACCCCCTAGTATAGTACTACCATACTAGTCATCAAAATCCTTAAAAATCCATACTTTGATATTCAAAAACCCAACATAAGTATGTTAATAAAATTTTCAGCAACATATAACATCTTTAAAACCCTTTTAAAACTTACTTTTTTTTTAAAAGAGAAATTTCATTAATTGAAGGCCAAATGGTATCTACAATAGGTATTAGAGAAAAACAAGATACAATCAAACAAGGTTAAATCAAATTCGTCTTCGAAAAAACTACAATGAACCAGATCAAGCAATACAGCGCAACCCCCTTGTATTTGCTGAATCAATCAGCTATTGATGAGTAAGTCTATCATTCTGACATAGTTTGGGAAGAGCATTCTTGATCGAGCCATGTTGGTCGCATCCGAGATTCCAATACCTTCATGTTGAGTCTCGAACTTCAACCAATGAGAACAATTTCTCATACCTAAAATCAAAAAAACCATACTCACAACTCCCATAGGGGAGAAGGAGATCTCCACAACAAAGACTAAAATCCCCATAACAGGGTTTGAAAAAATCTTATAAAGAGAGACTAATTTATTCAAGAAAACAACAAAATGAACTAAAAACTGAAAATAAAATGGGAATAGGGGCTTACCATGGATGAAATCATCCATGGCAGCCCCTAACTGATGAAGAAGGAGTAGGGAAGGCTAGGGTTTGAGAGAGGAAAAAAAAAAAGAGTGTGGGAGGGGCGGCTACTTTTTATTAACCTAGGTTTTGTGTTTACCCTTTTAAACTTACTTTAACATAGTTATAAATATTAAAGTACTCAATTTTCAAAAACTATAACATAATACTACAAATTCCAACCCTTAAAACATTTAAAATCCATGCTTTGATGCTTAAAACCCTAACTTAAACATATATATTAAATCTGAAATTCAATTCCTTTATTATACTAATTATATAATCTGAAATTTATATTTAAATACTCAAAGTTACAAACTTTAATTATTGAAACATCAAAACCATACTTAAACATTAAACTTAAGCATTAAAATAATATATAGGAGGAAGAAAATAACCAAAGAAGAGGAAGAGAGAACAAGGCCGAAAGAGAGGGGAGGGACGGCGTGGCCGATGCCGTGGCGAGTTCTTCTTCGCCGCGGTCGGTCGTCGGCGGTGGTAGGCTGGCTGCGGCAACCAAGGTGGTCCGAAGGAGGAAGGAGACGCCGGGTGAGGGAGAGGGAGAGAGGGAGAGGGAAATTGAGTGGGAGAGAGATAGAATAGAAAATTAGGGCTTTGTTTAATGAGGCAAAATTTATCGGATGGGGGAATATTTATAGGTTTCCATTAGGGGTCCAAAAGGGAATTGGGCTTTGTGGGTTATTTAAATAAAAGGTGATCATATAAAAGTTGTAGGTGTTTGGGCTCCTCTACCCAATATTAAAATCCTTGTACTACAACTCAACTAATTACATTATAAAATAATTTTCAAAGTATGATTCACTAAAATATATGATTATTTAAAAACATTAAATAATCCTTTGACTTTAAAAATAGTCAACACTTTAAGAAATTTATTATTTAAATACTAAAATATATATTTATATACTTTAAATATATTTATAAAATTCAATTGTGGGGGATTACAGAGCCTATGAGAGACTCTCTAGTTTTCTCATTGGTTCCGTTGATAAAACCTTGTTCTTGAAAAGCAAGGGAGCAGATTTATTAGTGGTTCAAGTGTATGTTGATGATATATTATTTGGTGCTACTAATTCTGCTTTATGTGATGAGTTTGCAGATCTTATGAAGAGTGAATTTGAGATGAGCATGACGGCAGAACTTGGTTTCTTCTTATGTTTGCAAATCAAACAAGATGATGATGAAATTATGATCCATCAACAGAAGTACCTCAAGGAATTGATCTAGAGGTAGGTATGGAAGATAGCAAATCCTATGATACACCTATTCCCTACTTCAGTCAAGCTGAGTATAGATGAGAAAGGAAAGGATGTGGAGGGTAAGCTATTCAGGGGAATGATTGGCTCATTGCTCTATCTTACAGCCAGCAGACCAGATATAGTGTTCTCTATATGGGGTTGTGTGCTAGATTTCAAAGCAACCCTAAAGAGTCCCATCTCAAGGCTGTCAAGAGAATCTTCAGATATCTCAATGGCACTGATGATTTGTGCCTACAGTATCCAAAAGGTGAGGGTATTAGTTTGATTGGTTACACTGATGCTGACTTTGCAGGTTTTATGTGGACAGAAAGAGCACATACGATATGGCTCATTTCTTAGGCCCTTATTTGATTTCATGGGGGTCAAAGAAACAAAAAATTACGTTGCTCGGTCCATAGGCGAAGTCCGAGAATACTCGTCTTGCATTATGTTGTGCACAATTGTTATGGATAAAAACTCTGATGAATGATTTTGGGATTGAGTTTGGTAGTATTCCTATTCTTAGCTTTGTGATAACACAAGTGCCATTAACATTTCCGAAAATCCTGTTCAGCATTCAAAAACCAAGCATATTGAGATAAGACATCACTTTCTCATAGATAATGTGGAAAAAGGTAATGTTGAATTGGAGTTTTGCAGATCAGAGGATCAATTGGCTAACATTTTTACAAAACCTTTGTCTAGGGAAGTGTTTGTCAAGCTTCGTACTCTCTTATGGTTGGTCAAGATTAGATGAATAATTGTCTAGTCTTTATTTTTCCCTTTTCTGGTTAATTGATTGATTATGTAAAGTGTATATAATCGTGTGAATATTTAGCATTACAAACTTTCTTCTTAAGGACTCACAAAGTTCTTATTCGAGTCGTTGTGATTGTTGATTTTCTAAGTTGCCAAGTGTTGTAGTCTTGATTGATATTTTGCTTAGACCCCAGTCTGAGACCATCCGGAGACCGGATCATTGAGGTGGTTATTATTAAATTCCAAAATTTCCAAAAATTTTATTTGTGGAAAATATCTTATGAGTTGACGGAGTATTCATTTCATTTGACAGTTGCATTTAATCATGGTAACTTTAGAAGACGGTATTTGACTTGCCTAAGTGGATTGTTATTAATTTTTTTATTCCATATCTTCCAAGATCTTTATTGCCTACATTATAACCGTTGCAATTTCCTTGATGCTTTCATTTTCTATACATGAAACACTCGACATTTTCTCTCTCTTCATTCTCACATAATTCCTTCTTCTACTCTTACAAAATTCTCTCTCTAATTCTCATATTTTTCGTGTTCTTGAAAGTTTTTTTTTACATAGTAAAATTCAATCTCATTGTCTCTCACTTGTTCTCAACCATGTCCAAAAGAAGAAGTACTCGTTTGCAAAAAGAAGTGGGTGATGAATCTCTTGTGATCGATTCTCCATCCTTGGAGAAGAAGAAGAAAGCAAAAGATGATGTTGTAGACGAAGAAGTAGGTTCCATAAAACAAAACTCCTGCTCCAAAATCTCAAAAATCCACCACAAAAATTTCATCACAAAAGAAAAAGTCTAAAGAACCTACCCCATCTCCACAAAAATCACCATCTCGTTCTCGCTCCGAAGAGAATGATGAACTTGAAAATTTTGAACCAGGTTTCCTCTCATCACACTGATAAAGAAGAACCAGAGAAGAAGGACCCAAGGTCATTCGTGTGATTGAGGCTCCATAACCTTCTTCTTCAAAGGAGAAAGAAAGGAAAGTGCAGGCAAAAGTAAATAAATATGTTCAACCAGCAACATCCGTTGAATTGAACCAAGAAATTGAAAGGATTGCAAAGGAGGTAATTCATAAGTCTCAAACAAGTGCTTCGAAAAGTATGGGAAAACTCAATCGCTAATTAAATCTCTCGTCTCCTAAACCTAAAACAGTTGTTCTCTCGTCTAAATCAAAGAAAATTTCCCCTGCTGAGAAATCAATGTAGGAGGAAATAGGAGACTAGGAACCTTTGGAGGAAGTATTGGAGAAAAAGGAAGATAAGGTGAAGAAGGAACCCAAGGGTGCTTCGAGCAAAATCTGGTTCAAGGGTCAAGCATGTGGCCTAGAAGAACAAGGGTAAAACTACTGAAAGTGTTGAGGCTTTAGAAAGCGAACCGAGCTCGGACCGAGCACTCGGAAGGACGAGAAAAGAAAGATGTTGGTTGATGTCCTTCCATCCGATTTGGTAAAGGCTAAGAAAGGTAAATCAATTGCTACTTCTTATGAGCCTTTGTATGATTTAAGTGAACGCATCATACTATATGGGTTTATTTTTCCTAATGGTTGGTTGAATCAAGGGTTTCTGCCTGATTTGAAAGAAATGTCGGGTTTTCAGACATGGTTAGGTCTATTTGCTAGAAATTTAAATGTTTATGAGTCTATTGTGGAAGAGTTTTATGAGAGTCCGGTTGCTAAGGTTGATGGTTGTAATAAACCGTGGTTGATGGTTTTGTGCTTGTGTTATCTGAGTCTGATTTGGCTAAAGCATTGTGTGTTCCTAGAGAGGGAATAGGAATTACTCCAAGGATAACTGGCCTGTCATCAGGGGAATCACTATTCAGGACATTCAGGAGCGGTTGTTTCTTGGTCCCCCCGTTGACAAGGATGGTTATCTCATCGATCGGTTGAAGGATCCAATGTTGAAGATATTACACCTTTGTGGCATCAAAATTGTGTTGCCAAGGGGTAAAGGTAGGGTTCATTTTAGGATCATGGACTCTTTGTTATGTATTGTTTGCTTGAACGTATCAAGATTAACCTCCCTTCATTGATGTTGGCTCATATGGTTGGGTGTTTGGGGAAGGCTAATCATGGATTGCTTTATGGAGGTTGGTTGACCCTGATTTTTAAGAAAAAGAAGATAGAACTATCTAGTGAGTTTGGGAAGATGTCAACCTTCTCAAATCAGATGTTAGGTCAGAAGGGAATGACCTTTGCTGATGGTGTTTTGAAGATGAAGGATGGGAAAGAAACTAGTGCTGGTAAGAGCACTGCTGAGACCAGTACTGAAGATGTCAACCTAACGATTTGTTGTTTTGTTGAAGGGAAACTTGATTTATTTGTCATCATAAAAAAAGGGGAATTTGTTGGGTTCCTAAGCTTATGTTTTGAATGATGACAAACTGATCCATTGTTGTGTTTATTTTATGATATATGCATGAGTGTTTCTAACCATGTTTTTGCAGCATATAGATAGTCAAAGGCTCGAATTTGTTGAATGCTCCCAAGTTCAAATCAAGTGATGCATTGGAGCAAGAGCCTTTTGTATTATATCTTAAAGATTGTAATTATTAGTAGTTAGGTCTTTT
Organism: Beta corolliflora; assembly: GCA_947648045.1. NCBI lineage: Eukaryota > Viridiplantae > Streptophyta > Magnoliopsida > Caryophyllales > Amaranthaceae > Beta > Beta corolliflora. The sequence continues at coordinate 12,864 of CANSZD010002407.1, forward strand.
TTATGCAACATCTCTGTGAGTCTTAAACTATTTTTAAGTATCTTGTTTCGTGTGCAAAGAAGTTAAGGAACATATGTGTTATGAAATCAGTTGCAAACTTGATCTCATAACATATATTTCCTTGTACTTAGTAAGCTGATATGAGATCACTGCCAGAATAGTTCATTATACTACGTTTTGAATTTCAAAGTCCTAAATTATTTTGGAAAGATTCTATCAAAATACTTTCCTAAAACCTGTTCTAAAACGTGGACTTTGCGTGTATATATTATTGTTTAAGTATGAGCTGTAATTGGATATTATCTTGTTGATTTGATTCTGAGAAATCATAATAAAGTCAAGGAAATATATTTGTCAAAATTGTGATCTACATTTTAGGCAAGTATATTTCCGTAATCAAGATAATTTCCATATTACATCTCAAGGCCTACTTAAGCAACAACATTGCAAGAAATTCAGTGAGATATTTTTCGGAAAAATATTCTATCTTTTGAAAGCTTTTTGCACCCACACATAAACCCTAAGACACAGTTGAGTTTAGCACAGAATTTAGAGCAAAATTATTCTCCATTATAGCTTATTAAGAAGCATAGTTTCAGAGGAAAATTTCTTGTGCTTGAACTACCTGCTAGTGTGCAGTGTGGTTGGGGAAGTGGTTATGGGAATCACTTCATTGAACAGTTATAGTTAACTGTTGGGGAATCATCGTCTTCATAGGTGGAAACTTTGATTGAGTGTAATCATTTTTATTCTTCTAAGTTGATTAATAAGAGTGATTAGGGTAGTGGAGGATGTAAGCTTAAGTTGAGCCGAACCTCGTTAAATATGTGTGTTGATTTATTTATTCCATTGCGTACAACGGTATCGGTTCTCTTACGGGTCTCATTTTCATTAACATATCAAATCGAAAAATTATCAATCAACTCATATACTTAATTTCCCCCTCCCCTCTTGAGTATTATCTGGGCCTTCAACGAGTCCGGCTTGTTGCAAGTAGACATAGGCAAAGAAAAGGTAGCCATAACATGTGAAATCATAGCAATTAAAACTGTGTTTAACAAAATCAGTTTAGAAGACTGAGAAATAGACATAGCATTCTAAGATAGGAGCGTTTTACAAATTCGGTCAACAATGGACATAAAATGTTTTAGTTGTCGAAGTATGAATATCAATTGGGACACCAAGATGAGTACCAATTGATGAAACAATATTCATGCCAAGAAGCCTTTTAAACTCATATTTACAAAACATCGGAGTATTTGGACTAACTTCAGAAATGATTTTTCTAATTAATTTTTTGACCTGAAAATGAGGAAAAGCCATTGTGCAATACTTTTTAAGTTTGAACAAGTTGTATTAGTAGCATGAAAAAACAAAAGGGCATCATCTGCAAAAAAAAATAAGTGAGAGATTCTAGGACCCCTCCTTGCAATATTGAGACCTCTAAAAAGTTTAATATATCCTCTCCTAAAGTAAGCATTCGAGAGAAAAATCCATGCAGAACATGAAAAGACAAGGGGAGGGAAGATCACCTTGATGAAGGTCACCTTGACGAAGGTCACCTTGACGAAGGCCACAAGACGGTGTTGTATAATTTCTGAAATGCAACCATTCACTAAGATTTTGTTGGAAGTAGTGGTGATACATTGAAATATCCATTGCATCCAAATGTTAGGAAATCCAAAAGCTCTTAGGACCTGAAGTATGAAGTTCCAGTGGAGACGGTCATAAGCTTTACTCATGTCGATTTTTGCCATGGTAAACGTAGTAGGACCATTCTTCTTTTGGTTAATGACATGTAGAGGCTCATGAGAAAAAATAGTGGTGTCTGACATACTATGTCCCGGAATGAAAGCATGTTGATAAGGAGAGATGAGCTTGGATAGAACACCCTTCATTCGTATCACTAAGCACTTAGGAAAACATCTGTATAAGGTGTTGCACAAACTTATTGGATGCAAGTGAGTTGCTTTAGTGGGTACTCTGTCCACCTTATGCAACATGACGATCGAGTATGGTGTTATTCCACTCCTTCAAAATGAAATCAGAAGAGAAAAAGTCTTGAATACTTTGGATAATATCATCTTTAACTATAAGTCAATGTCTTAAAAATCTCCGAAAAGTACCCATCTGACACAGGAGAATTGGAACCATCAATAGGAAAAAGGAATGCAGTGATGTCATCTTCTAAATATGGCTATATGAGCATATTTTGATCTTTTGTACTAAGATGCGGTAGATGTAGTTCACGCAAAACATTTGCAATTTTAGAGATACCATTATCTGTAGCATGTTTTTGAAGAATAGTTTGGAGGTGATTTTTAACTAATGCAATCTCTTGAGGATGGTTGACTCACTCCCCGTTGAAATTTTTTAGCATTGTAATCTCATTACGCATTCGCACTCTATGAATCTTTGAATACATGAGATGAGATGGACTATCCCCTAAGTACATCCACAAAATTTTCATACGTTGTTTCCAATAATGGTAACCTAATGCCATGTCTTGGTTTGTGTCTTGAATGGATCTTACATAGGTAGTACCCATATCATCATTTGTTATTTGTTGACCAAGGTTGGTGAGACTTGGTGCATATTGTTTTACAGTTTATGCCTCGGAATCTCTTGTTTGTAAGACATCAAGCTTGACGCTTATCTCTTAAAACACCAAGTCTTTTGGAAAATAAGAAATTATGGATCCAGGAATGTGAGTCATCCTACAAGAGACAATGAATGTCAATTATTTCTGGGAGGTCTAAACATCAGTTCTCTATTTGGTATGGTCATTTATATAAGTTTGAGAAGGTATGAGTACGTAGTGTAGACAATTGCAGCATGATCTGAACATATTATAGGCTCATGTTGGACAAAATGATGAGAGAATAGGGTAGACCAATTTTGTGTAACATATACACGATCAAGCCTTTCTAAAATAAGATTTTCCCCTAGTTGTTTGTTTGTCCATGTAAGGTCCACAGAACAAAACTTCCAGCAAATTAGTAGCAAATCTCCATTATTCCATAAAACTATCCCATCCTTAAATACTTACAACACCCCCCATTTTTATACTCATGGAATTCTACTTGATTAAAATCACCAATTATAAGACAATTAGGAAGATCATGGAGATAATGAAAAAGAGACATCCATACTTGAGACCTTGCCTCTACTCTTGGTTCACCATACAGAAACAAACATCCCAAGACTTGTCATCTAGTTCAAAAATATTACATAAGATGAAATTACTATTTCCTACGACTACAGAATTAGTCAAACATAGAACTAATAGACCACCTTTTGACCCTAATGCATCCATATCACAAACAAAATTTGGATGCGTGGATTGAAGCAAACACTTAACATGACTAACACTTGATTTAGTTTTAGAAATGAACATGAACATAGGGCAATGACAATAGAGTAACCAAAAGATGTAAGGATATGCAAGAGACCTGCCATCACTAATACCTCTTGCATTCCATGCTATGTTTTTCATGGCACCATGGGAAACTGTACAAGACCAGCTTCCACACCTGAAGGTGGTGAGATTGAAAGAACAACCGAGAACTGCATCTCCATGTCTTATGTGGTATGAAGATCAGATTCCATAGGAGTAAGATTACATGTTAAAGTATTTGTGCTTGTTGAAGTTGTATGCAAGTGGTTTGTTCCTTTAAGGTTCCTTTAAATTTTTTGGATCCTGGGTGACCATATCAAACTGTTGGCCGCTTGCTAGTGCACTTTGAAGTGATTTCATCTCCTACCTCCACCCCTAAATCTGAAGACATAGTCAACTAAATCTGAAGCCATAGTCAAATCCGTCAAAGGCTTCGGCTTGAATTGTAGATCCCCATCCTTGCGCAGCCACAAATTGAATCCACCTTTGGCTTCCCATTTTGTTCGTCGCCTCTTTGTTGCCCAGTCTATTTCAATGAGCATGGGATGAGAGTTGCATGTTGTCAAAGCTCCTTTTGATCTACTTATGGAAATAATATCCTTTCTAGCTCTTTTTCTTGTCCAAGAAGCCACAGACAAACCATTCAAAGAAAGCCATTGATCAGCAATAGGGGATGGTGTTTGGGGGGAGTTTGGTGGGTCATTTCAGGAGATTTCTGCATTGTGTGACAAGGAGTGATAAATCATTTTTATATAGAATTTTTGGGCACATTTAGGTTGCATGATTAGAGCATATTAGTTCATATAGTTGCATTTTAGGTGTCATTAGCATAAATTATCTATTTTGTGCTTTATTAAGCTTCATTTGTGGTTTTCTAAATGTTTCAGGTAGTTTCATAGCTATTTGGACACTTTCGAAGCAATTTTGGATGATTGGATAATTCTTGCAGTGGAAGTTGGTGAACTGCGGTTTTTGATCGATGAATATATGCTCAGGGATGGTTGTCTTCAGCCTTATAATCATAAGAAGTGAAGATACTTCCATGAGGATTGCGATATATCTTTCAAGAGTGAAGTTGAGTTGAAAACGAAGAAATATGTTAGTTGCAAAGTGATAAGAACCGACACATGTTCACTCTTTTGCTCATAACTTGAGTTCTACAGATTGGATTGAAGTGATTCAAGTTTCTTTGGAAACTAGACTTGAAGTGCTTCGCAACGATAGGTCACAAGCCCATAGAAAATTCCTAGAGCTCTAAATACAGCCTTCGGACGATGACCTAGTGAAACTGTCACACGCCCAGCGCCCAATGGTTGCCTTCTTCGCTCTTGTCGCAGCTTGCTGCCTGGCCCGCTGGCTTGCCAGCGCCCAATGGTCGCGGCTCGCCTGAGCTTTTGACGCAAATAAGAGGCTCGTGGTCAATGTCGGGCACAACATATCATCTAATATCATCGACCAATCATCGAACTTCCTTGTATTAGTTTATTTTCTTATTTCTTTTCCTTTACTTATTTGGAGATTAGATTAGACGAAAATATAAATACTCAAAAGGGGATTTATTTTATGGTCTCTCTCATATGCTTTATTGTCTTTTAGAATAGTTTTACATTCTCTTCTCTTTTCCTCCATGAACCCTAATTCTTGTTTCTCCATTAATGAAATCCTTAGAGGTACTTTATTCTTTTCTCTCTTTTATTGATTGATTTATTTAATTATGTTTTCGTTCTTTGGTTTAGTATTCATTATTACATTCATGTTTGAGTAGTTTATTTTCTGGGGTTTTGAGAATCTATGTTTATACTATGAATCATTAATAACATTTGTTGATAATTTAATTGGTCATTGATATCTCTAATTGATTAGTGTTTTTATTGTTAATCTTGCAACCTGATCAATTGTTTGATCATATCTTGCTAATATGGGTTAGAATTGAAAAGATCGACTTTTTAGATACTTACCTACATTTAGCAATTCTGATTATGTTAGCGACCATACTGCATTGAATTGAGAGCGTTAAGACCCGGCCGTAGGATTAGTAATTGCTCTAGATATGTAACTCATTAAATTGTTGATGATATTTTGATTGATTGTGAACTATTGCCTTAGATCTTTTTTTATTTGATTTCCTTCAATCCCAAATCCGTGACTTTGTTTAGTTTTTCGAAACTTGAAAGCCGTATAAAATAACCATCTCCCTGTGGGTTCGACCCTACTTACCCTACTATATTGTTAGAAGGTTTGTTAGCATTTATCTTTGATAGGTGTATGACAACCTATCAAGGAGTAATTGGTGAAAGGATAAAAGTGAGAGTTTGGGGAATGATGGACCAATGCACTCTAGAATGATTATTGAAAGAGTTAAGGAAGCGTCGAAGCCTTGGTCGAGCTTGATTCATAGGGCCTGCATGTGGAGTAATACTAGGCGGTGCTGCAAGGAAAGGACGTATTGGGTTGGAGCAAGTATCGGGGAGGCTTGTTGGTGTTCATCTCTTCTGGAAATGACCCTGCTTTGATTCACCATGGCGACCAATAAACCTAAATAAATATTTGGATGCCCTTACTCCTAGTGATTGAGAACAGTGGGAGATTATGTGTGGTTTCCTTTGGTTGGTGTGCCGATTCCTCGTTTTTCAAAGAGTTTGGAACTATGTTTGTCGCTGCGATTGCTATGTGGATGATTCACCTATTTCAAAAGTTGAGGGTAGTACAGAGGTGCCTTGATCATTAGACGCCGGGAAGGAGTGGTGGGGAACATTTGTTCTGCACCTGGGAAAAATTCTGCATAAGAATTTGTTGTGAGACCAAATCTCCTTCCAGGAGATTGCTGAATATGATTTGTATGAGAGAGATTTCCATGCTGTTAGGGTGAGGGGTGGGGAGAATGAGTATTACATGGTGCAATTTCTCCATCCTCGAAACTGTCATCCTCACCCGAATAGAAAACCTCCTCGTCATTGTTGTTGTTGTACTGATAGTCACCAACCCCAAAATTGTCAGGATTATCAGAATCATTATCATTGCTGGAAGCTGGAAGCTGGATATCACGCTACGTTAGATAATCATCTGGTTCCAAAGGTTGGTACAAGTTAGCCATGGTGTTTCGGTAGCATTATCTATCATGTAGTCCTTCAATGAGGTCAGTATAATAAGCGATGTTCGTAGGGCCATACAAAATCCTTATCCCAGCATTTTCCATATCCGCAACACAAGTTTGAACTCGCCTATGTGCTTCATACTTAGATAGATTACACCATCTGGTATAGTGTCCGACACATGACACACCCACATTTTTTGCAACATCTAAAAATACCTTCATATCGAAAATAAATCCAGATGACTTGAGAAACATATAAAGGTAAGAAACAACATGGTTAAGAGGCTGAAATAAATCCAATATGATTTTTGCTCTAGAGGTAGATCTGCATCATCTTCCTCTATTTCTTCGACAAAACCGACATGGCGTAGTGCATGCATGGCCCATTCAGAGGATAGATAGCCCAGTGGCAGGCCCACCACTCGAACCCAAAGACGAGTCGTATTAAAGTTGATGTAAAACGACACCACAAACCAATGGCATCTTCGGACAATGAGAACACATCCATCAATTATGGTTGTGTTGTTAAACTAGTGCTTCAACATCCTCTCTAATTGGGAGCAAGTCAGGATGTAGTTGACTCCTGTTTTTTGAACAATCACATAACCTCTCTTGATCCATTGGGAGTTTATGATACCCTGAACAATATGCAGGTGAGGAGGTTGGGGGCTAAAAAACATGCCTATGATAGACATGGCCCAATTTATAGGAGGGTGGTGGTTATTATTAGGAAGGGCTTTAATTAATGATCCCATCCTGCAATGAGAAGATTGAGAATTTTCAGGCATGAGAATTTAATGAGAAAGTTGGAACTACTAGTATTTAAGATTACTACAGGGGAATTGGAGTGAAATATGAGAAGTCTACGGTGGTTAGGAAGCAATAAATAGAGAAGTAACGAAGGATTTGGTTAAACCAGATAGAGAGTCGCTTTTTAGGGTTTGCCAAGTGTGGTGTTACTCTATTGGTTGAATTGTACATGAAAACCAAATGCAAAGTCTTAGACACACAGACTGTTAAGCCTAGGTTGCAGGCGTATATCCCTGTAAAAGGCAAAGGAATTAATTGGCTGAAACATAAAGTTTTTCGATTTTAGGGAGAAGAGCAGACGACGCATGCAAAGAGGAGAAAAGCTCTCTGCATGGAACATTAACCTAGATGAAAGACACAGAAGACTCACTCTCCTAGTGAGAGAAACTCTCGTTGCAGAGAGATGTTATACTCCCTCCGTCCCATAATATAGTGTTTGCATTCCATTTTGGGTGTCCCAAAATGTTGTTCTTGTTTCTATATTTTAATTCCACGATTCCCATTGATTTGCCTAAAAAACCATGCAACCATTATTTATTTCTTTCATTTGAAATAGTTTTTTTTTGTTTAATGAACCAAAAGGGTTGAATTAGTCATATATTTAATGCTCTTTCACTCATTATACACCATTCTCTCTCCTAAAATCAGTTTTTTTTCCCACAACATTAATTGTTTATCATTCATGTTTCACTTTTCTTAATTCTCGTAAAAAATGAGAAATAAGCACTATATGATGTGACGGAGGGAGTATTAATTAAAAATCTTTGATGCTGTAATTTTCATCTTACAGTTTGATAAGGTTTCTTTTTTATAAAACTTCAATTACAGTGGATTTAATATGAGATTATGCATTTTACAGTTTGGCACATGATTTAATTCTGTATCTTATCTCTATTATACAATTTTCAATTTTCAATTTCCAATTTGAAAATTTTCCAGTTTTGGAGTTAGAATCGTTATTGGCGGTAGTGGGAGAGTAGATAATATTGGAGGTGCAGGAGAGAGAAAGGAGTTCCAATTGAAAGTTTCCAAATTAAAAAAAATGGAATTCCACTAATTCCCCGAACACTATAAGAATTTAGAAATATAAATTTCAAAATTCTTACTTTTGCCAGATTGATGATACTATAAGAATTTAGAAATATAAATTTTAAATTTCTTACTTTTGCCAAACTGATGATTTGAAACTGTATGTTGGGTTATCTTTTTCCATATAATTGAATTAAAAGAAACGAAACGAAATCAACAAACCCAAACACTACCTTGTGGAATTAAGCTCCTATAAATTCCAAAATTATGGGATTATCTATTTCCTATGTGAACCAAACGACACTAAGTTTGAAATCTGCACGAACTAGCTTTTGTGCCTTTGGTTTGTTTCATAGAAGACTTTCTCGAGCCTTTGGCAGTAGCAAATAGTCGTACTTCGGTAAATAGAAATTGGCATCACTAGAGTGAAATTTGAAAAAAGAGAGAAGCACTGAGAAGGAAATCCCTCTACATTTGTCCCTTGCCCCTTGAATTCTTATATTCATATACTCACTTTATTCACATATTTGTTTCCTTAGACGCTATCTCAATCACATTTCTATCTCAATCACATTTCTAAATTGTTCGAAAGTAGTGTCACTTCAACTCATTCTGTATAGGCATGCCTGGTGCCTCTTAACTTCAACTTTCTACCGCCATCCGTTATTTTGCTTTACATTTTATTCGCACAACAGCCCGACTATAGAATTTGGCGATCTTCAAAAGGAAATTGAAGATGTAAAGATTATTCACAAAGTTGATTATGTTGTCCCCTTATTGAATATTGTCAGAGAATTCATTCAAAAAGTATAAATATTGATGAAGGAATATGTGGGGCACTTTCAGTCGTTCTCTTAGGCTATTTAGAGGGTGGTCTAGATTGCACCAAATCGCAGACCAAACAGTTTGTTCTGGTTTGCAATTAATAAATTGGGGTATGGTTTGGAACTTTCACCAAATCGCAGTTTACAGTTCAGGTTCAAATATTTTTAAAACCGCACTGGTACAATCAGTTAATCAGAACTTATTTTGTTCCAGCATATTTCACCACAAGACTCACAACACAAACATGACCTGGCAATTGCTTCCCAAACCAGCAGCTTTCCAAAACATGCAACTGGGTTTTCTTCATATAATGAGAAACAGCCCAACTCTTCAGTGCTCAGAAATAAGGATGTACGTAGAAAAATCAAGTAGAACCATTGTTGCTCGAACTGTAATTAATTGTCTCAACAGATGCCGACAAGTATTTGGTAGCACGAAGTAAACAACAATACATTACACCTGACTAACCCGCTTTGGAGGTGCCAAATTATGTTAATTCCAGATCTCAACACCACACCACAAACAATTCTTACACATTTCAATTTCTTAAACATAAATGGGACAGTTAGAGGAAGAATAGTATTTGCCGGTGACATCAATCTCCAACCCACGACCTGTGGGGAAGTCAGCTTGGCATTTGCGCAAATTTTTGAGTAAATTGCATAAAAATACACACAAAGACAGAAGCACATATATCAAGTCAAAATTGATAAGCACAAATCCTTCTAATTCACTTTTGACAATTCAATAGCATGGAACACCAAAAAAAGCTCACTGAGTAGGATAAAGCTAATTAGAGTATATACCATATTATCAACAGCACTAACACATTAAAATTAATGCATTACCAAGGGAAAAAAAATTTGTATTTCCATCTCACTCACAGAATTAGGAGCATTGATCTGAGTGGGAGCAGACAGCAGAATGGATGATCTCACAAAAGGACCAGACAGTACAACATCAATAGCTTGTGTCCCACCCTGAAGCAGCGGAGACCTGAAATGGAAAAAGTCATATATGAGTCCTCATTATACAAAATAGTGCTTTGGATTTGACCATCAAGCTGCCAGGAAATAATACGTCTTCAATTGTAACAAATTTGTATCTGTGCATGTATCTTAGAAACACAGTGAGACAAGCAAACAGACATCAAGAGAATAGGGAAACAACAATACTCGAGATACAGTCTGATTTCATAAACTTAATACAGGAAGTAATTTTGTGAAAGGCATACTAACTTAAAAACAGGAAATTAGGTACACCAATCAAATCGAGCCAATGAGAAATACCACATCAATTTTATCATGTTAACTAGAAACAAACATCACAAAAGCACAAAAAGTCACCTGCTACTTGAGAAGAAGGATCCTCTTCCACTTTCAGCACATGGATGTGCAATTGACCCCAAATCTAACACATGATTCCGACTAAACTAACTTTAAAAACAAAGCTGGCATCCAGTTGGAATCTATGTCACACCATCATCACAACCCAGTCTCAAGAACACAGCAAGTGATCATCCATGCGTTCCACCCCACACCATATCATCAGCTGTAGGCTCCAATTATCATCCTTTAAAAAATATGTGATTCTCTGTCAAGCTGCCCAAAGAGACTAGTCAAAAAAATTAGACTGCCTGCCCCAGAGTATAACGCTATTCTCTGAGACAGGGTATTTATGCGTCTCCATCTACAGAAGTTGGCATCAAAGCCAAAAGAATTAGGATGATAATCACATCCCAAAACTCCTATTGTATAAATCTCCTGAATTGGTCATCCGAAACTTGGCATCTTCATAGCCACCATAGAATTTGTTAATTCCCAGTCTCTCATTTCTAAGGAGCTCCGCTATGCCAATTTCATTTGCAGCTTGAAGTTCACTCCAGCTATCCCAGGGGCCATTGGAGTTTACAGTATTTCTAGGCTGTTGAAGTGAAAATTGTGAAAAGGGGGCGTGATTACTAGCTTGAGACTGGTCCATATGTCGCGAGGGAAAGCCATATGCATCATTTGGAGGAGAGAAGTTATCCCTAACATCATTATATCTGAGATTCTGACTGGGTGAAAGAGATCTTTGCATCAATAACTGAAGTCTTGAATCATTTTCAAATGCAGGCGTCTGTGCAGGAAAACTCGGCCTCATGTCTAATGAGGAATTGTTGAACCCAGTAGGAAGCCTCCCTTTACCAACAGCCAGAATTGCAGGATCAATAAATTCAATATCATTAGCAGTACTTATGTTTCCGCTTGGTGATGCCTGGTAAGGATTTCTCAAGAATGAAGATGATTCCACCATATGGTTTCCTGCAAAAAGAAAAAAAAAGACTCAAATTTTTAATACAGCCACAGAGGAATCGAATTATTTGGGAAGAAAAGACCATAAAGTGAAAAGAAACAGAAGAGATTCACTAGAGAGATTACCAGACTTCAGTAGATCAAAAGTGTGATCACTTCTTTCATGCGAAGTAAAACCTGGAGGCGGTGGCCTACTTGGTGCAGAGAAACCGGGTGGAGCTGAAATCTGAGATCTAGAGACTAAAGTATAACGAGACTATATCAGATTAAGAAATGACATATAAGAAGGTATAAGCACAAAGTTAACTGCGTTTTGTGGAAAAAAATGTCTATTCAGATTGTATTCTACACCGACAAACTAGTTTCTTTCTATACGAGAATGACTGAATTTTAGAACATCCACAAACTAAGAAAGATGCAAGGGTTATGACAGGTACTCACGAGAAAGCTTGCTGGAAGGAAAAATGGAATGGCTACTAGTCATACCATCAGATGACTCAAAATTGCGATGAGGAAATCCAAAACCATTACCAATTCTTTCCAGATACGCGTCTCTGTTCTCAAGAAATTCGTGACCAAAAGAGGGATTATTTGCTGCTTGGCCAATATTGCCAAGTGAAGGCTCAATATTGAACAAATGATTTCTGGAGTCCTCCTGCCTTGCAAAAGAAAATCTGGACTGATTGCTATTTTGACCTTTCCAGGAACCTGCCATTTTAACAGGACCCTCTTGCTTGTCATTTTCACGCAACAATTTGGCTAAATTTTGTGGAGACGTCAAGGAGTCATCCCAAGAATCAAGGTCCAAGGACAGAATATTTGATATTATGTTGTTCTCTCCCATGTCGATGGCAGGCTGTGAGTCAACATTAGCAACCTCACCGTCAAATCTTCCTACGTAATTCCCTTGCCCACTTTTCAATAGCAATGAACTATCTTGGTCTGCATTATGGCTGACAAAACGGTCTAGGAATCCATTAGAAGCCACAGATGCACTAGATACATCTGTTGCCAAACTATCATCAGTTATTCTATTTACAATTGGAGGATTAATGGTATAATTTACTGCACAATCGGCATCAGCATGCGGCTGTAGAGGAACCCTCAAATGGCTTAAAAGATGAAGTGGAGATGATGTGGGTAAAGCTGTCTGATTGACAACTATGGCATCCCGAAGTCTTTGATTATTAAAGTCATCTTCTGTTTCTGAAGTGACATTTTGTATCACTGAAGCTTGGGCATCTGATCTCAACTCCGACATTTCTCTCGGCGCAGTCAATGAATCAACAGACGTCGTAGCTTTGATAGTAGTAGTAGAAGGTAAATGCTCCTGAAGCTTCTTAGAATCATGCCACTGTGAACCCTGATTCCTAGACGATAAGAAATTATCCAAACTCAAACCATTAGGTATGCTAACCTCTGAATGTTCACTATTTAATTGTTTGTCACTGCTAATAGATGATATCCCAGAGCATAGGTTCTGAATCTTTCCATCCATTACGGAACTACTCCCCTTGTCTTCACAAGGAGAACCAGGTTGTCCATCTACAGAGTGTCTATATTTTAGCTGCTCACTACCTTCTAAATGACTACCACTTGCTGATAAACAAGATGACTGGCTTGTTGACTTCCCAGCTGGAGTACCCGAAAATGTAGAAGACACCTCTGAAACATTTTTCTGAAGATTAATAGCAGCATGCTGCTTCAGTGTATCTGGAATTTCCAATTTACTTTTAATTTGCTTTGCATGAGTTTCTTCATTTACGATCTGCTTCTTTCCAACATCAGTGGGAGTAATAGAAGATTGTATGGAGCCAGAAACCATTGTTGAAAGCACTGGTGACCCATGAATTGTTTCAGCCTTCTGCTTGGTTGATCCATTTGAGCAAGCCAAGCTTACAGTCGGAGGATTGCAGTTAGAAACACGGGCTCCCCTGACACGAAAACATAATTAAAAACATTGAACCAGCAAATAATTGAAAATTAAGTATATACACATACCATGAGGCTGCTGGGGGCAGAGCACCAGATCTACCAGAACTGCTATTGGGAGGTGAATCTCTGGTGCAGCTAGCTGAATTCTGAAACCAACCAACCAAGATTAGAGATAGGACCACACATAAAATCGATAAAAGTATTTGCAGTTCATGTAACAGAGAAGAGCATTGCAGTTCATGTAACAGAGAAGAGCAACTATCATACAGTAGGCGAATCATACGCACATGTGCAAATTCTAAGGAGCTCCCGGGAGCACCTAGAATTAGGTGCTCCCAAGCATAATTTTTGTACATTTGTCACATTAATTGCTCAAACGAGCAAAATATAAAATGTGCAAATCTAAAATGTGCAAAAATTGTGAGGTAGCAGTAGCACCTAGTTCAAGGTGCTCTAGGGAGCACTATAGAGGCTTTGACATACTTGGGGACCCCAAAATAAGGTGTCAAATCTTAAACAAGTATGGATCTGAAACTCTGACATGAAAATTTTCAATTTAAAGATTTGGGAAGGCAGTACATAAGTGTCCAAATGTAGGCAGACGACAAAGGAACATGTGCAATATATATCATTATTGGAGATACACTTGTAGGGCACAAACATATTTCCATAGATATAAACAAAATCTAGACAGGGGATGGGTCAGGTTACTCCATCTGTCCCAGGTTACTTGCACAGGTGTACGAATCCCTTCATTTTTTTTTATAAGGCACGCATATTATTCGAGGTCGAGACTTTGCACACAGGATAATGCACAGGTGTACAGATAGTCCCCATAAAGGAGGCACCCTCCTTAACAGATTCGACAAATTTATCCTAACGCATCATATCATTTGTTTCAGGACACTCACTTTTTTAGACATATAAGCACTTCATTAAGTAATGAAAACATCACGGGAAGGACAAAAGGGATCACGTCAATACCAAGGTAAATAACAGTGTCTAAAATATATAATTATATTTATCACTCAAGGTGTCCAAATCAGAACTTTATAGAAAAAGGGGATTTGAGTAGACAAAGTCCAGCCAGTAGAAAGACTGACAATAATTCAACATGGCTAAAGGTACAGAATGCATTTCCAACCCTCTGTTCATTTTATTCTCATTATTAAATACATAGCAACTTTACATGGGTAGTGAAACATCACGAAACAACAAAAGACATGTAAGCCAACCACAAACCATTCATAAGAATGTCTAACATTAAACGTGCCCAAAATTATACAGATAAACACTCTGGACATCCAAACCAAAACCTTAATTTTGGGCAAAAGTTAGTGAACTTTCAAGGGAAAAGTTCGGAGAGCACTAGTGAGAGAACTAGACAAGCAAGAGTGAGGAAAGAGTTGTCCTAGGTGTAACTCAGCCACAGATTACAAATTTTCTCCTTCCATTCTAGATTTTTAAAATCTGGAATCTGGATAAACAGGGAGGGAAGACACATGAGATTCAGTGGAGTCCTCAAGATGTCCCCAAGAAGTACCCCACCGTCCCCAACACTCAAAGGAGGGAAAAGTCCCTTGTTTGTGGCAGGTCATCGTCTCCCAATGAGTTAAGATCACAGCAATAAATTCACCTTATAAGTGATAATAGGAGCTCTAATATCGCAACTAAGCCAGTTTCCAAACACAATTGACAGAGCTACACTATTGATCCATCAAGCTTGGACAAAAGGTGACAGACACGTAAAGCCCATGTAAAGTGTAAACAAGCTCCATCAATTTTTCCACTCACATCAGACTCATTCCCATGTCCATAGCAACAAGGTAACCAGACAAGAACAGACACTATAGCTAATGGTGGACCCAATTTATTAATCATATCAGCACATAAAATAAACATTTAGAAACTTAGGATCAGGAGAAATGTCTCATTATCAAACATAAAAAAAAATCTGAAATTGCATATACATCCATAGAAATAACTATGAACATACAACAGTTTAGACCTCGCCAATAGTATGATAACAAATCCTACTATAAAGCATTCATTCAGCCAAATTATTATCAAGGGTGAGAAAAATAGTGCCACCAAAGGAAAGAGGTCTTACATTAGAAGAGGTTTTAACAGTCGGCTTCCCTATTATAGCAGAAGTGTTATTGGAATAATCATCCGCTGGGGGAGGCAAAAAATTTCCTGAACGCCGTTGCATACTATTTGTGACCCCGGTAATTTCCTGAACTCTACTTCAGGAAGAAAAAAAGTCAATAATGTTGAACATTTCCACCATGTTAAAAAATCAAAATCAAAAGAGAATACACAAAATAATATGCCAAACGAAACCCAGATTGCTGCAAGTATGCAGTACTATAAATGTATATTGCACATTACATATCGTGAATACGGTGATGTAAGTTGTTACCAATTAGTCCACTATGCAACACATCTTCCAGCAAACTACGATAGGCACCAGAAAATACTCCCTCCGTCCATTCAGGAATTGCATAGAATTTTGAAACTAACATAAGCTGATCTTTACATCTACACTAGATCAATGTAATTTTTTTATTCGAATTTCTGATGAGTACTATTAAAAATTGTATGTGAAGTTTTTAATTACTAAAGTTTGAAAGTGGTCGATCATTATGAGAAGGTGAAGGCCTTAAATAAAAATGTGGCCTATAATTTAGGGATAAAGGGACAGATATCAATTAAAGAACAGAAGTAGAAAAAGATTTTTTTTTCCTTTAAAAGAAGGATAAAACCACACCAAACCCCAGAGCAGAGATGTAACATTACAATTCGTGTTCCCAGACTAACTAATTATTCAAACTCGTCCATCAAGAATGGACCCCCACAAATCAAAAGAGTACCATCTGTTAATTATTATTATGGTACGAATTATTTGAACATGCATCTTAAAAGTCAACAATTGCATTCTCAACACTCCAATAGTCCACATCCTTTTCATTTTTCTGGCTAAGCACTTTGTCATTCAACCACAATAACCGAAGGCCAAAATTCCAAATGAATTTATAGGTAAAGACTAAAGTAGAAAAGTAAGCTACGTACACCCTAGTCCATTATTAACATTGGAAGTCCTAAAGTCAATATTGACTTGTCTAGGAAGTTAGAAACAATGCAACACCTATATTAGCAACTACTGGCATATCAATACCTTGTATATGCAGATATAATTTCGTCTTTCGTGAAGCTATCCTCTTGTGAACCAATCTCATGCAAGTAGAGACAGTCAGGATTGCTGCAGGGCTGGAACAAAGAAACACTTAATGTAAAAACCAGCTGTACATGTACATATAGTTGTTTCAATTTTATATCAATTGAAATCCAGATACCATACCACATTCCTCAACCATGCATGACAATATTTTGTGGTTCCGAAGCATGCTCTGCATCACAGAATTGCTGTCTTTAAGACTAGTAAAACAAATAATAAGAGATTCATAATTCCTTATGCCACATTTCTTAACCCACCTCAAAGGCCGTCCATCCAAAATAAACCCATGAACTGACTGAATGCAACGAATCGCTTCGTCTTCCTTTCCGTACGTAATATATCTGAAAACCAAAACAGAAGAGTATGAGGCCATGCCTTCTGATGGATACCAAATTCATAAGAATATCTGCCTCAACACTAATGCAAATATAATGCTCAAAAAGCACAGACAGACATTAGTTGGAAATACATGCACAGACACACTTTAGCTTGTTGATGCTTTAGATTTTGAAGAAAATAATTCCAGCTCCTTTCAAAGTTTATTTTCTGTTTCATCTATTTTTCAAACCGGCTCTAGAACATTTACAGCAATTCTAGATAGCTCACAATTACAAACCCTTTCCTCTACCTTTCATCATCCTTCCACATTTTCTACCAGAGTAAAGCTGAGTGCTAACGACCACAATAAGATAAGACACTGTAATGATCTATTCTCAGCCTATAAAGCAAGAGAGGCTTAATAGGGGACATAGTAAAACTTAGCATAAACAAAGCAGAAGTTCTCAGGAGTAACAACACCAACACATTCCCAACAGAGCACCCCAATATGAAATGAACCAGAGACAAAGTGATAATGGAATTTCTGTAATCTTAATTAAATGGGTACTAAAAGCTAACTGTACGTCCTGCATAAGCAAACATGTATGCCGATTAACAGTAAAATCTGTACTAAAAGCAAGAAGGAAAACAGGATGAAGCCATCAAAGTCCAGCAAAGAAAGCACACATACACTAAAGGAAGAATCAAAAGAAAAACAAATAAAAGCCAATATTAGGACACAAGGGATATACACATAGACATTTTACACCACTTACACACTACATGTATTGTTTGCAAACTGTTGAATAGTGCCAGCAGAAGTCCGGGATATGGACACCTTCAAAACCTTTCCATACTGGGCAAAGTACTCTTTATGTTGAAGAAGCTGTCCAAAAGATTTCAAAATATTAGCCAACAAAATTACCCCCAAAATGAAGTTGGTAAGCGTGGAATCAACAAAGTACTCACATCTTCATCTGCAAGATTTAGTGGTAAGCCCACTATGTAGACAAGATTTCTTTGAATAACACGAACACTACTCAACTGCTTCCTGCTTTCAGATGTTTTAGTCTTGGCTTTTTGTGACTTGTGCTTCTTTTCCATACTAATCTCTGCTACCATCCTGCTACAGAAAAAAAAATACCGATAAAAAAAAACGACAACAGTTGGACTAAAGACAAGATTTTTCCCCCTTCATTTCTTATTGAATCTTCAGGCTGGGAGTTAAAAAATAAACCTTTCACAGTTTGAAGCCATCCCTACAATTCTTTCCTTATCATATGAAGTGCGGCAAGCAGGGCAACGTCCCTCTGACTCATCCTTCTCAGCCATGTCCATTATGTGATGCCAACACCACACACAAATCTGCATACAAGCCCAAATAAATCAGAACAAGTTCATTACAGCAAATTGTTTCTCAAATAATTCAACAGCCTAAGTTTCTAAGCTAAAAAAGAGTTTAAACAACGTCAACAGTGAGAACAAGTCACAAACTACATCTAGTATAATATTATTTCTTTATTGTGCATCTGGCAAAATGTGATAACAAGGATGTGCAATAAATCAGCAACGTCAAGACCTCCATTTTCCACTTCACTACAAGCAAATAATGTGAGCTAGCATATCGAGCTCATGTTGTCTATCTCACGTTGTGACTAATCATTTGACTTACTAACCATCAAGAAAGCTTGTTTACATTCACTAAATCATAAATTACCTAATACTCAGAATAACGAAAAACCGCCTAAAGGATGTTAACGACACCAGACATTTGCAAATTCAACATCTTTTAAGGCCCTCCCATGAAGAAGCAAGAGATCCGCAAATGCAAATTATCATCCCTAAATTCGACAACCCTAACTAGCACTCATCTCTCTCTTTGGATCTGAAGAGAAGATAAGCACGAAACTATGTAGCACAAAAACAGCTGGGGCTTTGGAAATGAAACAGGGAAACGGCTAGAGCCTCTGAAATGAATATGTTTCAGACTCAGCGATGAGAAAACCTCTCAGAGATTTCCGTGCTTCACAGCCATGGCATGCTTGTTGTAAAAATAAAACAAAATACAAATAAACAAGTGACAGACGTATTAACTGACATAAGAATGCAAAACAACGGATAAGCAGATACGAGAGAAACTCAACCTCATAGCCACATTTGCACGGCTTCAATTGCTGATCAGTCAAATCCATCTCCTCAGCACAGAGAGGACAAGTCTTCTCACCCTCATCACTCATGGTTGATCTGAGATAACAGCAACATAAATAAATTTAGATATTCACGCATCACTTCAACTATACTAGCCAGATGCACCTCTAGCCACAAGAAGCAAAATACAGATGCAAAAAGGTAATAACACATACAACGAAACAAGCAGCTTCAGAAGATCAATATAACAAAGAAGGTCAATGAAGATCCAGACTATTCTTGAGAATTCCAACTGATAACTCTGCCAACATAAAATAGTGCATGCATATAGACATTACATCAAACTCACTAGTGAAAAAGAGTCGAAAAACAATGATCATTTTATACAGTTCTATCAGTACCCAAATTTCGCAATCGAAAAACTGTAGATTTCACAATTAACACAACAAAACTAAAACCCAACCCATTACTACTGACCACCTACAGTGGAAACCAACAAACTGAATTAAAAAGAAAACAAAGATTAAAGTTAAGCACAAGAATCAGAGATCCGATAGAACAATTTCAGCAAAAAGACAATCAATCAAACAAAGATTCAGTAAAGAAAACCAAAAAATCGAAATTCACAATCAACAAAAACATGCAACAACTGAACATGTACCTCATCTGAACAGAAAAACAAAATTAGGTTTAGGTAAAATTGAACAAAAAAAGAATAGAATTGAAACTGAATAAACAGTGTTTTTCCGGCACAAAAGGAAAAATTAGGGATCTTCGAAAATGAATCGATTGAAGAAAAAAAAAGTGAATAAGACGAAGAAAAGATTAGATGAAGTGATAGAAAGAGAAGACTTACAGTGGAGAGATCGGAAAAACGATGAATCTGCGAAGTTAGAGAGAGAAAGAGATAGAGAGAGAAGGCGCGAGATAGGAAGAGGATGAGAAACGCGAGATGGGGAAAGAGAGAGAGAAAAAAAGGAGGAGAGAGAAATCACACGGGCTTCTTAGAGAGAGAGAGAGAGAGAGAGAGAGATAAAAGATACAGGAAGGGCTGTTGCTGGGATGGGATGGGATGGGATGGGATGGGATGTGAATTGGAATTGGGATGGCCTTTATTTTATTTTTATTTTATTTTTATTTTACTCTTTTTTCTTTTAACCTTTTGCTGCCTTTTTTCTTCAACCCTCTGAAATGTACAAGTATATTTTAGGATTATTTAAGTAGAGAAAATCGATCCTGTGTAAAAACTAGTTGTTACGCCACACGTGTTAGTATGCGCCACCCCAAAATAGCGTATTTGCGATATTCGAATTAAGGCTAGATATAATTATCTTAATGAATGTGAAGCTATTGCTATAAGATGTTTGATGCTTGCAGTTGCAATGTTGGACTCTAAGATGTTTTTTTCCTTCCCCATATCTTGCTTGTCTTTTCTAGTTTTGCAAGTATACATTTTTTAAAAAAAATCATTTCCACCTTAGATTATTAAGTCTTTTTAAAAAAAACATTTCCACCTTAGATTAGGATTTATTTTCTCCATTTTTCATTAATAAACCGAATGAAACCACTCATGTATACCTTTGAATTGTAGATGTCAAAATAGTATTATTCAACATTAACTATATCCCTTAACCCTCCAAACTTATGATGCACGTTCAATTACTATATTAATTCTTGTATTATATAATTAGCTCTCACATGTTATCCTTATCTCCCCATCCCTCCGTCAACCTTCCCTGATTTCTATTTTCAACGTCATTCTCATCATTTTTCCCTCATTCTCACTTATTTTTCCTCCCTCACTCATATTCATATATCTTAGTGACTCTTACTACTTGCTTATGGAATCATAAAAGAAAAACTCAAATGAAAAAATTGCCTTCGTATAGTGTTTTTCTCTCCCCGTCCCCTTTGTTTGGAAAATTTTAAAAAGACATTTTCGTAATATTCTTTCCATTGTAGACTCAATTTTTCATCAAAGAACCGAATAAAATAAGTTTTATGTTCAGTTTTGGATTATAGACATTAAAAAGGGAAAATCAATGTCAAGTTCTATTCTTGTTATCTGCTCCTTCTACATTAATTAATATGCTGTTGAGCTTAATCTATTGCACTCATTAATCTCATATATAATAAGGATGTTCATGCAATTACTCTTTAGTTGAGTTGTGATCCCAGTTTAATAACTACTGTATTTTTTTATAAATTATATTTAGTTATTAAGATACAAGGTCAAATAGATCTTCTCTCCAAACTTGACTCTTTCTTTTCTCTTGCTATTCTTATTTCGCCCTTTCTTGTTCAACCTCTAACACCTTTTATCTCCTCCATCACTGTCAACCACTCCTCTTCCATCCATCTCCCTATCTCTCCTCCATTCCCCTTCTAGTTCCCTTCTCCCCTTTGTCCTTTTTTCACTCATAAGCTAACTAAATAGTAAGATTTCAGCAAGCCCATATAATTAGTCTAAGATAAGAGAGAAAGTATTTAGTAAGGCTAATTCCTCTCTTATATACCCTAGTCACATTAGAAAGTCCCCTCCTATTTGGTCCCTCCATCCTCTCACTCTTTCCTTTCCTCCCCTTCTAGCTCCCTCCTCTCATTTGTGTTTTTCACTCATAAGTAAATAGTAAGATTTCAGCGAACCTATATAATTAGACTAAGATGAAAGAGAATGTATTTAGTAAAGCTGACTCTGCTCCTATACACACTCGTCACATTCTAAAGTCCCCTCCTACTTGTCCCTCCATCCTCACGTTCTCTCCTCCCCTTCTAGCTTCATCCTCCCCTTTGTCCTTTTTTCACTAATAAGCTAAGTATAAAGTAAGAATAGTTTAGTAATTTAATTATTTTCAAGATAACTAATAACAAGTTACTGTTGAAAGTTGGTCAATGCTTATGTTGTTTGTGTGCCTATGGTTTAATTGCACATATTAACTATGTGTACATGTTTGTAATGTTAATTACTAAGAAAGAGGTAGAATAACATTTAATATAATGAGAGTACAAATCACATATCGAAATCGCAACAAAAGACTTTGATAACGTTAACGTAATAAGTATGTAATGAAGTTTGTAGCACAGGCTATGCACATAAGCCTTATTGAACCAACAATACTATTAATCAGTTTTTGTTTGCCTAAACAAAGATTGACATTGCAAAAAGGAAATGGGCACATGATGGCCTTTAGGAACACAAATCTTAGCAACACAAAAGGTTGTGTGTTTTTTATTTGACGGGAAGAAAAGTTATCATTAATAATAAACCTAATTGCAAAAAAAAAGTGTTAAACCTGGCTTCAAAAAACGAGTGCTAGACGTAAATCTACAAGGCATTCCCTTTTACGGACTTCGTAACCCAAGTAAGATATTGGGTCCTTGACGGTGAGTTGGGAGGACCAATTTGCGGGGAAAAAGTGATGATTACCTTGCAAAAGGAACATTATTTGTCAAATGTCAACTAAAACGGAGCATATATGTACTTAAGACAGTTACATTTAGAAAGAGTGCTATTACTCGAACTATTCCATACATATGCAATGTTTTCTCCATATATGCTCCCATCACAGACCACGTGACACATTTGTTATTCGTCTCTCACACACATACATGATTCATGAGAAAAACTAAAATTCTAGTGGGCCTTAAATATCAATTTAAGAAATAATCCCAGCTAAACCCTTGTCTAGTAGTCGTAGTCCTTCCTCATGAGTCATAACTCATACTCATACTCATACTCATGGGGACAACAAGCAGAAAATTAACAAACAACTCATCACATTGGCACCTTTCAGGCTTCAGGAAATTAATCTATCAATATAAGCACTTAACCAACTCAATTCTTTTCTAGATGAGCATTGTGA
This sequence comes from Beta corolliflora, assembly GCA_947648045.1. Taxonomy (NCBI): domain Eukaryota; kingdom Viridiplantae; phylum Streptophyta; class Magnoliopsida; order Caryophyllales; family Amaranthaceae; genus Beta; species Beta corolliflora. The sequence goes on from CANSZD010002407.1 coordinate 35,815, forward strand.
GTAAGATGCAAAATGTACCCATCTTTAACCTCTAATAAACCTTCATATCTCCTGAATATATATCGTTTGTAAATCCATACCTTGATTATGCCAACCTAAACCAAATGTTATTAATTTTTATGAAAATAATTATTAGATGGTTGGTTTTCTATAGTCAGGAATAGAGTATGGAATAAAAATCATCCTTGCCACAGGTCAGTGGGTTAAACTTTTTTCAGTTTTTCTCGCTCAGAGTTGTTCATGCATTCATGACATTCTATAAAGTTTAACTCTACGTATGAAGAGAATCCACATAGACAACATATATCCTAATTACTTATCAGAGAAAGAAAAGAGGTCCAGGGGGGATAAATGCAGGACAAGAGAAAGATGGACACGTGTAATCCAGGTGGAGGTCTGCATCTCACAAGGGGATCCTAGATGTTGTCACTAGAATTTCAGGGAATTGGCACAGGGAATATTCCAGAGAATGTGCAGAGAATGTGCAGAGAATAGGGTGACTAGGACAGCTGGGAAATCTTAGTAATGAAGCTAGAAGAGTAGTATAAATAAGGAGAGAAGTGAGCTGGAATAGCAGGAAATTATTACTTATCTCTTTGCTTGTATTTTCTTTTTATTGGGAGAAAGATGATCTTCTCGAAGTGGTTAGGAATTGTATTGAAAAGGATTACTCTGATTTTCTGTTAATACAATTAATCTATCCTTCGTGACTAATCTTTATCTTGTAATTTTCTGTTGTGAGTTAAATTTGTGAGAGAATCAGTTGGATTCTCTACAAATCTGGTATTAGAGCAGTCGTGACTGGGCAAGAAGCAACAATGGTGTTATCGAACAACACTAAGAGAATAGAGACGTTGGAAGAATAAATCGGATCTCTGAAGGAGACGATTTCCCATGACGTCACCAAGACCCTGGATGAGCTCAAACGATTTCTCGCCCTAGTGGTGGAAGGAGTGGAAAAGATGTCTCAGAAGTTTATGGAGGATCTCGAAACCAATGGGAGGAGATTTGAAGGACGGATTGACCGCGACCATGAAAATCAAGAAATGACTAACAACCTAATGAGGGATGAGCGGCAAGAAGATCGGGATGGAGTTGTGTGCCGCCTTGGTCAACCGTCCACCACCCATAAGCGAAGATGGGAGAGGAGAACAACTATTACTTCCTGACAATCATGGGGGTTTAGGCAGGGGTAGTAGAACTTAGAGAGGAGTATTCAGACTAGAGTTTGGAGAAGGCAAGATGGGCGAGGGCACAGGAGCTAGAGTAGGAGCGGAATGGGACGGTGGTGGACCAAATCAAGGGGGGAATTGGAGGTACAAACTGTAATAGCCGGTAAATGACGAGAATTTAATCTGTGATTAAGTAAATTTAGTTACGAAATTAGAATGTGATCGTACGTGGTTAATACGTATGATAAGTCGTGTGTGAAAATGTGATGTGAATAATTTGTGCGTACGTGTAATTATTGCATGAAAAGTGAAAATAAAATGTGAGTAATATCCTTAATTGATAATAAGTAACAAACTCATATATACTAAGTGAGTATTAGGGTCGAGGTTGTTTTTAAGGATTTGTAATTGTGCGAATTTGTGAAGTTATTGAAGGATGAGAAGTTAAGAAGTGACTATTAAGCACACTAATGGGTACGTTTAATAGAATGAACTTTGGGACTTCTTTTAATTAAGGGGACCTAAGTTAATCAAGGAGAGTTGTGTCAAGAGTGTTTAGAGTAGGATAACAACTTTTATGGGGACTTAGACCACTAATATATGGTATAATATCAAATTAGGAATCATGTTAGGACAAAAATAAGTGCAGGTTTTTGTTGTGCTGGACCAAGTGTGGGAAAAAGTCCAGAAGAACCTTGCAAGTGGATGATAAGTACGTAATAAATAAAGCCAAACCTCCTTCACATGATCCTCTACTACTCACAAAAATTTCATCACAAGACTCCAAAAGAATTCTGCTGCCCAGAAGTCCCTCTTCCTCCCTGTTCTCACGCCAGAACCTGCGGTACATGCAGGGGCTGGTTTCCAGCTTCGTTTCTTCCACTTTTCTCTCTTAAATCTTGCATGCAAAGCCTAATTCTTGTTCTATATATGTAGATGCATACTGGGAAGGAAAAAACTCGAGCTTTAGGAGTAAAGAAGTTCAGGAATTAGGGTCATCTTCCTCAGCTAAGAAACCAGTAAGTATAGTGAAAGTTTTGGGTTAATTCAAGTATTTCCTTAGGGTATTTTCTTATAAAAAATTTTGTGGATGTAAATTTGTGTTTTAGGATCCTAAGGAAGTCAGAATTACAACATAAGGAGAAGAAGAAGTCGAGTTGTACTCTTTGGAAGTTAAGGTACACAAAATCGGTCCACTTTGAGAACTAGTTTTAGTATGAATTTTGGGGATTTCTTTAAGAACGATTTTGAGGACTATTATTTTTGAGTTAAATGCTTATGAGCTACTGTATGTTGTTAAAGTTATGGATAACCATTGCATGTTTAAGAAAGCAAATGAAAGTTGTGTTCTTTTACCATTAGAAGCTAGTTAAGTATGCTTTATCTGTTTTTCGTAAGAATTTTGTGTGCTTGTGTTTTGGTTGATGTTGGCTCGATTTGGGCAGTATGTTATATGATGATAATAAGGTTGCATGTATATGCTGATGGTTTAAAAGTTTTTCTTGAATTGATAGTTGATCCTTTACACTAGGAGTGGTGTTTAAATAACATCGTTTTACTGTTTTGACAAAGTGATTACTCATGGAATTGTGGGAGAAATATTTTAGTACATTTATGGTGAGGTATTGGCAATAAGATACTATATTTCACTAGTTGAGATTTGCCAAAAAAATTATCTCCTCGTTTCTCATTATACTAAATGCGGAAAAACCACTTAAAATCATGTTTCTAATGACGAACTATGCTTGATTTTTTTTTTTTTTTTTTGGGTAGTGGGGATTTATACCCACAAGCAAAACGAACTATGCTTGATGTTCAAGAGAGTTTTCAAGGGAAGAATTTCTCTAAAATAATTAGAGATTTACAGTGGCTTGGTAACCTAATAACTTATGTTGTCAAGGGTTAACCTCAAGATAAACGTTTGATCAAGAGAAACCTTCTTTCACGAAATACGACTTATGTTGTCAAGGGTTAACCTCAAGATAAACGTTTGATCAAGAGAAACCTTCTTTCACGAAATACGAACATCCTTTTTACTCATGTTACTTCAAAGTTCCACTCTATAAGCTGGAATTGTATTGCTTAAATGATCTCATGAGTTTATTTGGACCTCAAAGTCATGTAGCTACTGTCCTAATCCTCCCAAATCATCTTTACCAAAGTCTTGGAATGGTTTTGCAACTCAATGATGAAAGCAAAGCATTTTCGAACCTATTTTTGTAATTGTGATTAGTATTTGTGAATATGAATCCATTTTTACGTAGGGGAAGAGGATTGTGTGTATTATGTGTAAGGACATGTCCTATAACAACTTGCAAGCGAGTAAAATAGTAGGGGCTTAAGATCCAAATTCTGTGGAGGCCTACACCTTAGTGTACCTTAATGTGTGATATCTTCTTCCCGCGCTAAACTCTATTCAGTTTAGCTTGTGTTCATGATATGAGATGTTAGCAAATAAATGTGTTTGAACACTGGTTATTTGTAAACTTGTGTCAGTAACATTTTGAAAAGACATTTACTTGCGTGGTAATGATGGAGTGTAACTCCTTATTTCTTTTTCAGCCACCGAAAGTAGTTTTTGGATTGATTTGTGTACCAGCTTAAGCTGATTTTGTTAGTGAACCTGTCCTGGTGGGGGCAGACTCTTTGTGCAGGAATTAACAAGGTAGGCGGTCGGAAAGCTCTAGGAATATGTAATGTCTGCATCCATAGCGAACCAGAACTTGAACATGATCATCTCCTATTACTAAAAGACTTTTGTGAAGGATGCTTGGATGTATATTTTGCACTAATTTACTCTATGTTCTGTAATGACTAATCTATATTTTGTAAGATGTATGTTTTCTGAACTTCGCTCGTAGAGTCAACCCAGCCATATTAATGGGTTTGACTCCAGCAGGTGACAACCTCCGTATCGGTTCCATTGATTTGCTTTCGCTAATGCTATTAAGTATAACCTAGGATGATTTATTAGGTGTTATGACGGTGGGCTGTTACATGTGGTATCTAAGCCAAGGTTTTCAGTTTAAAAAAAATTGGTTTAATTACTTATCAACATATAGGTAGTTTCAGATGTTTTAAACATGTGTGTTTCTAAAAAAAAAAATAGCTTCGATCGATCATGTTCAAGGAAACTAGGAATTGTTATGTGATGATTGTGGGAAAAAGTATGGCTGATATGGGTAATGTAAATATGTATGAATTGTGTGTGTGTTATCTGAATATGTGTATCATTGATGTGTGTAATAGATGTCTTCAAGTGGTAGCAGTAGTGCCAGCGGGTCACGAATTATTCGTAGGGGTAGTGTGTACTGGGTTGTTAGCCGGGATGGTACTCACATGTACCAAGCAGAACCGGACATGCATCAAAATGAGGGGGAAGACCCTTTGGAATTCGCAAGATCGAAACTGACCCAAATAGAAGGATATAACCAATTGTATGGGATCGGGGATCACAATCCCTATACTCGCCCCGAAATCTAAGCGTATACTCTTGTCAAGACATTGCCGCAGTATGAACCGTGGGTGACCTTCCGACTTACTTTTTGGAGATTGTTAGTTTTGTATGTAGCAACATCATCCTTACAGGACGATGATACCACTATGGAAACGATTGATAAAAACTTTAATAAGGTGGGAAGGGACACCTGAGGAAGTAATAAGTGAGATGGAGCGGACTAAGCAAACAACAGGTACTCGGAACATGGGACCGGGAGCTGACTATTGGATGGAAATGTTCAATCGGCTAGCTCTGCACGAGTACAACAGGACAAGGGGAGGGAGAATGTCTACCCATACTCCTCCTAACTCTGCTTCTAGCATGGCTCCGCCCCGACCGCAAAGGTCGGGAGACTCCGCTACTAGTATTGCTTCTCCCAGGTCGCGAGGTTCCAGGGGATCGAGTGGGATACGATAGTGCTTGGTGTTGTATTTCAAGGTAGTAATTTCCGTGCTAGTGATCCAGATTATGTTCCAGAAACCCCCTCGTCCAGTAGCGATGATAGTGGTTACGCGTACGACCCTTGCAATAACCGCTAGAATGGGTGGAGGAGATGAGTAGGTTGAGCAGGAGGTGGTTTGGTTTCATGTTACTCCAATGTTAAGAAGATTGTTATGTTTTCGTTTGTCGGCCATGGGCCGTTAGGTTACTTTATGTCTGTAATTTAATGAAAGGCTGCACGTGCATGTACCGCAGCCAAGAGATATGTTGTGAATGTGTGCAAATTATGAATTAAGTTGGGAAACTTCACCTTCTTTGGGGTATCTAAATGATGAATGGAATATATGATATGACCTACGAGTGAACAATATATTTATAATTAATCGGTATTATTTGTTGGAACTACTAAGAATCCGTGACCAACGAGATTCGGTAGAAATGTAGAAGTTTCTGAACAAGTGGGCTCACAAGATAACACAAGAAATGAACAAATTCGCCAGTTAAGGGAAATGAATACCCGATTACTGGCGATTTTGGAAAAGCAAGAACAAAATAAAGATAATGATGAAGGTAAATTCTATAAAAGGCTCGCGGCTCATAAGCCACGAGGATATAATGATGAGGCAGATCCAGTAAAGTTTGAGGACTGGGTGGCTTACATGGAAAAGCTGCTGGAACTAGTCAACTGCCCGGAAAATCTTAAAGTAAAGCTGGTGTCTTTCTATTTGGAAGGACCCGCAGATATGTGGTGGAGTACGATAAAGAAAGCCTCAGCTTAAACTACCTTCTCATGGGAAATGTTTGTGGATAAGCTAAGGAATAAGTTTTTCCCTCCAGCCCTAAGGAGGAAGAAAGAAAATGAATTCCTATTTTTGAAGCAGGGGCAAATGTCTGTGGTAGAATATGCTGCAAAATTTGTAGAACTTTCGAGATTTGCTCCTGATTTCACCAGTAATGAGAGGGTGAAGTCTATGTGGTTCTTCGAAGGATTAAACCTAAAATATCAAAAGAGAATTGGGGTCTATAGTAGCTCCGAGGACCTGTACGATCGAGCCTTGGAACATGAACGTATCGAGCAAAAAGATGAAAGCTCGAAGAAGAAGAAGAAGGGTAATGAGAATTTTAAGGAGGGAGGAAATAAGAAATTCAAATCAGATGCAGCTGGAACATCTATGGCCCTAATTCCTGCAAAGGCTGCAGAAGGAAAGAAAAAAGAATGGAAGTGCCGTCGATGTGGGAAAGAACATTATGGGAAGAACTGCGAAGGGCAGATTATCTGCTTTAAGGGCATGAAGACAGGGCATAGGATTAAGGAATGTCCCATTCTGAACCAAACTGGGAACTCCCAGGGTAATCAAGGACGTGGAGAAGTTTTGCTTCTCAGAGCAGCTGGAGAACCAAGCGTCGGTCGCAGCGGCAAAAGTGGGTCGAAAGCACCAGGTTGGGCGTTCGCTCTGAAGTCCGAACCGTCTGAGGAGCCATAAATTCTAGAGCAAAGAGGTAATGTGATTACTGGAACTTTTGATGTGTGCGATTTACCAACTTTTGTATTATTTGATTCTGGGGCATCCCACTCTTTCGTTTCAAACGTGTTTGCATCACGAATAGAACATAAACCGAAAATAACTTTATGTAATCTGAATGTGACCTTGCCTGATAAAACCACCTCCCGGTGTAAATATATGTTAAAAGAATGTGACATTAAAATCGCAGAGGTGGATTTGAAGGCGGATTTGATTATGTTTTATTTGGGAGTTTATGATGTTATCTTGGGTATGGATTGGTTATGTAAAAACCGAGCTATAATTGAATGTTACGTGCGAGTAGGGAAGCTTCAGCCGTTCCTGAAGGGATCCATTATGCATAAGGGAAGAAAAGGAATGAGTACTCCGGAAGGCTATATCTGTCAGGTAGCTGAATTAAGTGAGGTTGAGTCGAAACTGATGAATATTCCAGTAGTTCAGGAATTTCCTGATGCATTTCCGGAGGATTTACCGGGATTACCTCTGCACTGAATCGTAGACTTCCATATAGATCTGATTTCGGGTGCCACTCCGATCTCGAGGGCTCCGTATAGGATGGCACCAGCAGAGATGGTAGAATTGAAAAAACAATTGGAGGAGCTGTGCAAAAAGGTTACATTAGACCTAGTGTGTCTCCTTGGGGAGCACCAGCACTCTTTGTCAAGAAAAAGGATGGTTCTATGAGGCTATGTATTGATTATCGAGAAATCAATAAAATCACGATGCGGAATAGGTACCCTTTGCCAAGAATAGATGACTTATTTGATCAACTGAAAGGAGCAGGGGTATTTTCAAAAATCGATTTGAGATCACGGTATCATCAGATGTGGATTGTGGAGGAAGATATTCCAAAAACGGCTTTCCGCACTCGTTATGGACATTATGAGTTTTTAGTCATGCGTTTGGGTTGACTAATACGCCTGAGGCTTTCATGGATTTGATGCAATGTTATTTTAAACCGTATTTGGATCAATTCGTGGTTATCTTTATAGATGACATCTTGATATACTCGAAAAATCGTGAGGAGCATGAAGGCCATTTGAGAACAGCATTAGTAACACTTCAGAAGGAGAAATTGTAAGCCAAACTCAGTAAATGTGATTTTTGGTTGGAGGAAGTAAAGTTTTTGGGTCATGTAGTATCGAAGGAGGGTGTCTCAGTAGACCTAAAAAACATAAAGGCAGTAGAGGAATGGCCAGCGCCGAAGAATGTGTCGGAGGTCATAAGTTTTCTAGGCCTAGCAGAGTATTATAGACGATTCGTAAAGAATTTTTCAAGGATAGCGTTACCCATCACCGATTTGATCAAGAAAAGCACACGATTTCAATGGGATGGAAAATGTGAAGCAGCCTTTCAAGAATTGAAGCAGAGATTAACTAGTGCTCATGTTTTGACTCTTCCTTCGGGCACGAATGGTTTTGAAATCTATAGTGATGCCTCGCAAGAGGGACTGGGGTGTGTATTGATGCAACATGGGAAAGTAATCGCATATGCGTCTCGTCAACTGCGTTCGCATGAGAAAAATTATCCAGTGCATGATCTGGAGTTGGCTGCAGTGGTTTTTGCTCTGAAATTGTGGCGACACTACTTGTACGGGGTTTCTTGCAAAGTATTCATAGATCATAAAAGTCTGAAATATATCTTCACTCAGAAAGATATGAACATGAGACAATGAAGATGGTTAGAACTTCTCAAGGACTACGACATCGACATTCAGTACCATCCCGAAAAAGCAAATAAGGTAGCTGATGCACTCAGCAGAAGACCAAGGAGTGGATTAGACCCCCTATCAGTAATACCAGATGAATTGAGCAAGGAGATAGAGCTATTCGAGCTCGTTTTAGTCCGTCCAGGGGAGGTCCGGGGAATAATTTGCGCTTTAACTGTTCAACCTGATTTGCGCACAGATCTTCGAGAAAAGCAAGGTAGGGATGAAATTCTGCAGGGCATCAAAGAAAAGATAAAAATTGGAGAAGCTCAGGATTTTACGAAACATGAAGATGGAAGCATTAGAATCAAGGAACGATGGTGTGTTCCCGAGGATCAGGCCTTGAGACAGAAAATTTTGAGAGAAGCTCATAGTATCCCGTATTCAGTGCACCCTAGTAGGGATAAAATGATTCAGAATCTTAAGAAACATTTCTGGTGGAAAGGCCTCAAGGGTGATGTAGCTAGATATATAGCAAAATGTTAAACATGTCAGAAAGTGAAGTTTGATCGTCAGAAAGCACCAGGGTTATTGCAACCACTACCAGTTCTAGAATGGAAATGGGATTCCGTTTCTACCGAGGTCTAAGAAAGGAAACGACTCGATATGGGCAATAGTGGACCATCTTACTAAAACAGCACGTTTCCTTGCCATGAAGGAGATATGGAGTCAGACGCAGATGGCTGACGCTTAAATCCGAAATGTCGTTTGGCTTTATGAGGTGCCGGTAACCATCATCTCAGATAGAGATCCTCAATTCTTAGCACACTTTTGGGAAAAACTTCAAGAGGCTCTTGGAACAACACTGAAGTTTAGCACTGCGTTTCACCCAGCCACTGATGGTCAAACAGAGCGCACAATCCAAGTGCTGGAAGATATGTTACGAGCATGTGTTTTGGAGTTTCAAGGGTCTTGGGAAGATCATTTGGCCTTGATAGAATTTTCTTACAACAACAGTCATCAGGTCACGATCGGAATGGCTCCATATAAAGCTTTGTATGGTCGGAAATGTCGAACACCGATTTGTTGGGATGATTTGAGAAGTGGGATACCAGTGGGACCAGAGTTAATTCAAGAAACCATGGATCAGGTTCGAATAATTCGGGAGAAAATGAAATCCGCCCAGGGTCATCAAAAGAAATATGCAGACACACGGAGGAGGAAACTGGAATTCGAGGTAGGTGATAAAACTTTCCTTAAAGTTTCCCCTACTAAGGGCGTGAAAAGATTCGGTATCCGGGGAAAGCTTAGTCCAAAGTTTATCGGACCATATGAAATTCTTAGAAGAGTCGGCGAGGTAGCGTATGAGATTGCATTACCGACCGAACTGTCCCGTATCCACAACGTTTTCCATGTATCGCAACTTCGGAAATATATGCATGATTCCTCTCATGTGCTATCATATGAACCCTTAAAACTCGATGAAACCCATAGATACGAGGAGAAACCGATACGAATACAGGACCGGCGTGAAAAGGTTTTGCGAAATCAAACCATTCCATTGGTTAAGGTGTTATGGTCGAGCCATGGTTCGGAAGAGGCTACATGGGAAAAAGAAGTTGATATGAGGAACCGTTATCCGCAACTTTTCTAAGGTATGACTTAAGTTTCGGGACGAAACTTCTTGAGGGGGGAAACGTGTAATAGCCGGTAAATGACGAAAATTTAATCTGTGATTAAGTAAATTAAGTTACGAAATTAGAATGTGATTGTACGTGGTTAATACGTATGATAAGTCGTGTGTGAAAATGTGATGTGAATAATTTGTGCGTACGTGTAATTGTTGCATGAAAAGTGAAAATAAAATGTGAGTAATATCCTTAATTGATAATAAGTAACCAACTCATTTATACTAAGTGAGTATTAGGGTCGAGGTTGTTTTTAGGAATTTGTAATTGTGCGAATTTGTGAAGTTATTGAAGGATGAGAAGTTAAGAAGCGACTATTAAGCACACTAATGGGTACGTTTAATAGAATGAACTTTGGGACTTCTTTTAATTAAGGGGACCTAAGTTAATCAAGGAGAGTTATGTCAAGGGTGTTTAGAGTAGGATAACAACTTTTGTGGGGACTTAGACCACTTATATATGGTATAATATCAAATTAGGAATCATGTTAGGATAAAAAGAAGTGCAGGAATTTGTTGTGCTGGACCAAGTGTGGGAAAAACTCCAGAAGAACCTTGCAAGTGGATGATAAGTACGAAATAAATAAAGCCAAACCTCCTTCACATGATCCTCTACTACTCACAAAAATTTTATCACAAAACTCCAAAAGAATTCTGCTGCCCAGAAGTTCCCTCTTCCTCCCTGTTCTCACGCCAGAACCTGCAGTACATGTAGGAGCTGGTTTCCAGCTTCGTTTCTTCCACTTTTCTCTCTTAAATCTTGCATGAAAAGCCTAATCCTTGTTCTATATATGTAGGTGCATATTAGGAAGAAAAAAACTCGAGCTTTAGGAGTAAAGAAGTCCAGGAAATAGGGTCATCTTCCTCAGCTAAGAAACCAGTAAGTATAATGAAAGTTTTGGGTTAATTCAAGTACTTCCTTTGGGTATTTTCTTATGAAATTTGTTGTGGATGTAAATTTGTGTTTTAGGATCCTAAGGAAGTCAGAATCACAACTTAAGGAGAACAGGAAATCGAGTTGCACTCTTTGGAAGTTAAGGTACACAAAATCAATCCACTTTGAGAACTAGTTTTAGTATGAATTTTGGGGATTTCCTTAAGAACGATTTTGAGGACAATTTTTTTTGAGTTAAATGATTATGAGCCAGTGTATGTTGTTAAAGTTAAGATTAACCATTGAATGTTTAAGAAAGCAAATGAAAATTGTGCTCTTTTACCATTAGAAGCTAGTTAAGTATGCTTTATCGGTTTTTCGTAAGAATTTTGTGTGCTTGTGTTTTGGTTGATGTTGGCTCGATTTGGGCAGTAGGTTATATGATGATAATGGGGTTGCATGTATATGCTGATGGTTTACAAGTTTTTCTTGAATTGATAGTTGATCCTTTACACTAGGAGTGGTGTTTAAATAACATCGTTTTACTGTTTTAACAAAGTGATTACTCATGGAATTGTGGGAGAAATATTTTAGTACATTTATGGTGAGGTCTTGGCAATAATATACTATATTTAACTAGTGGAGATTTTCCAAAAATTTATCTCCTCGTTTCTTATTATACTAAATGCGGAAAAACCACTTAAAATCACGTTTCGAATGACGAACTATGCTTGATTTTCAAGAGACTTTTCAAGGGAAGAATTTCTCTAAAATAATTAGAGATTTACAGTGTCTTGGTAACCTAATAACTTATATTGTCAAGGGTTAACCTCAAGATAAAGGTTTGTTCAAGAGAAACCTTCTTTCACGAAATCAGAACATCCTTTTTACTCATCTTACTTCAAAGTTCCACTCTATAAGTTGGAATCGTATTGCTTAAGTGATCTCATGAGTTTATTTGCACCTCAAAGTCATGTAGCTACTGACCAAAGTCTTGGAATGGTTTTGCAACTCAATGATGAAAGCAAAGCATTTTCAAACCCATTTTGTAATTGTGATTAGTATTTGTGAATTTGAATCCGTTTTTGCGTAGGGGAAGAGGATTGTGTGTATTATGTGTAAGGACATGTCCTATAACAGCTTACAAGCGAGTAAAAATAGTAGGGGCTTAAGCTCCGAATTGCGTGGAGGCCTACACCTTAGTGTACCTCAATGTGTGATTTCTTCTTCCCGCGCTAAACTCTATTCAGTTTAACTTGTGTTCATGATATGAGATATTAGCAAATAAATGTGTTTGAACACTGGATATTTGTAAACTTGTGTTAGTAACGTTTTGACAAGACATTTATTTGAGTGGTAATGATGGAGTGTAACTCCTTATTTTTTTTTCAGCCACCGAAAGTAGTTGTTGGATTGATTTGTGTACCAGCTTAAGCTGATTTTGTTCTGTGAACCTGTCCTGGTGGGGGCAGACTCTTTGTGCAGTAATTAATAAGGTAGGCGGCTGGAAAGCTCTAGGAATATGTAATGTCTGCATCCATAGCGAACCAGAACTTGAACATGATCATCTCCTATTACTAAATGACTTTTGTGAAGGATGCTTGGATGTATATTTTGCACTACATTACTCTATTTTCTGTAATAACTAAACTATATTTTGTAAGATGTATGTTTTCTGAACTTCGCTCGTAGAGTCAACCCAGCCATATTAATGGGTTTGACTCCAGCAGGTGACAACCTCCGTATCGGTTCCTTTGACTTGCTTCCGCTAATGCTATTAAGTATAACCTAGGATGATTTATTAGGTGCTATGACGGTGGGCTGTTACACAAACGCCTGGATTTGCCTTTCTTTGACGAAAACAACCCTGATGGGTGGATTCTAAAGGCGAAGAGGTTTTTTAAATTCTACCAGTTGTCGTAGCCAGACACGGTAGAGGCGGCATTGGTGGCACTTGACGAAGATGCTATGTTTTGGTACCAATGGGAGCATAAACGCCACCCCATCGGAACTTGGGAGGAGATGAAGACGTTTTTACTCAGGCAATTTAGGGCAACGTTTACAGGCACTTTGTACGAGCAATGGTTGAACTTGGAGCAGACTGGAGGTGTGCAGGAGTTTCGCCGGAGGTTTATAGAGTTGTTGGCTCCTTTGGATGGAGTGCATGAGGAGGTGGCCAAGGGCCAGTTCATAAACCGGTTGCGCGAGGATATCAGAGTTGAAGTAAGGCTTCTTTGGCCTAGGAAATTGGACCACGCTATGGATCTCGCTTTAAAAGCAGAAGCCAAAGTCCAAGCCACGACCTATAAGTAATACTTCCTCCGTTCTTTTATTATTGTAATATTTCCCTTATTTGGAAGTTTTATATTTATTGCAACATTACTAAATTTGACTATGTTTTCTCTATATCTCTCTCTTTATCACATGGGTCCCTTTTTCCATCTCTCTCTATCTCTCATCTCCTTAAAAAATGTGCAACCTCTGCATGTTGCAATTATTAAAGAACGGAGGAAGTATTATGGAGCCTCATTAACCACATCCTATGGGAAGGGTAATACTAACTCGGCCCAATATCTCACATACCCATACCAATCCAACAATGCCCAAAATCAAATCAAAACCACAAACCTAACTTCCTCTTTTTCATCAGTCAAACAAACCTAAAATTACCACACCCAAAATTTTTACACCCAAACTTTCTCCACTTAGCCAACCAACACCACCAAAACCACCAGTGGAGTGATACGGTTAAGTGAGAGAGTGATGTAGCACAAGAGGGATAAGGGCTTATGCTTTAAGTGCGACGACAAGTGGCACATAGGGCATAAATGTAGAAATAAGGAGCTGAGTGTTTTGCTGACTCAGGCGGAGGAGGATGATATTGGGGAGGAGCTGAACTTGGAAGAACCCCGTGAAACCACCCCGGAACCGCCCCAACCCACACAAATACCACCTGAAATATCCCTCAACTTCGTGATTGGCATTTCCAACCCCTAAACACTCAAGGTAACTGGAGAGATTAAAGGGTAAGAAGTGGTTGTCATAGTGGACCCTAGAGCCACCCATAATTTTATATCCACCGACACCCTCACCAAACTGTAGCTTACAACCGCCCTTTCCCCTTCCTGTGGAGTGTCGCTAGGCACTTGAGAATCCGTGGAAAGCCATGGATTGTGCAAGTCAGTTTTCCTTCACATTCAAGGATTATACATCATTGAATATTCTTACCCCACCCTTTGGAAAAGTCTGACCTTATTTTGGGCATACAACGGTTGTAGAAGCTTGACACCATGACCACAAATTCGAAGACACAAACCTTGAAATTCAAGGTAGGAGGGAATACGATGACCATCCAAGGTGAACCCGCCTTAGACAGATAAAAAATTTCCCTGAAAGGCGATGCTGAGAAGCCTTCAGAAGCAAAGTCAAGGGTTCTTAGTGGAGTATAATCAGTTGAAGGGGGATTAGGAGAACAAGGAAAAGGAGCAGGACCACATAGCCCTGGCTCCAGAATTTTTACAACCCATTTTACAACAATTCGAAGGGGTGTTCCATATGCCCATGGGTCTACCACCTCACAGAGTGTTGGAACATGCCATGGTCCTAAAAGAAGGAACAAATCCTATAAGTGTGAGGCCCTATAGGTATCCCCAGGTGCAAAAAGAGGAAATTGAGAGGTTGATACATGATATGATGAAGGCAAGGATCATACAAATGTCTTAGAGCCTATTTTCCATTCATGTTCTTCTAGTTAAGAAGAAAGATGGCAGCTGGCGATATTACGTGGACTATAGAGCTCTCAATAAGGTCACAATCCCAGATAAGTATTCCATCCCCATAATTGACGAATTGCTAGATGAGTTATATGGTGCTGCTATGCTCTCTAAATTAGACCTAAAATCCGAGTATCACCAAGTGAGAGTGAAGAGTAGTGATGTGCCTAAACACAACCTTTAGGACTCATGAAGGGCATGCCGAATTCCTTGTCATGCCTTTTGGGTTGACTAACGCACCGACCACCTTTCAATCCTCGATGAACGAAGTTTTTTATACCTTACGTTAGGAGATTTGTGCTTGTATAATTTGATGACATCTTATTGTATAGGAAAACATAAGAAGAGCACCAACAACACTTCTCCATGGTACTTACACTCTTCGCACAACACCAACTTTACGCTAATGGAAAAAAGTGTGAATATGGAAAAAAGGAAGTGGCTTACTTGGGTAATGTTATATCTCAGGTTGGGGTGGCAGTTGACCAAGCAAAAATTCAGGCCATGATAGATTGGCCAATCCCCAAGAATCTGAAAGAACCAAGGGGTTTCCTAGGCTTAACCAGATAATATAGAAAGTTTATCCAGGGATACGCCGCCTCAAAAGAAAAAGAGAAGCCTAAGGAATTAATCTTCCTAAAAGCATATGACAAAGAAAATAGCCTTAGCCCTCACTGACCAGCTTAAAAAAGATAACTTTGGGTGGACCTCTGAGGCAACAGAGGCTTTCCTCACACTCAAGGAAGCCATGACCAAGGCCCCTGTGCTAGCCATGCCAGATTTCAGCCAACTTTTTGTCCTAGAAACAAACGCTTCAGGGTTTGGACTTGGAGTTGTGTTGCTGCAACAAAATAGACCAATTGCCTTCTATAGTCACTTACTAGGGCAGCAAGCTAGGCTCAAATCCATATACGAGAAAGAGCTCATGGCAATTGTGATGGCAGTGCAAAAATGGAGGCATTATCTCCTTAGGAATAAGTTCATAATCAGAACGGATCAACAGAGTTTAAAATTCTTAATAGAGTAGAGAGAAGTGGGCTTGGAATATCAGAAATGGGTGGGGAAATTGACGTGGTATCATTTTGAGATACAATATAAACTTGGTCCTGCAAACATAGTGGGTGATGCTTTGAGCAGGGAATTTCAGCAAGCCATTTTGTGCACAATGATTTCCAACAGCAGAGTTCAGTGGGAGAATTTAAAAAAGGGCATAAAAAAATGATCCTTTCATCAAACAACTCACGAGCTGCATCCAAAATCAGCAACCAGTTCCTATGGGATATACCTTGGAGCAGGGCACCTTACTTTATAAAGGGATAGTGGTGATACCCAAGGCATCACCCTTGGTGTTGGAGTTACTTAAGGAGTACAATGATTCACCTGTTGGGGACCATTCAAGTGATTTCAAGACCTATCATAGGTTGGCTATGGAATAATAGTGGCCTGGGATGAGACGAAGGGTTCAACAACATGTCACCTCTTGTCACACCTGCCAACAACAGAAGCATTCATCCTTGAAGCCACATGGTATGTTGCAGTCCCTACCAATTCCCTCATAGGTTTGGGAGGATATAAGCATGGATTTCATTGAGGGTTTGCCAAAATCCCATGGGGTGGATACAATACTTGTAGTAGTGGATAGACTCACTAAATATTCCCATTTCCTTAGCCTCAGACATCCCTTTACAGCCCCTACAGTGGCTCAGCTATTCTACAAAGAAGTGGTGAAGTTACATGGTTTTTCCCAAACTATTATCTCAGACAGGCACAAGGTGTTTATGAGCTGGTTTTGGAAGGGCTCTTCAAGTTACAAGGGACTGATTTGCATAGGGGCACCTCCTACCAGCCTCTAACACATGGCAGAGTGAAATAGTGAACAACTGGTTAGAGACCTACCATCGATGCTTCATCCAAGGGTAGCCTAAGAAATGGTCACAATGGTTGCACTGGGCCGAGTATTAGTACAATACTTCCCATCACAATGCTATAGCATGCACCCCTTTTAAGGCATTATATGACAGGAACCCTTCCACTATGGTCAAATACCAAGTTGGGCACACCCCACTCTCTTCTCTAGATGAGCTGCTCACTGAGAAGGAAGCCATCTTAGATGACCTCATGGCTCAATTAATCCAGGCCTAACAACACATGAAGCAACAAGCTGATGCAAAAAGGAGGGATGCAACATTAACAGTAGGTGATATGGTCTACTTAAGGTTGCAACCTTACAGGCAAAAATGTTTGGCCAACAGAGCCAATGTGTAATTCCTCGTAAATTTATTAATTTTATAAATATATTTTATTGTATAGTTATATATATTTAAATATATTTTAGTATTTAAATGATTTATTTCTTCAAAGGTTGACTATTTGAAAGGCAAAGTAATTATTTTAATAATTTAAAGAAGTTAAACATTTTGTCTAGCTATGCTTTGAAAAATATTTGAAAAGCTTAAAACACTTTTTGGATATGGAAAAGGATTCCTAATTGGGTATGAGGAACCCAAACACTAAATTCATCAATCATTAAACTCTAGTTTGAGCCCAATTACCTTTTCCTAAGCCTACAAGGGGAACCTATAAAAACCCCCCAAAACCCCAAAATTTTCCCACACAACTTTATTTTCTCTCTCCTCTAGTTTTTTCCCCAAGATTTTCGGCCCTGCTCTTTCCTTTTCTTCTCTCTCTTCCTCGTCGACCGTCGCTCCTCCTTGTGCGACCACCGCCGCCGCCGACCGGCTAGCCAGGACAACCGCCGCCTCCCCCGCTGGCGTTTTCCTCCTCCTTTCTTGCTTTGGTTAATTTCTTCCTCCTCAAGTTATTTTCAATGCAAAGTTTATGTTTTTAAGATTTGTTTTAATATGATTATGTTTAAAAGTTATAGTTTGATGATTTATTTATGAATCTAAGATTATATAATTTATGTATGGAAGAAATAAAAATTTCAAATTTACTTGTTATGTTTGAATTGGATTTTTAATTATGAAAGCATAGATTTTTAGGGTTTTAAAGGTTGGAAAATCATAGTAGTATATTATAGTTTATGAAATTGTTTATTCCTATGATTTTAAATATGTTTAAGTATGTTTAAAAAGAGTTTTAATATATTATATGTTGCTGGAAATTTGAAAAGAGTATTGTTGATGGAGTTTTAATTATTTAAACATGGGTTTTTGAGAGTTTTTAACAACTAGTGTAGTAGTACTATACTATGAGGTTTTAATAATCAAGTTTTAATAATGGGAAAGGTTTCTAAACACTTTTTAGAAGGGTTTGAAGTATTTTATTATTGCTGTAAATTTATAAGGGATTGATTGTGGATTTATATTGGTTGTTTTAGGCGGAGAATTCTCTTTAGGCGACTTTTAAGGTTGTGAAAGTGGCCTCTCAATTTATCTACACAAGGTACATACATACCTATGTGTTGATTGGACTAGTATCATGTCCTAAGGATAAGAATTATGTAGTATCATGTATAGGGAACTATTTTTAGTTCATTTGTGATTTCTATTAAAGTTGGATTGCATGTTTTATGCCGTTGTGTGAAACATGTTGGTTATGATGTTTATATTATGTTTGTATGGAAGATTGATGCAAGCATATGAGATTTGGGAACTTTATTGTATTAATTCATATGAGGGATTAATATATATATATATTGGTTTGGATCATGATTGAATCATGTTGTTCCCTTTTGATTATTTAATTACTTTATAAGGACCGAGGGACTTATTTGGTAAGTTGAATTATTATACCTATGAAAGGTTGGTTGGTTGTTGACTTGGTTCAACAAATAAAGGAAGGTTATGAATTAAAGTTGGAATTAATCTTGGGTTGTTAAGTTGTTGTTGATCACCTTATCTAGTCCTAAGATAAAAATGGAAGTTTATGATTGTTTGATGATTATATTAGTTGTACACTACTTGTGAGTCATAACAAGTGAATAAATTATTAATCATGTAAAGTGAAACGTGAATAACAATAGCTTTAGACTTGTGCACGTCTGAAGTGTTGGACAAGTATGAGTTGGAGTACATGGTGGTAGCCCATGGCTTTTCCTGGGACCGGATTGATCACCGTGTCCTATTATTATTTTAATGGTTCCTCGATATCGTAGGTCATGGAAATACGAAGTCGCGCCCGTATTTCGTCTTCCAAAGGGAAGGCTAGTTTTAGTCAGACAACTCGGTCTATTGACTATTCCATCTAAAGTAATTTAAATATTGGTTGTGAAGTTTAGTTCAGTAAAAGTTATCTGCAAGGTTATTATATTATTATTTGTTCCTGTTTATTATTTATTAGTATCATGTTAGGTTTGTTTATTTATTTATTATGTAGTACTCAGCTTTGCTGATTACGTGCGTTTGTGTATGTATGTTGATCATGGCTATGCCTTATTGATCCTTTGATGACCCTTTTGGTGAGCAGTCTCTAGGGATCAATAGTGTATTGTCCATCTACAGGTTTGAAGATGATGCATCATGGGTTCGGGATTGGAAAGCTGTGTTGATTATTTATCATACTTTGACTTTTACTTTTCGTAGTTGACTTTGACTATTGTCGTTGATTTTGACTTTGGTTGGTTTGACTTTTAGAGTTGACTTTGTGGTTGACTAACTTTTATTTATAAAGTTTATTATTATGTTTTTTCGCTGCAAAATTCTGAATAAGCCGATACGTTTTCACACGGGCCATAATACTTTGATAATTCTCTAAGTTTTATATTAAAAAAGAATTTTAGAAAAGAGAGAATTGTCGGGGTGTTACACAATGAAAAGCTCTCTACGAGGTACTATGGTCCATTTGAAGTCCTCCAGAAGATTGGCACAGTGGCTTACAGGCTGGCCTTACCTGACACAGCCCGGATTCATCATGTCTTCCATATTTCAAAGCTTAAGAAAGTTATTGGGGATAGTCCCTACTATCCTAACATCCCTCCCCAATTGAATGAAGAGCTAGTTATGGAGGTAGAACCTGAAAGTTCACAGGGAGTCAGGCAAAACCACACCAATAGAGGATCACACTCTATGGAAGTGCTCATCCAGTGGAAGGGGCTCCCTCTGTTTGAAGCAACTTGGGAAGATTTCACCACCATCAAGCAAATGGTTCTATCTTTCCACCTTGAGGACAAGTTGGCTCTATAGGGGGGGGGGTAGGTAATGAAGATAATCCACATAGACAACCTATCCTAATTACTTATTAGAGAAAGAAAAGAGGTCCAGGGGGTAAATGCAGGACAAGAGAAGGATGAACATGTGTAAGCCAGGTGGAGGTCTGCACCTCACTTGGGGATCATGGATGCTGTTAGTAGAACTTCAGGGAATTGGCACAGGGAATACTCCAGAGAACATACAGAGGACAGGGTGACTAGTACAGCTGAGAAATCATAGTAATGAAGCTAGAAGAGTAGTATAAATAAGGAGAGAAGTGAGCTGAGATAGGAAGAAATTATTACTTATCTCTTTGCATGTATTTTCTTTTTATTGGGAGAAACCTAATCTTCTCGAAGTGGTTAGGAATTGTATTGAAGAGGATTACTCTGATTTTGTGTTAAAACAATAAATCTATCCTTGGTGACTAATCTTTGTCTTATAATTTTCTGTTGTGAACTAAATCTGTGAGAGAATCAGCTGGATTCTCTACAACGTACTCCCCTCCTCGTTAACAAATGTCATACTTGAGCTTCCACTTTCTTTTATCTTTCATTTTAAGCTCACAGACAAACTCACAGTAATGTAATAGTGGTGGACATAATAGTATCATTTCTCTGGAGACTAAAAAAATCTTATGTAAGAATGACCAATGACCACTTTAATTGTTGCAGATAATAAAGGACAAACTTCAGTTTCAAAAAGGGAACAATATATATATAAACCTTGTAAAACCTTTGATGTTTTGTGAAAAAGCACCTCATAAAACCTTTTATTTTAAAAAAACCTCTTAATGCCGGATTCTGGCCAAGAAAGTTAATTCTCCAACTAAAAAAGCCAAGATTGTAAGAAGATCAAAAGAGAAAGAACAAATGATAAGAATATAGAAGAAGGAATAACATAATAAGCATAACAACTTTTTAAATGAATGAGTATAACTGATTTAAAATCAAATGAGCAATTGATTTAACAGTGGTTTCGACCAAACTCAAAGAATTGTAATTCATGCTTTATACATAGTATATGATTTTACCTCATATCAACTAAAAATGGAGAGTTAATAATCCACAACCATATTTTTTGTAATACTCATGAGGTGTATTACCCTTAGACCATAATCCATGAATGCCATCAAACTTGATGATGTGACATAAGATAACATAAGAGCATATCGCTTCTGCTTATGCGTAGAAGAAAAGGTTTAGGCACTTGCTCTACAACCCATGTCTCCTAAAGTATGCAAACATAGGACAAAGAAGTACCCAACACCTGGGCAACCTGAAGCAAATAATTGGGAGCCACTTTGATATTCACAATTAAATGCTAACTAAAAAGGACATCATGATGGGCTAACTATGATCGGATAATTTTATATAAGCTGTGGTAAGTCAGTCTTTGAATATGTGTATTCCTGTCTGAATGTATTTTGCTCATGTATCTAAGGGAGTTTTTCTTTGGTGCATCTGTGATGTTTGTAACTGTAATATATATTGTGCTTATTATAGCTTTCTTTGCAACAGTATATGGGTTGTAGACTACCTCATAGCACAAAGATCTTAACATTTCATTGTTTGATAATAACAAGAAAAATAAGATCTGTAACAAAAAGAAAAACACTTACGTCTTTCACCGTAAGTAAATTTCATCAGATGAGAGCTTGAATAGGGTTCCAACACTCTTCGCTAAATGATGTGAAAGCCAAGTCTCCAGTTTCATACAAGATATCTTGCTTGAATGTTACCCTATTTGCGAGAGAGCATAAGTAAGAGAAGAATGAAATATAGACCCAATTTAGATCCATGTACAAGATAAGATTATAACCATGTCATGATCCTCCGTATACTAATCCATAAAAAGTAGGTCTGAGAAGAAATTGATGACATATAAATCATGTAAATTTTCAGAGTCAAAGGCATAAATGACCTCCTAATACACACGAACACCTAGTGAGATAACGACAAAATTAAAGAAAGAGCACCTTAACAGCTGATAGCATCGGTAAACCTTTGGCTAACTCAGATACTATACTGATATCAGCGTGCAACCAGTTGCATGAATATTACAGATACTAATGCGTGCTGAATTCAACTCATACAAACTCTCTCATGTACATTTTTTTAAAAAGGAAAAAGGCAAAGATGTACAACCTATCTGAAAACACTGAAACAGGAAAGACAAAAAGGTGGTGCTTAGTAAACCACGAGATGGTCATACTAAACACCAACTGATTACCAGCAGCCTTAGGACAAATCAAGCAGGGTATGGTGCAAAAAAAAATGTCAAACCAAATGTAGGATCCAAAAAAATGAAATTACAAACATCTGAAATCAGCGTGAGTCAAAGACGAAGTTGCACACATCATCAACACTTCAAGGGAGACAACACATTACATATGAGACTATTAGAAAGATTAACTGCATGACAAATCCTTCGAGAAATTGGGGGCGTACTGTATTTCCTCTAAAAAAGATTCCATCAACATGGTTGTAAAGCATGTAAAATTTGGCTCACGCAGCCCTTCATAGAAGGATGCAGGCAAGAGTAGAAGGAATAGTAAAAATGAAGACGCAACTAACAACCAAATTAAGCTTAAATGGAACCAAATCGAGCCTTAATTTCTAGAAACCAAAGGGCACATAAGGTTGTTTTCAAATATACAAAACAACTAAGAAATAATAAGTTTCCTCTTTCCTCGCCAAACATTGACAAAATGAAGTTAGAGATCAAGGAACCACTTCCTTGTGGTACCCCAAAAGCTTTATAATAGACATAAGAGAGAACACCGTTTCACCAATGTAATAGCTCAACTCTTATAAATGACAATTGACTAAAGGCTCTTCGAGTTTAACGTATAGTAAAATAATGGAAATGATGATGAAATATATGTAATAGCACAAAAAGCCACATATAAAGCATTATATTGCCTTCGAAGATGCTCAGAGTGATGCATTTCATAGTGGGCAGGCTAATCTCCTTCAAAACTCAATTATTGCAAATTACCTGATATGTCTTCCATCTTTAGTAGTATGCAGAAGAGAAGCTCTGGAAGTAAAAAAAAACTCGATTATCATGTTAAACAAGAACAACAAAAGCAACAAAAACAAAATAATCTTAAAATCGCCAATAAAAAGCTAATCTTACTTAGATTTACGAGTATACATGAGAATTCATGTGGTTTATACGAATCCCAAACTATACATTCCAGTCGAGAAATGCTTCCTTTGCCCGCCAGAATAAATCCCTACGAAATCGCAAATAAATTTAGCAAAAATTCAATTATAAACGAAAACTGAAATTCATCAAAATTGTGGTTTCACTTCTGAAAGTATCGAAGAAAGATTACAATAGAGCAAACTACCACGCTTCTGAGAAAAATGTTGGATTTGTCTACCGTCTTTAAGTAGAGGTTCAAAAGCTGCAGCAAAATAAAACACAGGGGTTTTTCTTAATCTACAGGGGAGTTCAGGAGAGAAGAGAGGATTAGAAAATCTAATTAGCTTTTTTCCAAAATTTATTGATTCAACATCAACACCACACCCTAACAAAACAATAAAAAAATCGATTTGAATGAAAATATATTACTTACAATTTCAAATACGCTCTAAAACTCCTTATCTTCTTCATCATCTCCTTCGCCTTGACCACCAACACCATTTGATGATGTAGAAAATGGCTTTCTCTCTCCTCACTCACAAATCGAATTGAGCAAATTGAAAAATGATGGAAGAAACAAATTAAAGAAAAGGAGGAGGATGTGGTAGACGAAAATCTGGAAAATAAAGAGATAGAGGAGATCAGGAGATGGAACGACGAGATAGAGTAGGTGATGTGTGGTCCAGATTAGCTTTCCTTATCTAAAAAAATATCAACATTTAATCACTCAGTTTACTATTACAGTGAACAGTGGGAACTTCCCACTTTTAAAAGGGGTGGATATGAGAGAGATAGAGAAAAAAATATGAGAGAGAAAGCTAGAAAGAGAAAGAGGAGGAGAAAAAAGGAGAAAGCCCCTTTTCGTACTCCCAAGAGCCTTAGAAGCCCGATAAAATCCCAAATCCCCAATTCATGTTCTAATTAAAAGCCCACAAAGAAAAAAGATGATCCTAAGGATCTTGCTAAGCCTTAATGTGCTTCTTAATTATGTTGTCCGCCAGCTAATTGTGTTAATTATTCTGGTTTCCGTCTTCAAATTCAATTACCCTAGCTTCAACGATAAGCCCCTTACACTTTACAGGTATAGAATTAATTTTCAATTAAAGTTACCTAATTCAAGTTGCAGGCCTAGCTCATCATCAGATTGTTATCCTTTTGTTAGGGATAATTGAGTTTCCCTCCTTTTGTCTGGGGTTTCATTGCAAATTTAGGGCTTTTTGAAAGAGTGTTTCTCTTTCTTCATTTATTTTTTCACAGGAAGGTAAAGTGAGGTATGTGAGTATTTTGAGTGTTTATGAGAGGTATCTCTACCTCAGAGAGTTTAGTGTCCTTCTTTGTGCCAGTTTTTGGCGTGCCCATCTTATTTCTTTGAAGTTATTGGATTTGCAGACAAGCTTCGCATTTAATGCGATGGTAGGTATCATTTCTCAGCCCCATGGATTTGCTTCTGTGTAGTTGGGTCATTCAAACCCTAATTACTATACATTCTCTTGGTGGGTTAATCCCCTTCATTCATCTCTCTGTCTCTTGTGCTTGTCAACTTTCTCTATTTAAATTTGTAATTATTTAGTTTAAAAGTTTTTGTTGCGTCTCTTATGACTGATAATCTCTCTTTTAAGAATGTTATTTTGTCTAATCCATCTATGGATTATGGAAGACCTCTTTGTGCTTCTGCTCATTGTGGGGCAAACGTAGTCAGATTATTGGTTCTCTCTCCCCTAGTAATGTCAATTTTCCCAGTCTTGTATTGAATCTAACCCCCCGTAATTCTAGATGAACTTTCTCAAGTTCAGAAAGATATTGATGAGTTAACTAAGTCTTGTTTGGTTGCTAAGATGTTGGGTGATCCGTTGGATATTTGTACTATTATCTCTGAAACTAAAGTTGATTGGAAGATTGTTAAGGGAGATGTTGATATATTAAAATGGGAAATCATTGGATTTTTCTTCGTTTTGCTAACCCTAATGATCTATTCTTAGTATGTTCTGAAAGACCATGGCATGTTCAAGGTGAGCTCTTTGTCAATCAGCCTTGGAAACCTGATTTTGACCCTTATTTAGAGGAGATTAAGTGGGTTGATCTCTCGGTTCGTATTCCTAGATTCCCTACTGAATTGCTAAACTTTGAGTCAATTGCTAGTCTATTTGCTTCTAATAATATTGGTGTTCTCGTTAAGTTGGATGTTAGATCTCTTGTTAGAAATAAGATTAGATTTGCAAGAGCCTATGTGTGTGGTTATCACTGAGCCCCTACTTGAGTATGCTGAAGTAAAAAGGGCCGGTGGTAAGACATGTGGTTATATTATATGGTATGAAGATTTTTTTTTCTGGCTGTTCTTTTTGTAACTCTGAAGTAATAAATGTCCCTTATTGAATATTCTCCAAAAGGAAGTCAAGATATGTCTGCTTAAGAATCCTAAGCAAAAGTGCTTAGCTGAACTTCTCTCCAAGGCTATTAGGCAAGCCTCTGCTGGCACCTGGGTTGAGCAAGCCAATCTGGTGCAAGCTAAGCCTAAGTCCTTGGTGGTCCTAAGAAATTCAGCTTAGCATATGTATCATGGTAATGCTGCTCCTAAGAAAGCTTCTGGAATTGTATTAATGATCCTAATCCTAGATCTTCTGCTACTTCAAAAAAAAGGTGGTCCTTTCTGTTCATGGTAAATGTAAAGGAAAAGCCATTCTAATGGCTGATTCCAATGGTCGTTACTCTAACAGTAAAGCTGGCAATTATGATGATGAAGCAATGATGCCTATCTCCAAGCTATTCCCTTCCACTAAATCTTTTCAGCAATGTCTGCATGAGCTCCCTGCTGCGGAAGGTGATGGTGAAGGTGAGTTCTGTGCTCCACCCAATGCCCTAGATGTTGTTCTTACTCCAGTCCCCCTAATTTATTTATCCTGAATTCTATGTAGGAAATCAGTTTGCTCCCCTTACTGGGGTTTGAGTAGACTAACCCTTCTTTCTTTGAGTCTAGAGTTGGTAATGCCACCTTGTTGCTTAATGTGGATGAATCATTAAATGATTATCAATCTCAACCTGATAATTCTTTCCACTCTATCAACTCTGAGAGCTCTATTTTAAGAAACATTAAAGCAATGGGTGTTGAGCTTGAAGTCTATGTGGAACACACCTCCCTCTCAAGCTCTACAAAGAGGAGGAAAAACATTAGTGATGAGGATTCTGCCTCTTTTAATTTGCTCTACAGAAAAACCGTGCTTAGTCAGTTGGGCTTGTCTATGTGCTTAAATGTTTAAATGTCTGTGGGTTTTTGGAATATAAGGGGGTGATGTAGGAAAAATGCTCTTGCTGAAGTCAAGAACTTTTGGAATGTAAATAAGCTCAATATTTTCATGTTGTTTGAAACAAAGTCCCAGGTCGTCTCTCCTTCTCCTGCTTGCCTGAGAAGCTATGGGTTTTAGTTTTTTTGAAGAACTCCCTACCCAAGGCATGTCTGGAGGTCTTTGGCTCCTGTGGAAGGATGATCCTATTAAACCTTTTAATTTAGCCATTGTCTATAAATTAGTTCATTTTATGGTCAGTAATATAACGCTTATCCTTAATTGGCTATTTCCTGCTATATTCATCTATGCAATTGTTAGAACTCAAAATAAGAATGAATTTTGGAACGTACTCTTTAATTATATTGATAATATCTCTCTTCCTTATATTATCCTTGGTGATTTTAATGAATTAAGTTCTCGTAAAGATAAACTAGGAAGAGCTAGTTTTAATTACTGTAGGCTAAATCGGATGAATGAAATCTTCGGACGATTAAGTTGCACAGAACTTCCACTAGTAGAAAAATGATAATTTGCGTCTCTCTATTTGCGTCGACCGAAATAACAACTGACGCGAATGTGCGATTTGTGTCGGATCGTAGTCTAAATCCGACGCAAATAACCAAAGAAAATGAGTAAAATAAAGATTTGCGTCGGACGTGTACAAAGGTGCGACGCAGATGATTAAAGCCCAGGATTTAGATTTAACCATGTGCGTCGGACGCGCACCTAGATACGACGCAGATGATTAAAAGCTCAACAATGTGCGTCGAACCTTACTTGGAGTGCGACGCCGATGAGCCCAATTGTAAATGCACGCTTCTTCCTTTTTATTTACTCAGGATTATAAACCCTACCAACTTATTCCTTCCACAGCCGTCACTACTCACTCCTCTCTCTCTCCCTCTCTCTCCTTCTCTCTTTCCCTCTCCTCGCTCAACAATGCCCGCTTACCCGCGTTGAAAACTCAGAAAAATTCAATCAATTCTCAGCAGTAGTTTGTGTTGATTTTTTATTAATCGATTGTTTTTCTATGGATCAGATCGTTGGAGGCAAGTATAAGCTCGGTAGTGGTTCTTTCGGTGAATTTTTCTTAGGTATTGCTTCAATTTCTTGATCTTTTAAGTTTTTTTTTTTGTTTGAGGTTTTGTTGATCTTTCTTCCTTCAAATACTGAATTATTTCATCTCAATTATTGCCGCCGGAAAAATTAAATTCATCGGGATTTCGTGGTGTTTCGTCCTTTCATCTCACGCCCAGATCTGGTGAGTGTGTTTTTTTTTGGATGGCTTTCATTTGAGTTTTTATGATGTGGGTTTGCTTTATTTTTTTTCTGATTGATTTGTGTTTTTTGCATTTTTTTTAATCTTTTTATTTATTTTGTGTTGTTTGTTGGATCTGATCAGAAAAAAGGGCCAAAATCTGGGTTGATTCAATTTAAGTATGCTAAGGAAGAAGACGTGGAGACGATGAAGGATGGGTTGATTCAACCCTGATGCTGCAGTTGAGGAAGATGACGATGCAATGCAGAGGAGCCTGAAATAAAAATGAAGCGTGATTATTCTTCATCAAATGCTGAAGTTCATCAAATGCCATAGAAACTGATGACGTGAAGTATGGGTTTGATTGTTTAATTTTAGTTTTAATTTAATCAAATATGTATACAAGTTGTAATTGAAGAAATAATGGAACTAATATAATTATTGTGGAGTTGTATGATCTGCGAAGGAAATTGGATTGGTGATGTTTGATTCTTTTTTTTTTTTTAATAAAAATTGCCTCATTTGCGTCGCACCCAGTGAATCATGCGACGCAGATTTCCTTTTTTTTTAATAAAAATTTCCTCATTTGCGTCGCACATAACTAAAGATGCGACGCAGATTTCCTTTTTTTTAATAAGTGAACATGCGACGCAAATGGCTTAATATCTGCGTCGAGTCCTCATACGACGCAGATCATCTCTCCTTAATCTGCGTCGAGGCCGGTGCCGTCGGACCCATGTCCGACGCAAATGGGTGCCTCGCATCCGACGCAAATCGTCAATTCTGTACTAGTGTTCCCTTCTCCAATAGTCAGTTTACCTGGAGAAAAAAGATATGTGTGTGGCGAAGATGATACTCTTGAAAGGATTGACAAAGCTGTAGTTAGTGACTCTTGGCTATCCTTATTCCCTACTACTGTAGGCGTGTTTTTATTTCGCTCTACGCTCGAGTGGCCAGTATCAGATTTGATTGTCCCATTGTTAGGTTTTATTGAAAATTGTTTTGTATTGAAAGAAGCCGCCAACAATTCTTTTTAGGAAGAATCATAAACCTAATTGGATATAGGAAAATCATAGGGATAAATTATCCAATGTAGATTTCCCCGTCCTGACTCCATAGATGGTCAAAATGAACCAAAGATTGAGTTCGGGGGTGAGGGTACGAATATAGTATAAATCAACCACATTCGCCCAAAGTTGGCCTCTACTAAATATCGATTCATTGCAGATTTTATGTCAAAGAATAATCATATAACGTTTCAAACACCCTAAAAATAATTAGTCTAAATTGGTTCAGGAAACACATAAAAAGACTATTTTTTAGTGATATGTTATTATGCAATCAGTATTACAAGGAACCTACCAGGTTGTCCAAATTAATCCGATTAATGTTAGAACATTTCTTTAGGTCTTTATTAGCAATATTAACATGTGGGTGATAAATATTCATGTAGGACAATCATATAATATGAATAGAATGATCAGACAAGCTTATAATATACAAAGGCATGAATAAATATAATATAAAATAAAGTATAGAAAAGAGGTTAGAATATACAGTAGAGCGATTTTACATTAAAGATCTACATCAGGAAAGAAAACTGTTAGTAACTTCAATATAAACATAATTTATTTAAGGACCCTCAGGATTATACCGTGGCATGGGTCTGCGAGATTGGCAACCTTCGGGACGAGCAATTGTGAAGCCTGAAAATCTAAATGTATTAAAGTATGTAGATTGAATGTATTTCGTGTTTGAAAGGTATGAATTTTGTAGGGAAGTTTTGTAGTTTGTAGAGAGGTTCGTAAAGTATTCGTCGAGTGTTATATGTGAAAATTCGTTCTTAAATCTGTTCGGAAATCAGGCCTATATTTATAGGAAAAACGGCACTGCGCCTCACGCGCTGACTGCGCCAGGCGCAGCTGACATGGCAACCGCATGATGCGACATGACCAGTAAAAAGAGTACACGTGGTACGCGCTTTTGAAAAAGATAAGAAAGAAATTTCGCGTCTCAAGCAGAGAACTGCACTTGACGCATGACTCTACATGAAACAGAAGTCTACGTGGCAGTTCTGTTGCGCTTAGCACAGCCTGTGCGCTTGGCGCAGCTTACGTGGAAGTCCACGTGGCAGGACACGTGTGCTCGGAGCAGGCATTGCGTTCGGCGCAGCAACTGCGCTCAGCGCAGCACTTGTTTTTGACATGTTTTGATAGTTTTTTGATAAAAACGTGTTCTAAAATATTTTCTTCTATCTGTTAACTACGGATATCCGATTTTACGGGATAAAATCTGATTTTGACTTATAAAAAATATCTTTTGGAAATATTTATTTATTAACATAAATCAATTAATTGGTCTTTTCAAAGAATTGGGCTCAAATACAATTAATTATCATGAATAATTAATTGGGCTTTAAAATAGGATTTTAACACTTTTCGAAATGGTTTTGAATGACTTTTCAGACTGCTCTGCCATTGGGTCGGACCAATTAAGACCACATTTTGTTTCATCATCGGGTCCTTAAATGGGGAGACACGATTATGTGTCTACAGAAGCCCCCACTTTGACTGAGGTTCAGGAAACCGAAAGTCAAAGTATACGGTTTCGGGACGGAGAACGATTCTAAACGCTTTGCAGTTTAGAACTGATCTATACACGCCGGTCTCTGCAAAACAAAGTTAGTATGCAGGACAGTAACTACAAGCAATCTGATTACCTGTAGAAGAAGATGTTAGCAGATAGGTGCAAACAACTCACATAAAGCACATAATGATGTAAAAATGCAAACTTAGACTCTCTAAGGATGCATGAGACGCTATGCAAGGATTTAGGTTATGCAAAGCTAAGGAGGACACATCATGTAAGGTCAGGGTTATGCAAGACTAGAATGTAGGAAATACAATGCAAGGTCAGGGTTTTACAAGGCTGTAATGCAAGGTCAGGATTTTGCAAGGCTAGAGGATGTGGATATGTAGAATGATAGAATGAGCAGGATGATTAGAAATAGAATTAATGATTTTCGAAAATCATTTTTGATAAATAATCGGGGTCCGTAAACGAGGTCCGCGGATTACAACTTTTCGGGAGTTTGATTTGAATTGGAGGAACCACCACACATAGGAAGCCCCCACGTTGGGTGAGCTGTCTTGAATTAGGCTTGAGCCTTAATTGAAATGTACTTGATCTGATATTGAAATGTAGTTGCTATGTCTTGAACATTGAAAGTTTTCACTGGGGATTGCACTGGGGATTCTTCTTTGGGAAATTGATATGGGCAAAGTCAAGTATCGCCAGAGACCATGGAATCAGCGGAGAGTCCTTCAGGGACAAGGAGAGCTTGGATTGAAAAATAAAAGGTTTAAATTTGTGAATCAAATGATTGTAGGTGGGAAAAGGCTTTAACGAGGCTAGGTGCAGACCCGAGACTATGTCGGGATCTAGAAAAAGATTATGCTCCTAAATTCTAGAAAGTCAAATCATTAGACCATGACTAATTTATTTTATTGAAGCGGTCGGACCTCGAGATGAGGATTCCTACGTATCACTAGAGGAGAAAAAAAGAAGGGCTGCGCTGCAAGGGCTGTGTTTTTTGAAAAACGCAGTCCTTATTAGTGAAGGGCTGCGGTTATCCCAAAAACCGCAGCCCTTTTAGTGAAGGGTTGCGGTTAGCCGAAACCGCAGCCCTATAAGTAATAAAGGGCTGCGGTTTTTGGGCAAACCGCAGCCCTTTATGGGCTTTTTTTTTATAAAAAATTTGAAAGGAATTCGCAGGCTTAAACTGTTAATAAGCGGCTAGCTAGGGTTCTTATAATCTCCTCCCTTCTCCCTCATTCTCTCTCCTCTCTCACATCAACCACGGCCTCCTTCTCCCTTATCTCTCACCCTCCTCCCTTCTCCCTCACCCTCCTTCCCTATCAGGCAGAACATACGCCACCGGAACAACAGCGACACGACAACAACAATGACGCAACAACTTCACCGACGAAGGAGAACGAAACACCAGCGACACATCAACGACGCCACCGGAACGACAACGAAGCACCGGCGACACCAACGGGTCATCGACTGGCGGCGACACAAACAAGAACGTGGCAGCAGCAAGCCTTAACAGAGGAGAGAGAAAATTGGGGCAAAACGAAGGAGAGAGAACGCGACCAAAACGAACAAAGAACACCACAAAGAACGACGCAACAACTTCACCGACGAACAGATCGCTGAGTTTAAGGAAGCTTTACCACCATCGTTCGACAAAGATGGCGATGGTTCGTTCGTTCGTTCTTCTTCTTCATATCTTAGATCTGATTTTTTTTTTTTGTATTTTTTGGTTTTTTTTGTCGTTTTATGGTTGGTTGATGTGATTTTTGGTGTGTTTTACTTGAAGAATTACTGCATCGGTTTATGAAATTTGAGAATAGTGTTGAAGATCTGCAGTTTATGTTTTCATTTGTTTGTTTTGATTTGAAGAATATGAGAGTGAATGGTTTAGAGTTGTAATTGATGATATTTTTATCCGGGATCTTGGTTTCGTTTCATGAATTTATATTTTGTATCGTTTCTTTATAATTTCGTGATGCTCAAATAAAAACAATTTATACTCGGTAATTGTTTTTGGATATATTTCGAACTATAAAATGCAAAAACAAAAATTTTTTTTTTTTTTGGGTGAGAAGGGTCACGGGCTTTAGCAAAACCGACCCCTTTGTACAAGGAAGGGTCTGGTTTTGGCCTTAAAACCGCATGCCCTTCCATATTGGAAGGGCTGCCGTTTTGGGCCTAAACCGCAGCCCTTCATTGTGAAGGGTCAGCGGTTTAAAACCGCGACCCTTCACTTTTAGTGAAGGGTCGCTACGGAAGGGGTCGCCGGCCAAAACGCAGACCCTTAGGGCTTTTGACCATGACCCTTCCGTTTTTTTCCACTAGTGTATCCTTGCGAAATCAGACCATTCGTAATTCTGGATCTGATTTCTTTTTTTTGTGCCCTAGCTTTTGCCTAGGCCACCCTTTCGGGTTTTTTAACCTAGCGGGCTTGGACATACCTTAGAGAAGGAGTTAGGATTGATGAAAGGATTATGACATTGGATTATATGGATTAAAGGTTTGATGAATCGAAGGGATTTGAATGAGGGGCAGAACTTGTGTGCTAGCCCCCTAACTTGACTTTTATTTGCCTTCGGCTCTTTCTTTTTGAATCTTTTCTTTTTGTCCTGTGCATTTTTGCTTTTTTCATTTTTTTGCACTTTGAATTTTTTCACTATTTTATTTTGCCTGGCATTGATTTTTTTTGTAGTGAGGCTTGCACACAAGTTTGGTTTATGGTATTGGAAGGCTTGAAGGATATCTGTGGAGCTTTGATTTTGAAGAGTTTTTGTTTTTCTTTGGTTGTATGAGGATGACTTATGAAAGGGAGAGGGGAATAACTCCTGATCCAAAGGATGTCCATTTTTTTCATTTTTCTCTCTTTTTTTTTTATTTCATATCTCTTTTTTATTATTCAAGTTCATTAAGTGATTCGAGTTTCATCATTGAATTAGAAGCATAAATAAAATGATGGAAGGCCAATGAAAATGAAAATGAAATTCTTTTATTAATCAGAAATAAATAGAACAAGGCTTATTAGAAATAAAAACCTAAATGCCATAGACTCGACAAGAAAGGAAATGAAGGAGCTAGAGGAGGGAGTCTCCGACTCAACCTAGAAAACTAGCGTTAAATGACTAATCCCCGGCGTTATTTAGGGGCTGCCCAAGGGGTTGCTGCTATTGCTGACTTTTGCTGCAGGCGGAATTGGCAATCTATCGTCTTCAACCATATCCTGCAGGTGATTCTTTAAGGTCCAACACGCAGATGTTGGGTGTCTATTCCCTTGGTGGTACTTGCAGTAGGCATTTGGATCCCACCTCTTGGATCTATTTTCGGGAGCAGGATCTGCAGTAGGGCCAATAGGCTGAAGTGCTCCCTTTGCATGAAGTCTAGTGAAGGCTTCTTCTAACGGCATGCCTAATGGTGTGAATGTCCTTTGAGGTTTTTGATAACCTCTCTTTTCAGTAGCTATGGCATTGACCTCATTGCTTTTGGAGCTAGAAGGGCTATTGTTACTCTTCTTGAAAGAGTTGTTGTTGTTGGAAGCCTTATTCTTGTTGGCTTGTATCTCCTCCTCAATCAGCAGGCCTACCATATAGAGCTTCGTGAAAGACTCTATGGGTTGGAACTTTATATGATCCCTATACTTCGGCTGCAGGTTACGGATCACCAGTCGGACTTGATCCTCCTGAGATGGCCTGTTAATCATTTGTGCAGCTTTATCCCTCCATCTGTTAAGGAAGGTGACGAAGTCTTCGTTGGAGTTTTGTTTAGTTAACTCCAACTCACGAAGGCCAATGGGAAGCTGAGTGTTGTATACATATTGTTTGTAGAACTCTTCTCTGATGTAGTCCCAGTCATTCAGCTTGGCCTTATTCAGTGATGTGAACCACTTGGATGGATGTGCATCCAAGGTTAAAGGAAAGACATAAGCAAACAGGTCCTTGCTCATGCCTTTGAGAGCGATAGAGATGGAAAATGCTCTCAAGTAGTCATCTGGGTCTTCGACCCCCTTGAATTTTGGGAGGTCACCCAATGTTACCTTTTTAGGGAGTTTTCCCTTAGTTCAGGATCAATGATGTCATGGCCATGAGCCTGACTCTCGAGCGCAGGAATTGACTGGATCAATTGCTCGAGTTTTTCGAATCTCAATTCTGTGTCGGTTTTGAATGGTGGTGGAGTGTCGCCTTGCTCGTCCTCTTCAGTTAGCTTCTCCCTTAGTGCCTTAATCTCTTTGTCTTGTTCCTCAAGACGAGAGTTCATCAGTTGAAGTTGATACATGATGGCACTGAGTTGTTCATTAGCGTCTCCCATTTCAGATGATGATTCAGAAGAGTCGGAGGATTCGTCTGAAAAAGTGAGGATGCGCTTCACGAGTTTGGGAGTAGGTCGACCTTGTTGCCTCTCTTTCGAACGTTCCCAAGTTATAATCTCACGACCTATCCTGAACAGAAATCGGATGGACCTCGTGAATAATGTTTTCGAAATGAGAAAATGAGATGAGAAATGGAAATTGAAAATGGGGAATGAAAATAGAAAATGAAAATGGAAAATGATTTTGAAATGGAAATGGAAATGGAAATGGGAATGAGAAATGATTAGGAATTGGTATGGTTATGAGAAATGATTAGAAATGGGTATGATTATGAACTTATTATGGGCTTGACCATGATGGAGACATGGGCCTAACTATATGCAAATGCATACATGGACTGGACTGGACTATGCAAGCAGACTGGATCGGGTTTTGGAGAGACTAGACTTGGAACTTACGGGTAAGCAAGCAGGCTAGACTTTAAGGAAGGCTGGACAATAAGGGAGACTAGACTCTTAACTTAAGGCAAGCAGGCTAGGCACCTAGACTTTGAACTTACGGGTGAGCAAGCAAGCTAGACAACTAGACTTCGGAACTTACATTAGACTAAGCGGGCTAGACTCGAAAATTATCTATCGACTTATGAAACGCTAGACTTTGAACCTACGGGTGAGCAGTAGGCTAGACATTAAGGAAGGCTGGACAATAATAGAGACCAAACTCTTAACTTAAGGCAAGCAGGCTAGGCAACTAGACTTTGAACTTACGGGTGAGCAAGCAGGCTAGACAACTAGACTTCAAAACTTACATTAAACTAAGCAGGCTAGACTCAAAGATTGCCTATGGACTTAAGGAATGCTAGACCTTGAACTTACGGGTGAGCAAGCAGGCTAGACACAAAAATTGCCTATGGACTTAGGGAATGTTAGACCTTGAACTTACGGGTGAGCAAGCAGGCTAGACACAAAAATGCCTATAGACTTAAGGAATGCTTAGACCTTGAACTTACGGGGGAGCAAGCAGGCTGGACTTTAGAGGAATTTGGGCTATTGGACGTGACTAGGGCCTAGATGGAGATGGAAACTAGACCTAGGATATGAATTGGGCCTAAATGGACCTAAGTTTGGAATAGATTAACATATAGGTTTGATATAGACTTGGAGATGCACATGGGCTTGACAGTGGAATAGACTAGGATTGGACTTAGAATGGAATGGACAGGGATTAGACTTGGACTGGGCTTGACATAATCTGGGGTTCACGTAAAGATGCAAATGGACCTAGATTTGACATGAGCTAGACTTATATGGGCCTAGGGTGGACTCTAATGAATGCATGGACTTGAATTAGATGGATCCTATATGAATGCAAAATGGACTCTAATGCACATGGGCCTAGAATGAATGCAAGTGAATCGGATTGATTGGATTGGATTCGATGAAGGTGTTTGGATTGGGCTTAGAATTTTCGAAATTCGCTTTTTGAAAGGAACCCCATGTTTTATCTTTTGTTAGGAAAAGATGATGGATTAATTTTGAAGAATATTTTTTTTTTGAAATGTCGTGGTATAATGATGATTAGTAAATGTTTTCGAAAAAGGTAGAATAGACAAGGGTGTAGGATTGATTTTCAAAAATGTAAGGTTTTTGAAATTGGTGAATACGGTAAGGTAGGATTGACAGGGGAGATTAGTTGAACAGCAGGGAGAAGGTGGGAAGAGGTAGACATGCATGACAACTCTAACTCTATAATGAGCACTTTAGATGCATTTTTTTAGGACAGACTCGACCTTGCATGAAAAGATTGATTTTTTTTTTTTAATATTATACTGTGCAAACTTATTATCTTAGACTCGAACAAAGGTCAAAAGACCAATAAGCATGGGACGAATAGGTTTCGTGCCACGCAACTGGTGCGCACGGCGCACAGCCTATGCGTCTGGCGCAGGTGCATTACACCAGGCGCAACTTAATGCGTTTGGCGCAATGCTCTGCGGTACACATATTGATAAATTGACGAAGGTTCGGGCGAAAACGACGATTTATTTAGACGCGATTTGCAATAATTTTGGGCGTAAAGCATATTAGCAGGCAAAAATTGCAATCACACACAAATGTCAGGTAACATGGATGCAAAAGTTCTCAACCTAAAGTCCAGTTCTACATTCAACTATTGGTCAGGTTTAGGTTAAGACTGAAAAGGATCCATGACTAAGAGATTGATCCCACGCTTCGTACCCCTGCTTAAAGAGGTGGCCACGTGTAAGACGCACTCCAGTCTTAAGTCAGGAACAAGAGAACAATGCCATGGTTGGGTAGGTTTGCTTATGACTATGATCCAACACTATCGCTCAGGAATCTTTTTGGAAGGACAAAGCGCAAACCCCCCGGGGTGACCTCACACATAGAACATGTGCTAATGAGGCAAGGTAGATTGTCCTTATGGTGGCTGAACAATAGCCATGCATATGCAAAACAGTATATTATTCAAAGGCATAAAAATAAGAATGAATCGTATTTTTCGAGTTTCACCCACTCATTTAAAAAATTAATTTTTAAAATCCTCCCCAGTGAAGTCGCTAAATTATAGGCGTGTTTTTATTTCGCCTACGCGGTGTGAGCGCGTATTAGATTTGACTACCCCACTGTTAAGGTTTTATTGAAAATTGTTTTGTAATGAAAGAAGTCGCCAAAAATTCTTTTTAGGAAGAATTATAAACCTAATTGGATATAGGAAAATCATAGGGATAAATTATCCAATGTAGATTTCCCCGTCCTGACTCCATAGATGGTCAAAATGAACCAAAGATTGAGTTCGGGGGTGAGGGTACGAATATAGTATAAATCAACCACATTCGCCTAAAGTTGGCCTCTACTAAATATCGATTCATTGCAGATTTTATGTCAATGAATAATCATATAACGTTTTAAACACCCTAAAAATAATTAGTCTAAATTGGTTCAGGAAACACATAAAAAGACTATTTTTTAGTGATATGTTATTATGCAATCAGTATTACAGGGAACCTACCAGGTTGTCCAAATTAATCCGATTAATGTTAGAACATTTCTTTAGGTCTTTATTAGCAATATTAACATGTGGGTGATAAATATTCATGCAGGACAATCATATAATATGAATAGAATGATCAGGCAAGCATATAATATACAAAGGCATGAATAAATATAATATAAAATAAAGTATAGAAAAGAGGTTAGAATATACAGTAGAGCGATTTTACATTAAAGATCTACATCAGGAAAGAAAACTGTTAGTAACTTCAATATAAACATAATTTATTTAAGGACCCTCAGGATTATACCGTGGCATGGGTCTGCGAGATTGGCAACCTTTGGGACGAGCAATTGTGAAGCCTGAAAATCTAAATGTATGAAAGCATGTAGATTGAATGTATTTCGTGTTTGAAAGGTATGAATTTTGTAGGGAAGTTTTGTAGTTTGTAGAGAGGTTCGTAAAGTATTCGTCGAGTGTTATATGTGAAAATTCGTTCTTAAATCTTTTCGGAAATCAGGCCTATATTTATCGGAAAAACGGCACTGCGCCTCACGCGCTGACTGCGCCAGGCGCAGCTGACATGGCAACCGCATGACGCGACATGACCAGTAAAAAGCGTACACGTGGTACGCGCTTTTGAAAAAGATAAGAAAGAAATTTCGCATCTCAAGCAGAGAACTGCGCTTGACGCATGACTCTACATGAAACAGAAGTCTACTTGGCAGTTCTGTTGCGCTTAGCACAGCCTGTGCGCTTGGCGCAGCTTACGTGGAAGTCCACGTGGCAGGACACGTGTGCTCGGCGCAGGCATTGCGTTCGGCGCAGCAACTGCGCTCAGCGCAGCACTTGTTTTTGACATGTTTTGATAGTTTTTTTGATAAAAACGCGTTCTAAAAGATTTTCTTCTATCTTTTAACTACGGATATCCGATTTTACGGGATAAAATCTGATTTTGACTTATAAAAAATATCTTTTGGAAATATTTATTTATTAACATAAATCAATTAATTATCAATTAATTGGGCTTTTCAAAGAATTGGGCTCAAATACAATTAATTATCATGAATAATTAATTGGGCTTTAAAATAGGACTTTAACACTTTTCGAAATGGTTTTGAATGACTTTTCAGACTGCTCTGCCATTGGGTCGGACCAATTAAGACCACAGTATGTTTCATCATCGGGTCCTTAAATGGGGAGACACGATTATGTGTCTACAGAAGCCCCCACTTTGACTGAGGTTCAGGAAACCGAAAGTCAAAGTATACGGTGTCGGGACGGAGAACGATTCTAAACGCTCTGCAGTTTAGAACTGATCTATACACGCCGGTCTCTGCAAAACAAAGTTAGTATGCAGGACAATAACTACAAGCAATCTGATTACCTGTAGAAGAAGATGTTAGCAGATAGGTGCAAACAACTCACATAAAGCACATAATGATGTAAAATTGCAAACTTAGACTCTCTAAGGATGCATGAGACGCTATGCAAGGATTTAGGTTATGCAAAGCTAAGGAGGACACGTCATGTAAGGTCAGGGTTATGCAAGACTAGAATGTAGGAAATGCAATGCAAGGTCAGGGTTTTGCAAGGCTTCAATGCAAGGTCAGAATTTTGCAAGGCTAGAGGATGTGGATATGTAGAATGATAGAATGAGCAGGATGATTAGAAATAGATTGAATGATTTTCGAAAATCATTTTTGATAAATAATCGGGGTCCGTAAACGAGGTCCGCGGATTACAACTTTTCGGGAGTTTGATTTGAATTGGAGGAACCACCACACATAGGAAGCCCCCACGTTGGGTGAGCCTGTCTTGAATTAGGCTTGAGCCTTAATTGAAATGTACTTGATCTGATATTGAAATGTAGTTGCTATGTCTTGAACATTGAAAGTTTTCACTGTGGATTGCACTGGGGATTCTTCTTTGGGAAATTGATATGGGCAAAGTCAAGTATTGCCAGAGACCATGGAATCAGCGGAGAGTCCTTCAGGGACAAGGAGAGCTTGGATTGAAAAATAAAAGGTTTAAATTTGTGAATCAAATGATTGTAGGTGGGAAAAGGCTTTAACGAGGCTAGGTGCAGACCCGAGTCTATGTCGGGATCTAGAAAAAGATTATGCTCCTAAATTCTAGAAAGTCAAATCATTAGACCATGACTAATTTATTTTATTGAAGCGGTCGGACCTCGAGATGAGGATTCCTACGTATCCTTGCGAAATCAGACCATTCGTAATTCTGGATCTGATTTCTTTTTTTTGTGCCCTAGCTTTTGCCTAGGCCACCCTTTCGGGTTTTTTAACCTAGTGGGCTTGGACATACCTTAGAGAAGGAGTTAGGATTGATGAAAGGATTATGACATTGGATTATATGGATTAAAGGTTTGATGAATCGAAGGGATTTGAATGAGGGGAAGAACTTGTGTGCTAGCCCCCTAACTTGACTTTTATTTGCCTTTGGCTCTTTCTTTTTGAATCTTGTCTTTTTGTCCTGTGCGTTTTTGCTTTTTTCATTTTTTTGCACTTTGAATTTTTTCACTATTTTATTTTTTTCCTGGCATTGATTTTTTTTGTAGTGAGGCTTGCACACAAGTTTGGTTTAGGGTATTGGAAGGCTTGAAGGATATCTGTGGAGCGTTGATTTTGAAGGGTTTTTGTTTTTCTTTGGTTGTATGAGGATGACTTATGAAAGGGAGAGGGGAATAACTCCTGATCCAAAGGATCTCCATTTTTTTCATTTTTCTCTTTTTTTTTTTTATTTCAGATCTCTTTTTTATTATTCAAGTTCATTAAGTGATTCGAGTTTCATCATTGAATTAGAAGCATAAATAAAATGATGGAAGACCAATGAAAATGAAAATGAAATTCTTTTATTAATCAGAAATAAATAGAACAAGGCTTATTAGAAATAAAAACCTAAATGCCATAGACTCGACAAGAAAGGAAATGAAGGAGCTAGGGGAGGGAGTCTCCGACTCAACCTAGAAAACTAGCGTGAAATGACTAATCCCCGGCGTTATTTAGGTGCTGCCCAAGGGGTTGCTGCTATTGCTGACTTTTGCTGCAGGTGGAATTGGCAATCTATCGTCTTCAACCATATCCTGCAGGTGATTCTTTAAGGTCCAACACGCAGATGTTGGGTGTCTATTCCCTTGGTGGTACTTGCAGTAGGCATTTGGATCCCACCTCTTGGATCTATTTTCGGGAGCAGGATCTGCAGTAGGGCCAATAGGCTGAAGTGCTCCCTTTGCATGAAGTCTAGTGAAGGCTTCTTCTAACGGCATGCCTAATGGTGTGAATGTCCTTTGAGGTTTTTGATAACCTCTCTTTTCAGTAGCTATGGCATTGACCTCATTGCTTTTGGAGCTAGAAGGGCTATTGTTACTCTTCTTGAAAGAGTTGTTGTTGTTGGAAGCCTTATTCTTGTTGGCTTGTATCTCCTCCTCAATCAGCAGGCCTACCATATAGAGCTTCGTGAAAGACTCCTATGGGTTGGAACTTTATATGATCCCCATACTTCGCTGCGGGTTACGGATCACCCGGTCGGACTTGATCCTCCCGAGATGGCCTGTTAATCATTTGTGCAGCTTTATCCCTCCATCTGTTAAGGAAGGTGACAAAGTCTTCGTTGGAGTTTTGTTTAGTTAACTCCAACTCACGAAGGCCAATGGGAAGCTGAGTGTTGTATACATATTGTTTGTAGAACTCTTCTCTGATGTAGTCCCAGTCATTCAGCTTGGCCTTATTCAGTGATGTGAACCACTTGGATGGATGTGCATCCAAGGTTAAAGGAAAGACATAAGCAAACAGGTCCTTGCTCATGCCTTTGAGAGCGATAGAGATGGAAAATGCTCTCAAGTAGTCATCTGGGTCTTAGACCCCCTTGAATTTTGGGAGGTCACCCAATGTTACCTTTTTAGGGAGTTTTTCCCTTAGTTCAGGATCAATGATGTCATGGCCATGAGCCTGACTCTCGAGCGCAGGAATTGACTGGATCAATTGCTCGAGTTTTTCGAATCTCAATTCTGTGTCGGTTTTGAATGGTGGTGGAGTGTCGCCTTGCTCGTCCTCTTCAGTTAGCTTCTCCCTTAGTGCCTTAATCTCTTTGTCTTGTTCCTCAAGACGAGAGTTCATCAGTTGAAGTTGATACATGATGGCACTGAGTTGTTCATTTGCGTCTCCCATTTCAGATGATGATTCAGAAGAGTCGGAGGATTCGTCTGAAAAAGTGAGGATGCGCTTGACGAGTTTGGGAGTAGGTCGACCTTGTTGCCTCTCTTTCAAACGTTCCCAAGTTATAATCTCACGACCTGTCCTGAACAGAAATCGGATGGACCTCGTGAATAATGTTTTCGAAATGAGAAAATGAGATGAGAAATGGAAATTGAAAATGGGGAATGAAAATAGAAAATGAAAATGGAAAATGATTTTGAAATGGAAATGGAAATGGAAATGGGAATGAGAAATGATTAGGAATGGGTATGGTTATGAGAAATGATTAGAAATGGGTATGATTATGAACTTATTATGGGCTTGACCATGATGGAGACATGGGCCTAACTATATGCAAATGCATACATGGACTGGACTGGACTATGCAAGCATTGGATCGGGTTTTGGAGAGACTAGACTTGGAACTTACGGGTAAGCAAGGTGCTAGACTTTAAGGAAGGTTGGACAATAAGGGAGACTAGACTCTTAACTTAAGGCAAGCAGGCTAGGCACCTAGACTTTGAACTTACGGGTGAGCAAGCAAGCTAGACAACTAGACTTCGGAACTTACATTAGACTAAGCGGGCTAGA
Organism: Beta corolliflora; assembly: GCA_947648045.1. Taxonomy (NCBI): domain Eukaryota; kingdom Viridiplantae; phylum Streptophyta; class Magnoliopsida; order Caryophyllales; family Amaranthaceae; genus Beta; species Beta corolliflora. The sequence continues at coordinate 77,989 of CANSZD010002407.1, forward strand.
CTCGAAAATTGTCTATGGACTTATGAAACGCTAGACTATGAACCTACGGGTGAGCAGTAGGCTAGACATTAAGGAAGGATGGACAATAACAGAGACCAAACTCTTAACTTAAGGCAAGCAGACTAGGAAACTAGACTTTGAACTTACGGGTGAGCAAGCAGGCTAGACAACTAGACTTCAAAACTTACATTAAACTAAGCAGGCTAGACTCAAAGATTGCCTATGGACTTAAGGAATGCTAGACCTTGAACTTACGGGTGAGCAAGCAGGCTAGACACAAAAATTGCCTATGGACTTAGGGAATGCTAGACCTTGAACTTACGGGTGAGCAAGCAGGCTAGACACAACAATGCCTATAGACTTAAGGAATGCTTAGACCTTGAACTTACGGGGGAGCAAGCAGGCTGGACTTTAGAGGAATTTGGGCTATTGGACGTGACTAGGGCCTACATGGAGATGGAAACTAGACCTAGGATATGAATTGGGCCTAAATGGACCTAAGTTTGGAATAGATTAACATAGAGGTTTGATATAGACTTGGAGATGCACAAGGGCTTGACAGTGGAATAGACTAGGATTGGACTTAGAATGGAATGGACAGGGATTAGACTTGGACTGGGCTTGACTTAAACTGGGGTTCACGTAAAGATGCAAATGGACCTAGATTTGACATGAGCTAGACTTATATGGGCCTAGGGTGGACTCTAATGAATGCATGGACTTGAATTAGATGGATCCTATATGAATGCAAAATGGACTCTAATGCACATGGGCCTAGAATGAATGCAAGTGAATCGGATTGATTGGATTGGATTCGATGAAGGTGTTTGGATTGGGCTTAGAATTTTCGAAATTCGCTTTTTGAAAGGAACCCCTTGTTTTATCTTTTGTTAGGAAAAGATGATGGATTAATTTTGAAAAAATATTTTTTTTTGAAATGTCGTGGTATGATGATGATTAGTAAATGTTTTTGAAAAAGGTAGAATAGACAAGGGTGTAGGATTGATTTTGAAAAATATAAGTTTTTTGAAATTGGTGAATACGGTAAGGTAGGATTGACAGGGGAGATTAGTTGAACAGCAGGGAGAAGGTGGGAAGAGGTAGACATGCATGACAACTCTAACTCTATAATGAGCACTTTAGATGCATTTTTTTAGGACAGACTCGACCTTGCATGAAAAGATTGATTTTTTATCAAATATTATACTGTGCAAACTTGTTATCTTAGACTCGAACAAAGGTCAAAAGACCAATAAGCATGGGACGAATAGGTTGCGTGCCACGCAACTGGTGCGCGCGGCGCACAACCTATGCGTCTGGCGCAGGTGCATTGCGCCAGGCGCAACTTAATGCGTTTGGCGCAATGCTCTGCGGTACACATATTGATAAATTGACGAAGGTTCGGGCGAAAACGACGATTTATATAAACGCGATTTGCAATAATTTCAGGCGTAAAGCATATTAGCAGGCAAAAATTGCAATCACACACAAATGTCAGGTAACATGGATGCAAAAGTTCTCAACCTAAAGTCCAGTTCTACATTCAACTATTGGTCAGGTTTAGGTTAAGGCTGATAAGGATCCATGACTAAGAGATTGATCCCACGCTTCGTACCCCTGCTTAAAGAGGTGGCCACGTGTAAGACGCACTCCAGTCTTAAGTCAGGAACAAGAGAACAATGCCATGGTTGGGTAGGTTTGCTTATGACTTTGATCCAACACTATCGCTCAGGAAGCTTTTTGGAAGGACAAAGCGCAAACCCCCCGGAGTGACCTCACACATAGAACATGTGCTAATGAGGCAAGGTAGATTGTCCTTATGGTGGCTGAACAATAGCCATGCATATGCAAAACAGTATATTATTCAAAGGCATAAAAATAAGAATGAATCGTATTTTTCGAGTTTCACCCACTTATTTAAAAAATTAATTTTTAAAATCCTCCCCAGTGAAGTCGCTAAATTATAGGCGTGTTTTTATTTCGCCTACGCGGTGTGAGCGCGTATTAGATTTGACTACCCCACTGTTAAGGTTTTATTGAAAATTGTTTTGTAATGAAAAAAGTCGCCAACAATTCTTTTTAGGAAGAATTATAAACCTAATTGGATATAGGAAAATCATAGGGATAAATTATCCAATGTAGATTTCCCCGTCCTGACTCCATAGATGGTCAAATGAACCAAAGATTGATAAACCTAATTGGATATAGGAAAATCATAGGGATAAATTATCCAATGTAGATTTCCCCGTCCTGACTCCATAGATGGTCAAAATGAACCAAAGATTGAGTTCGGGGGTGAGGGTACGAATATAGTATAAATCAGCCACATTCGCCTAAAGTTGGCCTCTACTAAATATCGATTCATTGCAGATTTTATGTCAAAGAATAATCATATAACGTTTTAAACACCCTAAAAATAATTAGTCTAAATTGGTTCAGGAAACACATAAAAAGACTATTTTTTAGTGATATGTTATTATGCAATCAGTATTACAGGGAACCTACCAGGTTGTCCAAATTAATCCGATTAATGTTAGAATATTTCTTTAGGTCTTTATTAGCAATATTAACATGTGGGTGATAAATATTCATGCAGGACAATCATATAATATGAATAGAATGATCAGGCAAGCATATAATATACAAAGGCATGAATAAATATAATATAAAATAAAGTATAAAAAAGAGGTTAGAATATACAGTAGAGCGATTTTACATTAAAGATCTACATTAGGAAAGAAAACTGTTAGTAACTTCAATATAAACATAATTTATTTAAGGACCCTCAGGATTATACCGTGGCATGGGTCTGCGAGATTGGCAACCTTCGGGACGAGCAATTGTGAAGCCTGAAAATCTAAATGTATGAAAGTATGTAGATTGAATGTATTTCGTGTTTGAAAGGTATGAATTTTGTAGGGAAGTTTTGTAGTTTGTAGAGAGGTTCGTAAAGTATTCGTCGAGTGTTATATGTGAAAATTCGTTCTTAAATCTGTTCGGAAATCAGGCCTATATTTCTAGGAAAAACGGCACTACGCCTCACGCGCTGGCTGCGCCAGGCGCAGCTGACATGGCAACCTCATGACGCGACATGACCAGTAAAAAGCGTACACGTGGTACGCGCTTTTGAAAAAGATAAGAAAGAAATTTCGCGTCTCAAGCAGAGACCTGCGCTTGACGCATGACTCTACATGAAACAGAAGTCTACGTGGCAGTTCTATTGCGCTTAGCACAGCCTGTGCGCTTGGCGCAGCTTACGTGGAAGTCCACGTGGCAGGACACGTGTGCTCGGCGCAGGCATTGCGTTCGACGCAGCAACTGCGCTCAGCGCAGCATTTGTTTTTGACATGTTTTGATAGTTTTTTGATAAAAACGCGTTCTAAAAGATTTTCTTCTATCTTTTAACTACGGATATCCGATTTTACGGGATAAAATCTGATTTTGACTTATAAAAAATATCTTTTGGAAATATTTATTTATTAACATAAATCAATTAATTATCAATTAATTGGGCTTTTCAAAGAATTGGGCTCAAATACAATTAATTATCATGAATAATTAATTGGGCTTTAAAATAGGACTTTAACACTTTTCGAATTGGTTTTGAATGGCTTTTCAGACTGCTCTGCCATTGGGTCGGACCAATTAAGACCACAGTATGTTTCATCATCGGGTCCTTAAATGGGGAGACACGATTATGTGTCTACAGAAGCCCCCACTTTGACTGAGGTTCAGGAAACCGAAAGTCAAAGTATACGGTGTCGGGACGGAGAACGATTCTAAACGCTCTGCAGTTTAGAACTGATCTATACACGCTGGTCTCTGCAAAACAAAGTTAGTATGCAGGACAATAACTACAAGCAATCTGATTACCTGTAGAAGAAGATGTTAGCAGATAGGTGCAAACAACTCACATAAAGCACATAATGATGTAAAAATACAAACTTAGACTCTCTAAGGATGCATGAGACGCTATGCAAGGATTTAGGTTATGCAAAGCTAAGGAGGACACGTCATGTAAGGTCAGGGTTATGCAAGACTAGAATGTAGGAAATGCAATGCAAGGTCAGGGTTTTGCAAGGCTGCAATGCAAGGTCAGGATTTTGCAAGGCTAGAGGATGTGGATATGTAGAATGATAGAATGAGTAGGATGATTAGAAATATATTGAATGATTTTCGAAAATCATTTTTGATAAATAATCGGGTCCATAAACGAGGTCCGCGGATTACAACTTTTCGGGAGTTTGATTTGAATTGGAGGAACCACCACACATAGGAAGCCCCCACGTTGGGTGAGCCTGTCTTGAACATTGAAAGTTTTCACTAGGGATTGCACTGGGGAGTCTTCTTTGGGAAATTGATATGGGCAAAGTCAAGTATCGCCAGAGACCATGGAATCAGTGGAGAGTCCTTCAGGGACAAGGAGAGCTTGGATTGAAAAATAAAAGGTTTAAATTTGTGAATCAAATGATTGTAGGTGGGAAAAGGCTTTAACGAGGCTAGGTGCAGACCCGAGTCTATGTCGGGATCTAGAAAAAGATTATGCTCCTAAATTCTAGAAAGTCAAATCATTAGACCATGACTAATTTATTTTATTGAAGCGGTCGGACCTCGAGATGAGGATTCCTACGTATCCTTGCGAAATCAGACCATTCGTAATTCTGGATCTGATTTCTTTTTTGTGTGCCCTAGCTTTTGCCTAGGCCACCCTTTCGGGTTTTTTAACCTAGCGGGCTTGGACATACCTTAGAGAAGGAGTTAGGATTGATGAAAGGATTATGACATTGGATTATATGGATTAAAGGTTTGATGAATCGAAGGGATTTGAATGAGGGGCAGAACTTGTGTGCTAGCCCCCTAACTTGACTTTTATTTGCCTTTGGCTCTTTCTTTTTGAATCTTTTCTTTTTGTCCTGTGCATTTTTGCTTTTTTCATTTTTTTGCACTTTGAATTTTTTCACTATTTTATTTTGCCTGGCATTGATTTTTGTTGTAGTGAGGCTTGCACACAAGTTTGGTTTAGGGTATTGGAAGGCTTGAAGGATATCTGTGGAGCTTTGATTTTGAAGGGTTTTTGTTTTTCTTTGGTTGTATGAGGATGACTTATGAAAGGAAGAGGGGAATAACTCCTGATCCAAAGGATGTCCATTTTTTTTTCATTTTTCTCTCTTTTTTTATTTCAGATCTCTTTTTTATTATTCAAGTTCATTAGATAATTCGAGTTTCATCATTGAATTAGAAGCATAAATAAAATGATGGAAGGCCAATGAAAATGAAAATGAAATTCTTTTTTTAATCAGAAATAAATAGAACAAGGCTTATTACAATTAAAAACCTAAATGCCATAGACTCGACAAGAAAGGAAATGAAGGAGCTAGGGGAGGGAGTCTCTGACTCAACCTAGAAAACTAGCGTTAAATGACTAAGCCCCGGCGTTATTTAGGTGCTGCCGAAGGGGTTCTTGCTATTGTCGACTTTTGTCCGCAGCGGAATTGGCAATCTACCGTCTTCAACCATATCCTGCAGGTGATTCTTTAAGGTCTAACACGCAGATGTTGGGTGTCCATTCCCTTGGTGGTACTTGCAGTAGGCATTTGGATCCCACCTCTTGGATCTATTTTCGGGAGCAGGATCTAGAGTAGGGCCAATAGGCTGAAGTGCTCCCTTTGCATGAAGTCTAGTGATGGCTTCTTCTAAGGGCATGCCTAATGGTGTGAATGTCCATTGAGGTTTTTGATAACCTCTCTTTTCAGTAGCTATGGCATTAACCTCATTGCTTTTGGAGCTAGAAGGGCTATTGTTACTCTTCTTGAAAGAGTTGTTGTTGTTGGTGGAAGCCTTATTCTTGTTGGCTTGTATCTCCTCCTAAATCAGCAGGCCTACCTTATAGAGCTTCGTGAAAGACTCTATGGGTTGGAACTTTATATGATCCCTATACTTGGCCGCAGTTACGGATCACCGCCGGACTTGATCCTCCCGAGATGGCCTCGTTAATCATTTGTGCAGCTTTATCCCTCCATCTGTTAAGGAAGGTGACGAAGTCTTCGTTGGAGTTTTGTTTAGTTAACTCCAACTCACGAAGGCCAATGGGAAGCTGAGTGTTGTATACATATTGTTTGTGGAACTCTTCTCTGATGTAGTCCCAGTCATTCACCTTGGCCTTATTCAGTGATGTGAACCACTTGGATGGATGTGAATCCAAGGTTAAAGGAAAGACATAAGCAAACAGGTGGTCATCTGGGTCTTCGACCCCCTTGAGAGCCATAGAGATGGAAAATGCTCTCAAGTGGTCATCTGGGTCTTCGACCCCCTTGAATTTTGGGAGGTCACCCAATGTTACCTTTTTAGGGAGTTTTTCCCTTAGTTCAGGATCAATGACGTCATGGCCATGAGCCTGACTCTCGAGCGCAGGAATTGACTGGATCAATTGCTCGAGTTTTTCGAATCTCAATTATGTGTCAGTTCTGAATGGTGGTGGAGTGTCGCCTTGCTCGTCCTCATCAGTTAGCTTCTCCCTCAGTGCCTTAATCTCTTTGTCTTGTTCCTCAAGACGAGAGTTCATCAATTGAAGTCGAGACATGATGGCACTGAGTTGTTCATTAGCGTCTCCCATTTCAGATGATGATTCAGAAGAGTCGGAGGATTCGTCTGAAAAAGTGAGGATGCGCTTGACGAGTCTGGGAGTAGGTCGACCTTGTTGCCTCTCTTTCGAACGTTCCCAAGTTATAATCTCACGACCTGTCCTGAACACAAATCGGATGGACCTCGTGAATAATGTTTTCGAAATGAGAAAATGAGATGAGAAATGGAAATTGAAAATGCGGAATGAAAATAGAAAATGAAAAAGGTAAATGATTTTGAAATGGAAATGGAAATGGAAATGGGAATGAGAAATGATTAGGAATGGGTATGATTATGAGAAATGATTAGAAATAGGTATGATTATGAACTTATTATGGCCTTGACCATGATGGAGACATAGGCCTAACTATATGCAAATGCAGACATGGTTTGGACTGGACTATGCAAGCAGACTGGATCGGGTTTTGGAGAGACTAGACTTTGAACTTACGGGTGAGCAAGCAGGCTAGACTTTAAGGAAGGCTGGACAATAAGGGAGACTAGACTCTTAACTTAAGGCAAGCAGGCTAGGCACCTAGACTTTGAACTTACGGGTGAGCAAGCAAGCTAGACAACTAGACTTCGGAACTTACATTAGACTAAGCGGGCTAGACTCAAAAATTGTCTATGGACTTATGAAACGCTAGACTTTGAACCTACGGGTGAGCAGTAGGCTAGACATTAAGGAAGGCTGGACAATAACAGAGACCAAACTCTTAACTTAAGGCAAGCAGGCTAGGCAACTAGACTTTGAACTTACGGGTGAGCAAGCAGGCTAGACAACTAGACTTCAAAACTTACATTAAACTAAGCAGGCTAGACTCAAAGATTGCCTATGGACTTAAGGAATGCTAGACCTTGAACTTACGGGTGAGCAAGCAGGCAAGACACAAAAATTGCCTATGGACTTAGGGAATGCTAGACCTTGAACTTACGGGTGAGCAAGCAGGCTAGACACAACAATGCCTATAGACTTAAGGAATGCTTAGACCTTGAACTTACGGAGGAGCAAGCAGGCTGGACTTTAGAGGAATTTGGGCTATTGGACGTGACTAGGGCCTACATGGAGATGCAAACAAGACCTAGGATATGAATTGGGCCTAAATGGACCTAAGTTTGGATTAGATTAACACATGGGTTTGATATAGATTTGGAGATGCACATGGGCTTGATAGTGGAAATAGACTAGGATTGGACTTAGAATGGAATGGACTGGGATTAGACTTGGACTGGGCTTGACATAAACTGGGGTTCACGTAACGATGCAACTGGACCTAGATTTGACATGAGCTAGACTTATATGGGCCTAGGGTGGACTCTAATGAATGCATGGACTTGAATTAGATGGACCCTATATGAATGCAAAATGGACTCTAATGCACATGGGCCTAGAATGAATGCAAGTGAATCGGATTGATTGGATTGGATTCGATGAAGGTGTTTGGATTGGGCTTAAAATTTTCGAAATTCGCTTTTTGAAAGGAACCCCTTGTTTTATCTTTTGTTAGGAAAAGATGATGGATTAATTTTGAAGAATATTTTTTTTTTGAAATGTCGTGGTATGATGATGATTAGTAAATGTTTTCGAAAAAGGTAAAATAGACACGGGTGTAGGATTGATTTTGAAAAATGTAAGTTTTTTGAAATTGGTGAATACGGTAAGGTAGGATTGACAGGGGAGATTAGTTGAACAGCAGGGAGAAGGTGGGAAGAGGTAGACATGCATGACAACTCTAACTCAATGATGAGCACTTTAGATGCATTTTTTTAGGGCAGACTCGACCTTGCATGAAAAGATTGATTTTTTTTCAAATATTATACTGTGCAAACTTGTTATCTTAGACTCGAACAAAGGTCAAAAGACCAATAAGCATGGGACGAATAGGATACGTGCCACGCAACTGGTGCGCGCGGCGCACAGCCTATGCGTCTGGCGCAGGTGCATTGCGCCAGGAGCAACTTAATGCGTTTTGCGCAATGCTCTGCGGCACACGTATTGATAAATTGACGAAGGTTCGGGCTAAAACGACGATTTGTTTAGACGCGATTTGCAATAATTTCGGGCGTAAAGCATATTAGCAGGCAAAAATTGCAATCACACACAAATGTCAGGTAACATGGATGCAAAAGTTCTCAACCTAAACTCCAGTTCTACATTCAACTATTGGTCAGGTTTAGGTTAAGGCTTATAAGGATCCATGACTAAGAGATTGATCCCACGCTTCGTACCCCTGCTTAAAGAGGTGGCCACGTGTAAGACGCACTCCAGTCTTAAGTCAGGAACAAGAGAACAATGCCATGGTTGGGTAGGTTTGCTTATGACTATGATCCAACACTATCGCTCAGGAATCTTTTTGGAAGGACAAAGCGCAAACCCCCCGGGGTGACCTCACACATAGAACATGTGCTAATGAGGCAAGGTAGATTGTCCTTATGGTGGCTGAACAATAGCCATGCATATGCAAAACAGTATATTATTCAAAGGCATAAAAATAAGAATGAATCGTATTTTTCGAGTTTCACCCACTCATTTAAAAAATTAATTTTTAAAATCCTCCCCAGTGAAGTCGCTAAATTATAGGCGTGTTTTTATTTCGCCTACGCGGTGTGAGCGCATATTAGATTTGACTACCCCACTGTTAAGGTTTTATTGAAAATTGTTTTGTATTGAAAGAAGTCGCCAACAATTCTTTTTAGGAAGAATCATAAACCTAATTGGATATAGGAAAATCATAGGGACAAATTATCCAATGTAGATTTCCCCGTCCTGACTCCATAGATGGTCAAAATGAACCAAAGATTGAGTTCGGGGGTGAGGGTACGAATATAGTCATAATGAACCACATTCGCCCAAAGTTGGCCTCTACTAAATATCGATTCATTGCAGATTTTATGTCAAAGAATAATCATATAACGTGTTAAACACCCTAAAAATAATTAGTCTAAATTGGTTCAGGAAACACATAAAAAGACTACTTTTTAGTGATATGTTATTATGCAATCAGTATTACAGGGAACCTAGCAGGTTGTCCAAATTAATCCGATTAATGTTAGAACAGTTCTTTAGGTCTTTATTAGCAATAATAACATGTGGGTGATAAATATTCATGCAGGAGAATCATATAATATGAATAGAATGATCAAGTAAGCATATAATATACAAAGGCATGAATAAATATAATATAAAATAAAGTATAGAAAAGAGGTTGGAATATACAGTAGAGCGATTTTACATTAAAGATCTACATCAGGAAAGAAAACTGTTAGTAACTTCAATATAAAAATAATTTATTTAAGGACCCTCAGGATTATACCGTGGCATGGGTCTGGGAGATTGACAACCTTCGGGACGAGCAATTGTGAATCCTGGAAATCTAAATGTATGAAAGTATGTAGATTGAATGTATTTCGTGTTTGAAAGGTATGAATTTTGTTGGGAAGTTTTTTAGTTTGTAGAGAGGTTCGTAAAGTATTCGTCGAGTGTTATATGTGAAAATTCGTTCTTAAATCTGTTCGGAAATCAGGCCTATTTATTGGGAAAACGGCACTGCGCCTCACGCGTTGGCTGCGCCAGGTGCAGCTGACATGGCAACCGCATGACGCGACATGACCAGTAAAAAGCGTACACGTGGTACGCGCTTTTGAAAAAGATAAGAAAGAAATTCCGTGTCTCAAGCAGAGAATTGTGCTTGACGCAGGACTCTACATGAAACAAAAGTCTACGTGGCAGTTCTGTTACGCTTAGCACAGCCTGTGTGCTTGGCGCAGCTTACGTGGAAGTCCACGTGGAAGGACACGTGCGCTCGGCGCAGCAACTGCACTCAGCGTAGCACTTGTTTTTGACATGTTTTGATAGTTTTTTGATAAAAACGTGTTCTAAAAGATTTTCTTTTATCTTTTATCTCCGGATATCCGATTTTATGGGATAAAATCTGATTTTGACTTATAAAAAATATCTTTTGAAAATATTTATTTATTAACATAAATCAATTAATTGGGCTTTTCAAAGAATTGGGCTCAAATACAATTAATTATCATGAATAATTAATTGGGCTTTGAAATAGGACTTTAACACTTTTCGAAATGGTTTTAAATGGCTTTTCAGACTGCTCTGCCCTTGGGTCGGACCAATTAAGACCACAATATGTTTCATCATCGGGTCCTTAAATGGGGAGACACGATTATGTGTCTACAACTACCATGCTTGTTAACCATGTTTTTACTTCGTCAGATCATTGTCAAATCTCCCTTAATGTTGATAGTGGATTCTGATATCCATCATTCTCTAATAAAGGATGCTCTTGACTCGATATCCTTTGTTATGTTCTATTCAAACCCCCATTTATTCTTTTGTTTTGGAGGGGTGTAATGGAAATAATACAATTTATCTAGCAAAAAAGTTCCCCCCCTTTAGGTTTGAAAAGATGTGGTGTTTAAGGAAGGATTTTGACACCTTTATGAAGAAAACGTCGTGTTCTAGCTTTAGTAGGGCATTTATGTTCTGCTTTGTCCAGAAATGTAAACTCATGAAAGCACTAGCATAAAAACGTTTATTTGCGTCTCCTAAATTGCGTCGCACAACTGGAAAATCGACACAGAAGTCTAGGGGAGCATCATTTGCGTCGGATACTATGGGAGTCCGACGCAAACCATGCTTCATGTGCGTCGGTTTTAAGTAGCATTCAACACAAAAAATTAACGAAAATGGGTGCGAGATTCATGTGCTTCGGATTCCAATTAGTGTTCGAAGCAAATAACTAAAGCCAATGAGTATGAAATGAACAAAGGATTTGCGTCGAAGGTACATTATATGCGATGCAAATCACTGTATCCTACGATATGTGTCGTATCTACTTAGCCCACCCGACGCAAATCCTTAGCCTAGTTATAACAAAGGATTTAAGATTTGCGTCGGATCTACAGAGCCCATCCGACGCAAATCACCTTGTAATATATAAGGCCACCTTCACCAATTCACGTCTCAACCCTAGATTTCACCAGCCGCGTCTCTCTCTCTCCCTCTCACTAGCATCTCTCTCTCGCCTGAATCTCGTCATCTCCGGTGCCATTAAAGCTTTCACCGTTATCTCATCTCTCAACTCGTTGCTGAATTGCCGCTGATTTCACCATTGATTTCAACTCGCTGCTGAATTCGAGTGTTGTGCGAGGTTGAAGAAGCATCAAGAATTCGAGTGTTGTGCTTTTATCGTTGAGTGCCTGATGAAGTTGAAGAAGATCAAGGTTCTTGAATTTAGTTTTAGTTGAATTTTTTTTTGTAGATCTAGTTCCTGATGAAGAAAATGGCGATGTAGTGCTGAATTTCTGTCATTTCCAATACTTTATGATATATTGTTGAATTTTTTTTCTTCTTCTAATGTGTCTTAAAAATCGCTGTTAAATTTGTAGTGTTGAATTTTTTTCTTTTTCTAGTGTTGAGTTTCTAGTGTTGTAAGTTATTTTTTTTAGATCTGGGAATTTAGGGGATTTTTTCCTCTCATTTGATATGTTAGTTTAATTTTTTGGTTGTAAATTGATGGTAGTTTGTTTACAAATTTGATGAATTTTACACAAATTTGAGAGTTGATTCTTGCGCCTGATTGATTGATTCGTGAAAACAAATTTGATGTTAGTTTGTTTACCATGATATGCGTCGGATGTAGAGCCATAAACGACGCAGATGACATCATTTGGTCGCACAATGACAAATATCCGACACAAATGGCCCCTGTGCAATGGCCCCTGCACAGGTATGCATGTTGTGCTGGTGTGGGCTATTTGCGTCGCACAAAGCCGTGGGTGTGACGCAAATGGCTCCTTAAGACCATGTACTAGTGCTGGGCTGGAGGTGTAATACCCCTCATGATTGCTTTAAAGGGATTTAGCAGGCTACTCATTTCAACAAGATGCATCTTTCTTTTAGGGAGCTCATTTCTTTAGTTACTTCACAGTTAAGCGTGCTTGTCTGGGAGTAGTCCAGGGATGGGTGACCTCCTGGGAAGTTTCTCAGGGTGCACATGAGTGAGGACAAAATGCGCCGAAAGAACTTGTGTTGGTTATTGAGGACAGTTGTTGGCCCTAGATGCGCATTGGTGACAATATACTCGTCTCCGTATGGGTCGGGGTGTTACAAATGGTATCAGAGCAACCCTGCGACCGTGTGTTGGGGCGACCCTAAGGCTGTTAGGCCGAATATTAGGAGACCTCAGGCGCCTAGTGGGGGAGAGGATTCTGGGGCTGCATTGTCATAAGGAGCGACCCAGAGGTCGTCAGGCCGAATATCTGGAGTCTCCGACGATCAGTTTCCAGGCTGGGGCGACCCACAGGCCGTATGCTGAATATGTGGAGTCCTCAGGCGCAACGAGGGCGTTGCTGTTCTCAAGTGGGGGTGTATGTAATACCCCTCATGATTGCTTTAAAGGGATTTAGCAGGCTACTCATTTCAACAAGATGCATCTTTCTTTTAGGGAGCTCATTTCTTTAGTTACTTCACAGTTAAGCGTGCTTGGCTGGGAGTAGTCCAGGGATGGGTGACCTCCTGGGAAGTTTCTCAGGGTGCACATGAGTGAGGACAAAATGCGCCGGAAGAACTTGTGTTGGTTATTGAGGACAATTGTTGGCCCTGGATGCGCATTGGTGACAATATACTCGTCTCCGTATGGGTCGGGGTGTTACAGGAGGAGTTATGTGCGTCGCACATAGCTAACTGTTCGATGCAAATAGTTAAAGAATTGCGTCGTGTCCTCATCCGACGCGGATCTTCTATGGCACATTTGCGTTGAGGCCTATAGTGGCAGACCCATATCCGGCGACCGAAGCAAATGATGGTTTGGCATCCGACGCAAATCGTGGATTTTGTACTAGTGAAGGGATTTTTTTTGTAAGTAAGGCTCTGTTCTTTTGGACTGAATTGAACTGAACTGAATGAACTGAACTAAATTTGTCTGAACTGAACTTAACTTAACTTATTTTGTCTGAACTGAACTGAACTGAAGTGAATGAAAACTGTGAGAGGAAACTAACTGAACTGAACTGAATAAACCTGAACTAAACTGAACTGAACTGAACTGAATTGAATTTGTCTGAACTGAACTGGATTTTCATTAATTCAGTCCAAAAGAACAGAGCCTAAGTAATATGTATAGATCTTCCCTAAAACATCATACAACCTAACTTCCAAACGAGGAAGAGACGTAAAGTAGCCATGTGAGGCTATGAGAACTTACAAATTCATAAACCAATCACTATCCCTAGCACACCATTTTGTTGATCTACAAAAATTACCCATGTGTTTAACTATACATTTGATTTTTTTTGGCTATATATTCTATTATATTTACTTTCAAGTTCCAATAAGCATCATTCCTTAATTTCCATATCTGATAAATAGCAGCAGCTAGCATCACAAATAAGATTTGTTTCCTCATTTTTGTCCCTGAATAAGTCCTCCTTGTCTAGCTCAGCCACTGGAAAAAAGATATGATTTTGTACTCAATTCTAATCCACCTAAGCATGGTGATAAGAAGCTGTCTGCTGAATGTGCACGCAAAAAATAGGTGCTCATGTGGTTCAACATCACTCCCGCACAAACAACATATGTTATCTGGGCTAACATTGTATTGAATTTTTTTTCGTTTGTTCTCATATGTTTTGAATTCCTAACCAATTAATAAACTTATACTTAGGTAAGGACATTCTGTTCCAAATGCCAATAGCCCAGGGGGCTTTAGACACCTCACCTATCAGTTGTGCATAAACTTTGCTGATTGCGTATTTGTTATGAGCACTCCATTGTTGCATTCCCACCTACTGTGACTCATTCTTCACCTATCAGAGGTACTTTATCACCCAACCAGCCCCAAATGGAGCTTGAAACTCCCACCAATCCTCATCTTCAATATAGACGGCATGAACCCACTTAACTCACAACTCATCCTTCTGACAACCAATATGCCACACCAGCTTGCCTACTGCAGCTTTGCTCCAAGTAGCAATGTGTCTAAAACCCAGGCCTCCATACTTCTTAGGGGTATACATTAAATCCCATTTCATATGACCAATTTTATCTCCTATAGCAGCAACACTCCATAGAAAATTCCTGCATACTTTATTAATCTTATTCATAATAGAGCAAGGTAAAATAAAAATTTGGGTCCAGTAGTTATGAACACTAAGGTGAACATAATTGATTAGTTGTGCTCTCCCAGCAAAGGAGAGATTCCTAGTGCTCCACATTCTGATTCTCATAATCATTTTCTCTACCAACATTTCACAATCAGCTGCCTTCAATTTCTTAGAATTGATTGGTACTCACAAGTACCTAAAAGGATGATTCTCCCTAACAAAACCAGAGAATTGCTTGATCCTAGTAGCTTCATCGTCATCTAGGGCTGTGCAATATAAGGCAGACTTGCTTTGATTTGCCTGTAATCCAGTAGACTCAGTGAAAAGTTTAATACCTTACAACAAGAGGTAAGCTGATTTAACTTCACCTTTACAGAAAAAAGAAGAAAATCATCTGCAAAACACAAATGATTCACCTTCAAAGTTGAGCAACTTGTGTAGTACTTGAAATCCTAAAGTTCGCCAATATATGTAAGGATTCTTGTTAGGTAATCCATACATAAACAGCAGTGGGGACATAGAGTCCCTCTGCCTCAAACCTCTCCTTGCTTCAAAGAAACCTTTAGTGTTACCATTTATGAGCAGGGTTGAATTTGGGTGTAGAAATACATGCCATGATGCATTGGATAAAATGGTTAGGGACATGCAAAGCGACCAGCGGCCCTTGAATAAGCTCCCACTCCACTGAATCATATGCCAACCTGTGATCTACCTTCATGAGCAAACCTTTAACTTGATTCCTGCTTATACCAAATCTCTTAACAAGATCCTGCATAATAAGATATTACTGACTATACTCATGCCATTGATGAATGTTCCATGTGTTTGTAACACAAGTTCTGGAAGGATTTTGCCAAGTCTGGAACAAATTGACTTGGTGATTGTTTTGTAAAGGACTGAACAACAAACAATGGGTTTGTAATCACCTAGAACAACATGACTATTTATTTTTGGGATCAAAGTTATAGCAGTGACATTGATTTCCTTCAAAATTCTTCCATATCTGAAGAAATCTTGAATAACTTCTACCACATCTTGCCCTATTATGTCCCACATTTTCTTAAAAAAACAGCTAGAATATCCATCAATCCCAGGTGACTTATCATCAGGTATTGAGAAAATGACAACTTTTATTTCATCTGTATTAAAGACTAAATTCAACTCCTATTGTTGAGAAGCATTAAGAACGCTCCCCTTAGCTACAATTGCATGTTTTACTCTCCTTGTGGTACTTCTACTACTAGCAGGTTATGATAAAAATCCAAAAAAGCTCCCACAACTTCTGCAGAGTTATGAGCCCCGGTGCCATCTTCTTTTTAAAAGGTATTAAACCTGTTCTGTATTCTTCTCAGCTCGATGCTTGGATGAAAAGTTTTTGTGTTACCATCTCCTTCAGTGAGCCATATGATCTTGGCTTTTTGGCTGAGGAAATAAGTGTAATTCTTGTGAGCCACATGATAAGCTTCTTTGGCTTCTTTCTCCTATGCTCTCAACAATGTATCCTCAGGTTTACCGTGTAAAGCTTGTTGTACTTCAATCATCTTGCGATAAGTTTGGGAATTCGTAACTGAAACATCCCCAAATTGAGAGTCATTCAATTGTTTTAGCTCTTTCTTCAAAATTTTGAGCTTACTTACCGCTTGGAACATCTTGCTCCCTACAATGTGCTGCTGCCACACTTGTCGTACTAGCCCCTAGAATTTAGGTGCTTGGCACCACATGTTAAAAAACTTAAAAGGTTTCTTTCTATTTTCTTTTGAAAACGACTTGATAAGTAGAGGCCAATGATCATATTCCCCCTCAAGGAGAACTACAACCTTAGTGAGAGGCCATGCATCAAACCATTCAACATTACTTAAGACTCTGTCAAGCTTACATAATACTCTATCTGTAACAGCCGCACTTCCAAGCTGCTAGCTAATCACACTTAGCATTCACAAAGCTCAATTATCATTAATTAACCTCAATTACACAATCACCTGCAGCAGAACATAATTCAAACACGATTCTGGTTCTTTTAAGGTCCACAATACAGCAACCCAAAATAGTATATACAACTTCAAGGACTGAACCAATAAAATCTCCAAATAGATAGAATCATACCATCATAATAATATTTCTCAAAACGTACAATCTCCTTCTCGGGTTGAATTGGGAAACTGAGTATACATTGTCATAACAAAATCAGGGAAACTGAGTATACATTGTCCAACCATAAAATCATTTATGTGGCTTAAAAAGTATTTTCGTAGTTAAGCTATCTTGCGAGACATTTGAAATCAAGATATAGAGAATGTGTAATGACATAATGTAACAAATACTTGCACACAATTTATAATGTTACTTGTTTAAAAAAATAATATGAATATCCTACAAAATAAGTAATATATACTTTCAATTGGAGGAATCATTGAAATTCCATATAATCTAATATACATCTCCTATAATCAACTCTAATTCTGACATACTCTAAGACATTGCAATATCTCTTGCTTCTGTTTTTTTTTGTAGTAACCTTTAATTCAAGTATATGTAGCATAGCTAACTTCTTTCATATATTCCTAATGAGTTTCCTAGTAAATCATTCCCATATTCGACACATGATCTCCATAGACTTGGGAGAGTAAAACATTACTTCGGGAATAAAGTTTGAAATAACTTTACACGAAACCATTTGCATATTCAAATATATATTCTCTATTCTTTCAGAAATCATATTATACTAGGGAATAGAACACGAATAGAGTTGCCATCCAGGCGAAATCTCTAAGCTTTTACAAGGGACATCTCCCTCTTCCGTTATGTACTGCTTGCAAGACTTTTCATGACATGTCCCCAGAATACAGAATATACATAATACAGAATGTTATTCATCACTGCTCTAGCAGCTTCTTTCCCCACACAAAAACAGAAACAAAATACATACTTCATAATTCAATATTTTCTGAAATTCAAATTCATAGTTCTCGAGTCAAATATATCAAATCTCATAACATAATCGCATTTGAGTATTTTATATACAAAGTCAACTTGTTGATAACACAATATATTCGAATTTCCAATAACTTAGTATAAATGATCTTTTATAAAATCTATTTGATAAAACTACGCAAAAACGGACTTCAAGGAAAATATAATCCAATTTTATAAGTTTATCATAAGAGTTCAAAACATAGCTTACCAATCAGAATCTCAAATTAGAACGTAAGGCTCATATATTTTATCCCTTAGTTACAAAAGTTCTCTATAGACAATTATCTTCCCATTTAATCTTACTTAATGACCTATATAAGGCTTATAATCTGAGCAATCCCGGTATTTATACTTATGTTAATCATATTAAATATAATACTCTTGTCATATCCCAAGTAGAACTTCTATTATTCTTTTTGAATACTCTCATGAATGTCAAAATGTAAAATACTAGTAAATTGTACATTACTCATATCCATAGATTTCAAAATTCATATCACATCTACTTAAACCTCATCATACACAACATCTCATAACCTAACTTTGTAATTTAGATACATAAAAACTTACGACTTCTAGAATTCAGACTTATATTTATAATTATAACCGCTTCCTCCAACCTACTTAATGGTTAATCCCACATCTTAATGATTCAAAACTTCATATATTTGAACTTCTGATCTTCTAGTAACTCAACTACTATGATAACTAGAAACAACTTATTACCTCACGTTCAATATTACACAAATGTTATTTGTGTCCCTAACTGCATTCCCTTTCCTTGTCTCGGTTATTTGTTTGAACTTTGTAATCCCAGTTATATAAATTTACGTCGAGATTAACCTTATATCTATATTTCCATCATTATTAACTCATACTTCCTCCGTTCCATAATAAGTGAAACACTTACTATTTTAGAACGTTTCAAAATAAGTGAAACATACCTTAAATGGAAAAAAGAAAGTGACAAAATGACAAGAGTACCCATCACAAACTTGTGTGGTTTGCTTTTCTCTCTCCTCCTTTTGATAATGAAAAGGGTATTTTATGACTTTTTGGCTTTTGAAAGTGATGTTTATTAAATCTTGTGCCCAATCCCTATGTTTCACTTATTATGGAACGGGGGAAGTATAACTAGTTCCCAACACTCCATTACACAAATTCTATATATACTCGTCCCGACCTTCCATTCTCTAACTCTATTCTCCCAATTAGAAGAACATACCTCTAAACTCTTTACTTTTCCTAGTCCGATACTCATAAATAAAGTTTACCAATTCCATACTAACCTTCCCAAGTTTAAGTAATAACATTTCAGTTTGGTGTTCGATATTCCTTCACCATCTCTTAACTCTGGATCAGTATATAAACAATGTAGAGCTCACATACCGAATTTTACTTCCTACTATATGATGTATCTCATCCTCGATTACTTGTTTAGTCATCTCACCTTTAGATCCCATGAATTTTTTGTATCGGTATTAACTCACTAAGTGACATTGACTTTCAAAACATACCATAGTCCCCAACTCAGATTCCTCAAGTAACAATTCATATTTCTAATAAAATTCCTAAATGTATTAATCATTCAATCAATCTAGCACAAATTTTCCAATTCTATAAAACTCAGTTCCAAAGGTTCTTTGAAGATACCTCTGAATAATATAAGTTCACTTCTATATGAACTTCTTTTTCTCACAAAAAATAGAATCATAAAGCTTGCTTTATAACTTTACCAATTCACATTCCATCGAACGTTCCAAATGATTTATTCTAGCTCCAATAATATCACAAAATCTAAGTAGATAACTAAATCTTCTTTAAATCATAATTTGTACTATACATAGCATCTTGAAACCATAGTTCCATTTTGACATCTCTAACCTCCAACTTCATTCTTTTATGACCCAAATAACCCTAAGCACGTAAAACTCATAATAAGATATATCCCAAATTCTTGTATTATAGTCAGAATCATTAAACTCATATCCTCCAATAGTCAAATCCATAATTCTCAAAGTACATAACCAATCATATTCAAAATAGGATAAATTACCAACACATGCTTAGATCACCGGTAAGGGAGTTGTTCTGGCTAACGGAGGTCTCGGGTTCGAGCCCGGGAACGCAGCAAAGTGTGTTGGGAGGCTTTCCCCGTGGGGCCGACCGGCTCGAATCGGATTAGTCGGGATCCAAAATGGATTTCGGAAACCGGGTATGGTTCACCAAAAAAAAAAAAAAAGGATAAATTGGCATGAATAATCCTAACTTTCACCAGTCTTCTCAAAATAATCCCTACTTGAAATTATTTTAGAATAATCCCAACTTTAGGGGGTACCTTCTCAAAATAATCCGAACTATTAATTTTCAATATATTATAGACCTAAAATGGACTAGTGTAGACAAGAAAAAGGATAGGTTAGCTTATTTTGAGAAGGTCCCCTCAAAAGTTGGGACTATTATGAAATAATTCAAAGTTAGGATTATTTTTAGAAGACGGGTGAAAGTTGGGATTATTCATGTCAAAATTTCCTTCAAAATATTGTATCGTAATTAATATTCTGGAACTTATATAAGAAACTTGAATCTGAAAACACTTGACTTTCATTATATACTCGTATTCTCAATAACCTTGTAGAAATGAAAACTTTTAGTACCTTTATACACTTAAAACTATATATGTAATAAATTGTAGTGATAACATAGTTAGGTTCCATAAGCTTAGAATCACCCAGTTCACTTTATTGCAAAACATATCAAATCATCCAATACTAAAAATCATAGTCGGAATTACATTGATAAATATATTGAGAATCCTTATATTACTTCAATACTTCTAACTGAATGCCTATAACAATTTCCATATATTAGAACATCTGCCAATATACAACTTTATATTATCGGGCTCCAATGACATAATGAACTTAGTATGTCATGGATCGAAAACCTTATGTAAATATAATTTGCTCACAATATTCAATGATACTAAAATGTATAATCATTATTCATAAAGTTTTCACAAACACATTTGGAGATTAAAACATAGCAAAAGTGAAATATAAATACTATATCATAAATTCGTATTTTTAATCAAACTTTTAAAAACCCAAAAGCACTTTCAAAAATTTTACCTTTACTGTTCCAGTAACACAATAAACTCAATAGGCATAAAACTCTAATAGTTAAGTATATGATTTACAAAATCATGGGCAACACCAAAATTTTTAGTTCGAAGGTGGAGGGACAATGTGTACCTTCCCCACTAATACTGGAACTTTGAGAATCCATAATCTTGATGTCCTCATTTGCTTGAGCTCCCATAATCGAATTCGTAGATTTCACCTCAAAATAGTATAACATATTGTCAAAATAAACTTAATGGCCTCCCTTTCTCATTCTCCAAAGTTCAATATATATAGTACATCATATTCCTAATCTAGGAAAAGATAAGTATAGGAAGTAAAAGATATTAACATATTTTAGGATATCTAAAGATATGTACAATATTTCCTAAATATTATCTCAA
Organism: Beta corolliflora; assembly: GCA_947648045.1. Taxonomy (NCBI): domain Eukaryota; kingdom Viridiplantae; phylum Streptophyta; class Magnoliopsida; order Caryophyllales; family Amaranthaceae; genus Beta; species Beta corolliflora. Next base: position 99,230 of record CANSZD010002407.1, read on the forward strand.
CATCCCCCCTCAAGAGGGAGCATGTAAATCACGAATGCCCATCTTGTCAAGAAAAAACTCAAATTGTGCCTTCCCTAAGGCTTTTGTAAAGATGTCTGCCAATTGAATCCTTGTGGAAACATAAGATGGTCGAATTACTCCCGCTTTAATCGCATCACGAATAAAGTGACAATCTGCTTCAATATGTTTTGTCCTCTCATGAAAAACAGGATTGTTTGCAATATGAAGAGCCGATTGACTATCACAAAACATATTCATACCTTGCTTATGTTCCACACCCAAATCGCGAAGCAATTGCTTCAACCATTTCACCACAAGTCAAAGCCGCCATGGACCCGTATTTCGCCTCGCTGAACTACGAGAAACCGTATGTTGCTTTTTGGTTTTCCAAGACATCGGAGACAAACCAAGCAACACAAACCAACCGGATCAACGATCTACGAGTCAAAGGACAACTCGCCCAATCGAATCACACCATCCTTCCAATTGAAGGGCACTATCTCGATCTCAAAAGAATACCTTGCCCCAGGGCACTTCTTCAAATATCTCACTACTCTCAACGCCGCCTCCCAATGCGCTTCTTTAGGAGATTGCATAAATTGGGACAAAATATGCACCGAGTATGCCAAATCCGGCCGTGTGATCGCCAAATAAATCAAGCGACCAATCAAGCGCCGATATTTCTCAAAGCATCGAAAACTCTTTCCCCCGCCAAAGCTAACTTATGATTCTCGCTCCATCGGAAAATCGGCGGAAGCTTAGCTCCTAACAACCCTGTTTTCAAGAATAATATCCATGGCATACTTACGTTGACAAACGTAAAAACCATGTGTGCTACGAGCCACTTCTAGGCCCAAAAAATATTTCAAGGCCCCTAAATCTTTCATTTTAAAACATTCACTCAAGTATGCTTTAAAACTTTCCATAGCAAAAATATTGTTCCCTGCAATTATCATATCATCCACATAAATCAACACGCTCAACTGCAATCCACCCTTTGAAAGAGTGAACAAAGAATAATCAGAACATGATTGTTTGAAACCATATTTCTTCAAAGCGGTGGAAAATTTCTCAAACCAACACCTAGGTGCTTGTTTCAACCCATACAACGATTTCTTCATCCTACAAACTTTGTCAGAATTATTTTTATGAAAACCTGGAGGAATTTTCATGTAAATTTCTTCATCTAAATCACCATGCAAGAAAGCATTATGAACATCCATTTGATGTACCTCCCAATTTTTAACAGCAGCAACTGCTAAAAACGTACGAACAGTAGACATTTTCGCCACAGGTGCAAATGTCTCATTATAGTCAATTCCCTCCTCCTGATGATTTCCAAGACACACGAGTCTTGCTTTCAATCTGAGTAACTTTCCTTCTTCATCTCTTTTTCTCGTATAAACCCATTTACTTCCGAGAGCTTTCTTTCCTACCTAGGAAGTGTCTCCAAAATCCATGTGCCCTCTGTTCTTCTAAAGCTCGAATCTCGGTTCCATAGCTTCTCTCCAACCTTCATGAGTCATTGCTTCCTTAAACGATCGAGGAACTCTTGCTTCTGTCAAAGCTGCAATAAAATTTCTGTGTTTCGACGAAAATCGTTCATAATTAACAAAATATGTTATAGGATAAGGAGTACCTGAAGAAGATGATGTCGAAGATGAACAAGATGAGACTTTATCTTTCCGTATTGTGTGTGTCACGCAATCACGCAACTTCCATGACGGAAACTTCGCACGTTTCCCTCTCCCTAACTCCACCTCACTTGTGGTACCCCTTGCACCATCACCACTTGCTTCGAAAGACCTAAGAGGTTGAGGATCATGACCCGTCACATCCTCCTCGGGACTGGGTTCCATCCCTCGCGACCCCGCTGCGATGTGGCCTTGCTGCTGCTCCAGCCCACGGCCAGCGGGCTGGGTAGTGGCATTGCCACGCCGTCGTGGCCGGGCATCCGGCGGCCGGCGACCGGCGACCCGGCCGGGCGCGGGCGGTGGCATTGCCACGCCGTGGCGGGCATCCGGCGGCCGGGCTGGCGACCCAAGATATCTTGGGCGGATGGCTTCGCCACTTTCTGCTTCTGGCCGGGCCGAATGATGGTAACCCCAGTGATTCCGTCACCTCATGCACGCCACCAAGGCTACCCATATGCCACCAAGCAAAATCATCATCACTCTCAACATGATCTATCGCACTTACTCAACAAAGAAGGCTCCAAGTTTTCACGCAAAGCCTCATCAAATGGAAAAACACGTTCATGAAATCGCACATCCCGAGACACAAAAAATTCCCGAGTCTCTAAATCAAACAAGTTCCACCCTTTCTTACCAAAAGGATAGCCAAGAAAAACACACTTCCGCCCGCGAGACTCAAATTTATCTCCTTTACTTCTTTGATTATGAGCATAACACAGACAACCAAACACACGAATAGACTCATATGACGGAATTTTTGCAAACATCATCTCATAAGGAGTTTTATTTTTCAACACTGGAGTTGGGGTACGGTTAATTAAATAACAAGCCGTTCTAACACATTCCCCCCAAAACTTGATAGGCAATTGCCCTTGAAATCTCAAGGCACGAGCAACATTCATAATATGTTGATGTTTTCTCTCTACTCTTCCATTCTCATTTGTGGAGTACCAACACATGAAGATTCAAATATAATGCCATTCTTAAGAAAATAGGCTTGGAGATGATTAAACTCAGTCCCATTGTCACTCCGAACAATCTTAATATCGCGATCAAATTGACGTTTAATCAAGGCAACAAAATTAAGAAACATGAATTCCACTTCAGTTTTATTCCTTAGAAAATAAATCCAAACACCACGAGAATAATCATCAACAATTGTCAAAAACAACTTTGATCCACACGACGAGACCGTCTTGTACGGTCCCCACAAATCTATATGAACTAACTCAAACATGCTACTAGCATGACTATCACTAATGGGAAAACTATCTCTAGTTTGTTTTGCACGAGGGCATACATCACAAACATTATTATTCTTCCGGCTAGAATTACTCACAGGAGGAAGCAATTTCAATATCTTCTCCGACGGATGTCCCATTCGTTGATGCCACAAGTCAACCACACAATCTACTGCTAGCACTCTAATTTACGGAACACCACGGAAAAGATAAAGTCCATCTTGACGTTCACCCACGCCAATCACCGTCATCTTCAGTTGGTCCTGAATAACACAAATTTTGTTAGTAAATTGAACTGAACAATGTAATTCGTCACTTAGTTGTGTCACAGAAATTAAATTACAATTTAATTGAGGAACAAATAACACATTATCAAGTATCAAACCACCCTTCAATGTGACCGAACCAAGTTGATTCGCATTCACTGTTTGACCATCCGGTAAACCAACTGGACAATTCTGAATTGTTTTAATATTTGTCATTAATGACAAATCATTCGTAACATGATTCGAAGCACCGGTGTCCACGATCCAAGGCAAACAAGCTTTACCTTCAAGTTTTGGTTTTGGTTTTGTCAACAAATCAATAATTTGTTGAGCTTGATCAGAAGAAACCCCTACAAGACCTTGTGTGGACAATGGTACATTCTTTGCCCGAGTCAGTAGTTGCTTGCTCCGCACCCCCGCCTCGACAAAGCATTGGCGCGCACGGCATAGTTGCTGCCCGTGCCACCCCCACGACCACCTCGGCCTCCTCGACCGCCACGACCACCTCTTCCTTGTCCGCGACCTCCTTTTCTCCTATCCTCCCACCAATCGGGAAAACCAATCAATTGATAACAATTATCCTTTTCATGACCTTCCCGATTACAATGATGACAAAACAATTTGTCACTCTCTCCATGAGCGGGTCGCGACTTGGAATCAACCTTAAAAGCCACAACACTCTCCTTCTTTCCGTCTTTGACCCTCAACCGCTCGGTATTAATAACCGTGTGATAGGCACTATCCACCGTTGGCAAAGGTGTTTGTGCCAATAGTTGTGCGCGAATGGCTTCATAATGATCATCAAGACCAATTAAAAAATAGTGAAGATAATCCTCATCACGAATTTCACCAACTTGTTGTGCAATGTTACACTTACAAGCCCCGCAAGAACACCTCGGCACCCGACAATATTGCACCAACTCCTTCCAAAGTTTGGATAACCGACCAAAATAGTCGGTCACCGATTCTTGCACCTCTTGTTTACACAACCCAAGAGAATATTTTAGTTGACAAATTCTTGTGCCACTAACAACACAATATCGTTGTTTCAAGTGAGCCCATAGATCACTCGCAATATCAAAATCATCAATGGTGGACCGCAGACTATCTTCAAGAGTGTTGGTAATCCAAGAAACTAACATGGAATGCACAAAGAACCCAATATTTCTTCTTCTTAGTATCGGTGGAAGGTTCCTCAATTGAACCATCAACGAACCCAAATTTCCATTTGGCAATCAAAGAACGACGAAGCGCCTTTTGCCCATTCATCATAATTCACGGCCCCTCGAGCTTTATTGGAGTAATCACAATTCCTGGATGATCACTAGAACCAATGTAATACTCAAGGTCAACTAGTGGTGGAGTGCCACCATTATCATCTTTCGTCATCTCGCAAGAGGCGTTGAAAAAAAATCAGATTTCTTTGTGTTTTTTTTTTTTTTCTCTCTGTGGAACCCTAAACCTAGGCTCTTGATACCATGTCAAAATAAACTTAATGGCCTCCCTTTCTCATTCTCCAAAGTTCAATATATATAGTACATCATATTCCTAATTTAGGAAAAGATAAGTATAGGAAGTAAAAGATATTAACATATTTTAGGATATCTAAAGATATGTACAATATTTCCTAAATATTATCTCAACACATATTAGTAAAATTCTTACTTTATCTTAAATAAGGGAACTAATTAATTATCATGTCTTAACATAACTTCTAATTCTCCAAAAACCTGAAACCTTAGTTGTAAGCATCCATAACCTAATTTACATAAGCTTCCTCAATTCCAACATTGATTAAACCATTCTCATAAAGTTTCAGATAACTAAACAAAAAAAATCTATCTATCTCTCACTAAAAATTAGGATTCTAGCTCATAAAAATCAAAGAGGAAAACTAGTTTTGCAAAATAAATTATTAATGAATCACTATTACATCTTAAAATAAAAAATAATAAAGTACAGTTGGTCGGGCAAACTGAGCAATCATTTCATAGGTACTAGTTTAACATAATAAAACTCTAACAATGGTTTTTTAAAATTAAATTCATCAAAGCAAGGAAGAAAGAATGCTCATTTGCGACACTTGGGTCAATTCAATATTTCAATTGTATCATATGAATCAAGAATGATATAATGGTAGAAGCTCACCGTAAAAAATGAAGTAATGATACAATACAAGGAGGTATAATAAATGATTTTGACATAAAACCATCACACAGAACAACCAACAACACCGATGGTGGTAGAACAACCGCAATAACGGCGGCGAACAGAGTAGTGTTAGCAGCGGCAATCGTCTTGCCGGAGCGCTAGTAGGACAACAACGCTGCAGCAGAGGTGAGGAGAGAGAGAAAATGGGTAGCATCACTTGCCGACGATTGAAACTAAGGTTAGCAGTGGCAAGGGTGGCGGTAGAACACCAGCCACGTTGGTCGAACAACAAGTAGAGGAGAGAGAGGGAGCATGAGAGAGAAATAGGTGAATTGGAATGTTGATTCAATAAGTGTTTTAATAGAATTGCCTAGTTGGTTTCATGAGAACTCTAGATAGTTCTTGGAGCTCTTTCTTTCTCTTAATTTTTTAAAAATGAAATCCATAATAAGAATAAAATAATACTAAGTGGTTTGATAAATCCAATTTATAGTTTTCATCGAACTTGAACATATTAACTTATTACTTGTCAATACTAAAATTTCCAAAAGGCAAACTCATATTTCAAAAGTCACACAAACATTATCGCAAAGTTAAGGAAAATATTATATAATTAACTCTTAATTAAAGCTGCTTACAAGTATGGGCTATTACACTATCCTCCCTTCTTGCTTGTTATTCCAGGTGTAAAACTGGCCTGAAGATTTCAACTCCATTAATTTACACCATTCTATACAGTTCTGTATATCTTCAATCTCTCTTGCTCTAACTGTCCCAGCCTTGCATCCATGTTGATGATTGCATTGAATAACGTAGGATGATCCAGGGATCACCATTGATAGAGAATCCTTTCAGGTCGATCCATAGAGCTTCTCTTCCTTGTCGATCATTCAAACCATAAATGAAAGTGCACAAGAACTTCTTCCCTCCAATAACCACCTCAATTTCAGTGTGTATAAGTTGGCTTGAACAGTAGAGCATATTCGCATGCAAAGCTGTAGGATGCCAACCTAAGATAATTCTGCATTTATGATACGCCCAAGTTATATGTTGTATATACGTTATTTTGGGTGCACTTTGCTAAGGGATTTGTTCGTAATTGTTAACGTTTGCATATAAATCAACCTTAGCGGAAGTTCGGGGTTTTGTGAGTTAATTAGTGTTAATGCTCTAGATTCCGAGCTTTTAAGGAGAAACGGAATTAAACGATGTTTAATTGAAGTTATCCTTGCGTGTTCAAGAAAGTTCAACACCATGGCTTGGTGGCACGGAAGCAAGTTATGAGTTGACGACAATGTGCTATCCTAGCATCAATGCTCCATTCCTACACCGCACACCCCAGCATCATCGCATAACCAAGCTCCACCAGCCGCATCGCAAGCATGCCCAGCATCGCAAGCCCAAGCACCGCATGCCCAGCAGCACAGCCATCGCACAGCAATGCGGAGCCTGCCCAGCAGCAGCTCGCGGCTCGCGAAGGAGGTCGCGACTCACGACCCCTGCCTTCGCGACTCGCGAGGTACTCCGCGACTCGCGACCAGCCTTTGCCCAGCAAATGTGTGCGGATTGGCAGTGAGCTCTTCGCGACTCGTAAGTCGGCTTGGGGCCACGTTTTGTGCGGAGTTTAAAAGCTTCCTAAAACCTAATATTTGAGAGGGAAGGAGAGAGGGAGCAGAGCTGAAGATGGAAGAGGGAGTCTCCAACACTCCTCTCTTAATTCTCCTTCCTCACTTTTGTTATCTTTCTTAGTTTTCTTAGTTTTCTTAGGGATTTCAATTACGGATTTGGTTTATGCTATCGGATTGTAGCTTGAACTGTTCTTGAACGAAATTAACATGAAGCTTCAACCGTTATTGTGAGATCTTTCCTCTCTTTCTATTTTCTTTGATTATGGTTTAATTTCTATGATTATACTTTATAATTATTGCATAATTATGCTAGGAACGTTACTAGTTTGATTGTGTAAATCTAATGCTAGATTTAAGAATAGAATCGGATTGTTTTATTCTTTTATCAATTGGTAGCAAACTAGGGAGTAACTTAGATGCAGATCTTCTTGGTTATTTCTTAGGGAAATTGAATCAATTGTTGAATGTTTATCGCGTGTATGACATTAGCAGGTCTATTGGTTCTCTGTGTTTATTGCTGCTATTGGATTGAACTTAGACGCAGATCGGACTAGGTTATCCTTTAGTTAGGGTTTTATAGTCACGCTGATCGTGCTATTCAACTAAGAATAAGGAGAATGCGAGATTAATTCTCAACAATAGATAATCTTGGAAATAATTAGAGTTGAGGTTCAATGATCGATAATGAATTGAAGTGGATGTTAATCGGATTCAAGATCTTCCTATATTGATTTCTCATTTTGTTTATATGCTAGTTAGTTGTAGTTTGTTCGTAACTCTTTTGAAACCCCCCTTGTTATTAGGTTTCTCGGCCCTTAGCTTAATCTAGGTATTGGATCCCGCTAAATATAAAGCTCGTCCCTGTTTCCCTGTGGATACGAACCTTACTTCCCTTCTACATTTAATTGTAAAAGAGAGTAGGAGAAATTTATCTTTGGTTAGGTGCACACGACAAATCCGCGCCCGCCAAATTTTGGCGCCGTTGCCGGGGAAACGGTGTTACTTGATTGTATTTAGCGTGATTTTTGGATGGTATTGCTTGTGCTCTTTGTTTTTGGTTGGCCACTCATATAAAGAATTCCCTTTTTGTTTTAGTTTCTAGTTTTCATCTTCCATTGAGCTCTATGTATTTTACTTTTGTATTTTGGACAAGAAGCATGAAACTTGTTGCTTTAACTCTCTTGGGAATGGTTGATTGAAGCTTTTGACGGTTTATTGTAAGATTTACTCTATATCTTGGTTATTGTCTAGCTTTAAATATTTATATTAATGGTCATGACTTGGATTAGCTAGGAGTACTACTAGTTGATATTTGTTGTTGACTTAATGCTAGGTTTTGGATATAATCTGCTGTTATATGCTCAACCATATTGTAGTAAGCTAGGTATTAACGATGCATTGCAAGAGTTCTTCTCAATCAGTTTTGCAGGTACTTGAAGTGGAGATTGACATGGAACCACCATTGTCACACATGGAGCACAAGCCCAATGATTAAGCTTAAGATACTAAGTCGAGCTAACGACTTTAAACAACAGCGCTTCTCGGGAGGCAACCCGAAACCCCTTTTATTTTCTTTCTTTTCTTTTATTTCTCATCAACTTTCCACCACCACAATTAATTTTCTTTCACTCATTAACCACCCACTCAAAAGAACCACAACAAATCTTAATCCAGTTGGAACCAAAATCCACAAATGAAAACCCGTTGGGAGGAGTTCAATAGCTAGGAGTTGGTAACACTAGAGGGTTGAGATTGTTAATGAATCTTTTCGATCTCTTAAGCTAGGTGCAAATCTCAAAAATTTAAAAATTTGAATTTGTCATTTGTTTGAGTGATTCGAGGGAAAGGATTGTGAGTTGAGTTATGAGATTTGCGTTGGTGTTATTAAGAAATTTGAGTTTGACGGATTGTTTGTCATGAGTTTTGAGCTTTCGATCTTCGATTTACCCGATTTTCGTTTTTTCCCCCCATTTTCAGTTTACTTTTTCTTCTAATTGTCGTCACATTGAGGACAATGTGTAGTTTAAGTAGGGGGGAGGGTATTCTCATTCTCATGTATCTATGTTGTATTTATATTTCAATTTGAAAAAATGAAAAAAAAAATATTAAAAAAAAATGATGATGAAGTGAATCCCGCTGAGTTGAAAACCCGCAAGGGCGGGCGACTCGGGCAAAATTGGGGGCTCGGATAGGTCGAAAACCCGGAAGGGCGGCCTATGCAAAAAAGGGCTAGTTGAGCGGGTGAGTTTTGTGAGCCGGAAAAAGAAGAGAGATGAAAAAAAAATGTGAGAAGCTAGGATGAAAACCCGAAAGGGCTCCTAGGCAAAATGAGAGATTAAGAGAGAATTATATAGTTTGAAAACTCATTTGCCGGAGATGGTGTCATAAGGTGGAAAGCGTTTTCGGGTATGGTTGGTGAATTCATCCTTGATTTTGTGAAGATTAGTTTTGGCTTTCACATTCTTTTGGTTGATTGTTTGTTTTTGGGAGTAAGCATGGAATTTATCCCTTTTTATCTTTGTTCCATGGCTTGCTATTTTAAGTTAGTTGTTGTAGTAGTAGGTCATCTTTTGAGGTTTGGGAGAGCTGATAGTTTAGTGTATCGTGAGCTGACATTTTGATACTTGTTGGTGTTGTTGGTTAAACTTGTTGGTGTTGCTGGTTATTATTGTTGTCGCGTCTTTGTATATTTCAGGTGAGCTCGAAGCTAAGTGTGGGGGAGTTATTGTCCCTTACGTTTAGATTTTGAGCGGATGTTGTTAAGATGTGATGATGATGATGTAGATGGTGGAGAGTGTAGGTTGGTATTGATAATTTGGGTGATGATTTATTGGGTGATCCTCATTTTGAGTTTACTCGAGGTCGAGTAAAGTTCAAGTGTGGGGGTATTTGATACGCCCAAGTTATACGTTGTATATACGTTATTTTGGGTGCACTTTGCTAAGGGATTTGTTCGTAATTGTTAACGTTTGCATATAAATCAACCTTAGCGGAAGTTCAGGGTTTTGTGAGTTAATTAGTGTTAAGGATCTAGATTCCGAGCTTTTAAGGAGAAACGGAATTAAACGATGTTTAATTGAAGTTATCCTTGAGTGTTCAAGAAAGTTCAACACCATGGCTTGGTGGCACGGAAGCAAGTTATGAGTTGACAACAATGTGCTATCCTAGCATCAATGCTCCATTCCTACACCGCACACCCCAGCATCATCGCATAACCAAGCTCCACACGCCGCATCGCAAGCATGCCCAAGATCGCAAGCCCAAGCACCGCATGCCCAAGAAGACAAACCATCGCACAACGAATGCGGAGCTCGCCAGGCAGCCAGCTCGCGAAGGAGGTCGCGACTCGCGACCCCTGCCTTCGCGACTCGCGAGGTACTCCGCGGCTCGCGACCAGCCTTTGCCCAGCAAATGTGTGCGGATTGGCAGTGAGCTCTTCGCGACTCGCGACGCTTAAGTCGGCTTGGGGCCACGTTTTGTGCGGAGTTTAAAAGCTTCCTAAAACCTAATATTTGAGAGGGAAGGAGAGAGGGAGCGAGAGTCAAGATGGAAGAGGGAGTCTCCAACACTCCTCTCTTAATTCTCCTTCCTCACTTTTGTTATCTTTCTTAGTTTTCTTAGTTTTCTTAGGGATTTCAATTATGGATTTGGTTTATGCTATCGGATTGTAGCTTCGAATCGTTCTTGAACGAAATTAACATGAAGCTTCAACCGTTATTGTGAGATCTTTCCTCTCTTTCTATTTTCTTTGATTATGGTTTAATTTCTATGATTATACTTTATGATTATTGCATAATTATGCTAGGAACGTTACTAGTTTGATTGTGTAATTAATCTAATGCTAGATTTAAGAATAGAATCGGATTGTTTTATTCTTTTATCAATTGGTAGCAAACTAGGGAGTAACTTAGATGCAGATCTTCTTGGTTATTTCTTAGGGAAATTGAATCAACTGTTGAATGTTTATCGCGTGTATGACATTAGCGGTGTCTATTGGTTCTCTCGTGTTTATTGCCGCTATTGGATTGAACTTAGACGCAGATCGGACTAGGTTATCCTTTAGTTAGGGTTTTATAGTCACGCTGATCGTGCTATTCAACCAAGAATAAGGAGAATGCGAGATTAATTCTCAACAATAGATAATCTTGGAAATAATTAGAGTTGAGGTTCAATGATCGATAATGAATTGAAGTGGATGTTAATCGGATTCAAGATCTTCCTATATTGATTTCTCATTTTGTTTATATGCTAGTTAGTTGTAGTTTGTTCGTAACTCTTTTGAAACCCCCCTTGTTATTAGGTTTCTCGGTCCTTAGCTTAATCTAGGTATTGGATCCCGCTAAATATAAAGCTCGTCCCTGTTTCCCTGTGGATACGAACCTTACTTCCCTTCTACATTTAATTGTAAAAGAGAGTAGGAGAAATTTATCTTTGGTTAGGTGCACACGACAAATCCGCGCCCGCCAATTTACCATGCCAAGAGTTGCTTGTTGTGAGACATCACCTAGGACATACTGTAAGATAAAACTCCCCAAGAGCAGGAGCTTTAACCTTAGTATCTAGGAGACTAAATAGCCTAATATTGTGAGTACTAAGGAAATTCCTCACTTCAATTTGCTTTGGTTTAGTCGCATCACATTCCAGTTAAGTAAATTATCCATTCATGGTAGGAGGCTCCCCCTCCTTAGTATCTAGGAGACTAAATAGCCTAATATTGTGAGTACTAAGGAAATTCCTCACTTCAATTTGCTTTGGTTTAGTCGCATCACATTCCAGTTAAGTAAACATAATTAACTTGACTAAACATGCTTAAGAGCATGGGTTATTACAGAAACAGTCAAAAGAATATTTGTTATGCTATGATGTGTTCTTGTGTAGCAAACAGGTTATTCTAAGACTTGAAGCTAAGAAGCCCTCTCGAAGTTGTTCGAGGAAAATACAAAGTTCTTCATTGTTGATTCAAGGGAAGCTTCAAGGATTGAAGTGCATGAAGATATTTTAGGATTCTTTAATTGCTTCATCTTAGGTCTTCATGTAATATTTTGCGTATGATATTTCTAGTGGAATATGTTTGTGTTATTCTTAAGTGTGAAACAGTAGGTTTTGAATATGGAACCAGTTTGTTACATAATGAGAACACTACAAAGTAGGGTAACAGGTCTGGGTACCAGTTACTTTTTGCGGTGATTGAAATGGTCGTTTTAGAAAAGATTTTCGGAAAAAATATTTTCTCAAATACTTTCAATAAGAAATGTTTGACAGCCTTTAGAATCATAGTTCAGTATTTACTTGCCTTAAAGAGTGTGTATATCTTGGATAATATCTTTCCTCCGAGAAACATATTGTTCAAGATATACTTTCCATAACTTAAGATTATAATATCTTTGATATCTTGTGTTAGGGCACGCTCAAAGGTTAGACCTATAGGTCTATAAATACTGAATCATGATTCTCCTTCACCCTTGATGCTCTCCCGGATTTTATTGAGTATTTTCGAGAGCTTTCACAAAGAGAACAGCTAAACAGTTTCCTACAATAGAGTACGCATCTCATGCAGCTTCATATTACTCTTTGTTTGCTTTGTAAGAAAGTGTGAGTTAAGAGAAACAGATTGTATTGAAATTCTAACAAAGGGGTTAGAGATTGGGTAGCGTTTGTGAGTTCAAGTGCGAAGTAACACGCTAGAGTTAGTGTGGGGTGTGTTATTTTCCTGGAGTAAGGGAAACAGGAGAGTGCGAGAGTATTCTTATTTTTATGTGTTGATTAATAAGAAAACTAGCTTATGAGGACGTAGGCCCTTGTTTGGCTGAACCTCGTTAAATCTAGTGTGTTCATTACTGCTTTGAAGTTCTAGTTTTTCCGCTGTCAGGAACCAGTCCAACTGGTTCCCCTTAAATCGAAAGAATTTGAATTTGTCACCAGATTATTTAAGTACTCAATTCACCCCCCGCTCTTGAGTACATTGCAAATCTTCAGTAGGACGTTTCTTCTTCTCTTTTGTATTGCTCTTGCTTTGAGATTTCTTCGCCTTTGCCTTCGATCTTCCTGCCACGGTGAAGGTGCAAGTTCAGAATAGGGTCTCTTAATGTGCGCCAACAGAAAAGTAAGGGCGCGAAGATTTTATTCGGAAATTTAAGGAATATAATAAGTTTAGATTTAGTAATATCTTCCGTCAAGTTCAAGATGTTGATTCTAACCTAAGTGTTATACAATCTAAGCTACTAATTGATCTTGGCAATGGTGTTATTCAAGACTCCCAAGATAGATTGTTACTAAAATGGCGTAATCTATTTTCGTACCATGCTAACCATTGGAAACAGAAAGCCAAGGATAACTTTTGGCACCAAGGTGATGCTAACACCTCCTATTTTAATGACAGTCCTTCGATTAAGCGTAACCAGAACCATATTAAGAAGTTTTTATCTAGCTAAGGGGAGTTGGTTACTAATCCCATCCAAATTGAAAAAGAAATCACTAAAGATTTTATTAAAAGATTTACTTCAAATAAATACGGCTTCTTTGACCTAAATCTTGATTTTGATCTAATCACCCTAATTATTTCTGAATAGGATAATGATTCTTTGATTCCAGAAGTTTCTAATGACGAAATAAAGTTAGCAATTTTTTTATCTGGCTCTAGATAAAACGCCTGGCCTAGATGGCTTCCCCCCCCCCTTCTTTTTTCCAAAAGTATTGGTCTTTAATTGGCAACTCAGTTTGTAAAGCTGTTAAATTTTTTTTCCATTCTGGTAAAATACTAAATGAAAGTAACCATACCTTTAATCACTCTTAATCCTGATTCCTAAAATTGATAACACTGAACCAGCTAACCATTTTCTCCCCATTAATTAGTTTATGCTCCACTATTTCTAAAATTATTTCTAAGATCTTGACTAATCGTCTTCAATCCTTATTGGGGAGGATTGTTCACCCTCTATAGGGAGCTTTTATTCCTGAGAGACTTATCCAAGACAACATTCTTCTAGCCCATGAAGCTTTTCATTCCATTAAGGGAAAAGGAGGGAAGGAAGGGTGGTTAGCTATTAAGTTAGACATGGAAAAAGCTTATGATCACTTAGAATGAAATTATGTTCTTGTTACTTTAGAGAAGCTAGGAATTCATCCTAAATGGGTGGATTGGATTAAGGCATGTATTACTTCAGTGTCTTTTTCAGCTTAGCTAGTGAATGGAATTCCAGGTGATAGATTCTTTCCTTCCTGGGGTCTTCGCCAAGGCAACCCCATATCCCCATATCTTTTTATCCTATAGGCTGAGTTATTAGCTCATTAGATTCACAACCATAGTTTTCCGGTGGATTCGAGTGTGCGCCAGGCACACGATCATGCGCTAGACGCATGATTGTGCGCCTAGCGCACAACAACATCCTACGCCAGACGCAGGGCCCTGCGCCTAGCGCACGGAGCTGTGCCTAGCGCAAGCTCCTGCGTTTGGCGCAGTGATTTAATCAGTTTCATTTTTCACGTTTTTCAATGTATTTTTACGTATTAGGATGTATTTAGGGAAGAATATTTTCTGAAAATCTGATTTTGCCTCATTGATGAGAAAATCCAAAAAGAATAAGAATATTTGTGTTTCCAAAGAGATTTGATGATGTCATTAGGGTGAGGTCATTAGAGTGATGTCATTAGGGCGATTAAGGATGGAAAAATCAGATTTTTTTTGGGTTAAAAATATGATTTTCTACTTCTTTGAAACCCTAGTTCATCTACCTCATTTCCCTATAAATACCCTCCTTCACAACTCAACTTCACAACTTCTCTCAATACTACTCTCATCTTCTCTACTACTTCCTTCCTCTAAGCAAATCTCATTCAAAAAAAAGAAAGTAAAAGTAAGGAAAGTAATTAGTAAGTAAAGAAGTTCATCAAAAGAAAAACACAAAAAAAAGTTTAAGTTAGTAATTAAGTGGATTTAGAAACTCACTTAGAAATTAAGAAAATCACAAAAAAAAAAGGTAGAAAACTTTGCAAAAGGAAGTGCATCATTAAGCTAGTAAGGTAAAGTTGAAGCTCTTGTTATTTTCTTGATTATCTCCTTAATCACATACTAACTTTCAGCTTGTTTCTTCTTATCATTTTTTTAATTTTTGGAGTGAATTGGGTTACGTGGAAGTCCTAATAGGTTCCCAACCTTAAATCACCCTACCTAGAATAGTCAACTCTAATGGGGGGACTCTTAGGAAACAATGTGTTTATGTGATTTTCCTTAATCAAGTTGTTGTTCATCACCAAAAAATGTTTTCATTAGAAAATTCAAGAAAAGTTGTGCATAAACATCTCTCCATAAAAAATTTTTGATGCTGTAATTATAATTAGTTTTAACTTCGTATTTTATTTCATTTTTCGTCTGCATTAACTAGAGAGTTGATAGGATATAATATTTTTCCTATGAAGTGCAAGATGTTTCCAGCAACTGAGCTTTGGAATTTCTAAAAAACAAATTTTGTACAGATAATTAAAAATCATACAACTTTGTTGTGCAAAACTGATTTTGTCTAGTACCACGTAAGCTTGTCTTGTTAATAAAGTTTAAAATAAAATCATTTAGATAAAACTAAAAATATCACGTTTAAAGAAAACATCAGTAGCTTTCCAAAAATATAAAAATCATGTTCATATGAATTTTATACAATTTTATCTCATTTTTACAAAACCGTTCATGTAAATCACTAAATTCCAGAAAACTGATTTTCTCTTCAGTTAAGAAAATAAATAAAAAAAAGTCTTAACAGTGTCCAATTCAAGTGAAAATTTCCAGTCTAGTTCTTCAAAATGTCTAAAATGTTCATACCAAAATTCACTTCGAAATAAGTTCAATAAGTTAGGTTTCAAAGAATAAATTGGATAAAAGTCATGTTTTGACCAGTTTCAGTATAAAATTCACCATAATTCAAGTTGTCACTAAAAGCTTGTATCACATAGATGTATCACATGCTCAATTTAACGCTTTGTACAGAAAGTTATGAAATTTACAAGTCAGTACAAGAACAAAAGTGCAATTTGGAAAATGAAATAAAGTGATTAACTCAACTTTCATAAAATAAAATTGTTTTCTTGATACGAAAATGTTAATTAAAAATCATGAAATTTTAAGTTTCTCTTAAAATGATTCACTTTTTATCATGTAAACAAAAATCAATAAAAATTGTCATAAAAACTCAAAATCAAAGAGGTTAATTAATCTTTAATTTTTCACAAGTTTTACAAATAAACATGAATTCCAAAGCCCATTCAAGGAGATGAAGATCAAGGAGCATCATGGTGAAGATCAAGATTGAAGATTTGTATAGATCATAGATTTTGTTCATATTGTTGTAATAATAATTTCTTTGTAAATAGTTATTACATCACTCAATTAATAAAAAACATGGAGATATTTATGCATAATTTTCATAAATAATTCCCCAATTCTTTTTAATAAAATGAGCAACCAATGTTACAAATGTTGCATGTTGGGCCCAATATATCATAGTATATGAATTACATGAGCCAATCTCAATTAAGAGGAAAAATTATAAATCTAACTAAGTTAAATTGTATGATGATCCATCTTACATTTTCAAAATTGTTCTCCATAATCTTCAAATGGAACAATTATATAATTTGACATAATTAGATTGTTAATTATGATCTCCGAATTGATTTTAGGCCATTTCACGTGTCTCGCTTTAAATGGCCAAATTCCAATTAACCAAACACAAATCTCCAAATTCGATATCAAATTGATCATTTCTCTCTAAATGACTTAATAATCTTCAATTAAGATTATTTCTCAAAAAGCCTTCAATTAGGAAGCAAACCTCTTCTTCTAAGACCTCTTAAAAATCATAAACGTGATCACTAATTAAGGTGGTTATTTCAACCATCAATTAATCGCTAATTAGAGCGGTTAACTCAAACTTTTCATTTAATCACTAATTAGGGTGATTATCTTAAACCTTGATTAATCACTAATTAGGGTGATTAGCTTAACCTTTCATCATATTTAATCACTAATTAAGGTGATTACCTTAACCTTCCCTTTTAATCGCTAATTAAGGTGATTAATTTAAGCTTTCATATTTAATCACTAATTAGAGTGATTATCTTAAACCTTAATAATCACTAATTATGGCGGTTAACTCAAACTTTTCATTTAATCACTAATTAAGGTGATTAGCTTAACCTTTCATCATATTTAATCACTAATTAAAGTGATTATCTTAAACCTTAATGATCGCTAATTAAGACGATTATTATTCTTCTCATTTAATCACTAATTAGAGTGATTATCTTAAACCTTACTAATCGTTAATTAGAGCGATTATTTTTCTCATTTAATCACTAATTAGAGTGATTATCTTAAACCTTAATAATCGTTAATTAGAGCGATTATTTTTCTCATTTAATCACTAATTAGAGTGATTATCTTAAACCTTACTAATCGTTAATTAGAGCGATTATTTTTCTCATTTAATCACTAATTAGAGTGATTATCTTAAACCTTAATAATCGTTAATTAGAGCGATTATTTTTCTCATTTAATCACTAATTAGAATGATTATCTTAAACCTTAATAATCGTTAATTAGGGCGATTATTTTTCTCATTTAATCACTAATTAGAGTGATTATCTTACTTTAATAATCCTTAATTAGGGCGATTATTTTTCTCATTTAATCACTAATTGGAGTGATTATCTTAAACCTTGAATAATCACCAATTAGGGTGATTACTTCCTAACCTTCATTGTTAATCACTAATCAAGGTGATTATCTTTCCTCTTAAGTTTAGTCACTAATTAAGGTGATTATCTTAACCTCTATTTCTAATCACTAATTAAGGTGGTTATCTTAATCCTTCATATTTAATCACTAATTAAGGTGATTATCTTAATATCATTTCAATCACTTATTGGAGTGATTACCTCATTTTCCAATAGATTTGTTTAATTCTAAAAGTGAGTTATTCATAATCTATTTCCTTTTCTTCCCCAATGGAATTGGCCATTTAGGGTGAGACATAAGATCGAACTACGATGGTTTTGATCCATGAGTGGATTCCAATCCCGCAAGGCCGCAATGATTGGTACGTAGTGCAACTTCAGTGCTCAAACCTACCATGTACAAATGATATATTGGTCCTAAATAAAAATGGTTGATGTGTATATATGTGCAAACTATGTGATTTTCTTTCTTTTTAATAGCCATGATTACTTTAAAATGGAAAATAACGCATTTAGTAAGAGCCCGTTCTTTAGAACGGAAGAGGAGACGAGTTCCAGACGTTCGCACCTCTTAACCTAAACCCCGAACCCTATCTCATGGTATGAAAGACCAATTTTCAAAAAAGTCTTATCCATATGAAGTCATCATCGTTTTAAATGATATTTCTTGAAATTAATTTTATAATGATTTATTAAATAAATTTGTCCCTATTCAGATATCAATAGGGTGGCGACTTTAAAGTTTTCTAAAACTCATAGCCCAATGAGAGACTTTCGTGGGATTCATACCGTTAATTAAGACAGTCAAAAATCGGATACCACAGGTTTCGTTCTGCTTCACACCCATCACCTTAGTATGCATACCCCCAAGATCGTACGGAACCTTCCGCCTACTTGAGTTATCAAAATTTATAAGGACTCTACTGTCGTCACAGTAGGCCTGCGTAGGAGTGTAGAACGTGTCCCACACTCCCCCCATTCTTCACTACTTGTAGGGATTCCGACTACAAGTTTATTGCCAACTATCTTTCTTAGTGATACTCATTCATACAACATTAAGCATATGATTATTTAATTCTCCTTCTTAGGTACATTACTCAAGTCTTTAGTTTAGGCAACCTCTTGTAACATCCTTGCTACAACAATAAATCACAGGATTCCAATCCAATTCTCATTTCATGCTTGTGATACGATAGAATTACACATTCCAATAATAATTCATTCCAATTCACAAGTCATACAATAAGGAAATACATACAAATTTCCAATTGTTTCATGTTACCAAACAATCTCATCAATCATAACCATACAATTGTTCCCTATCATGATTCTGGGTTCCAATGAAATATTTCAAAACTTACACATGATACTTGAACTAGTACGCGTACATACCTTGTAATGGAGAATCTTCGCTGACTACTTAAAACGTTCCGCTTATGAAATTGAGATCTAATCGAATAATAAAAGTATTTCAGTGCTAAGTCCTTGATAATATTAAATAAAAATCAGCTTATCTAACTATATAAAAAATGGTGTTTCGAATAATAAAAATAATCAATCTTGTTGTTTAAACTTTCTTCATAATCTTTATGGAAACTAACATATTTAGGAACTAATAATAAGGTGTTTGTAAATCTGATTTCTTTTCAACTTATTTTATACTTGTTCATAACAACATAAACTTTAACTAGTATATACAAGTATTATAAAATCAGAGTTGAGAAATAAAATCATCATAATAACTAATAGTATAATCATAATTTTAATTTCTTTTAACTTATAATATGCTTTGTTTACAACAACTAAATTTAAACAAATATATGTATAAGTATTATAAAAATCAGAATTGAAAAATAAAAGCATCATAAGAACTAAAAAATATAATTGTAAATCTGATTTCTTTTACTTATTCTATACTTTATTTATAATCACAAAACTTAATCAAAGATACATAAGAATTCTGAAATCAAAATTTACCATCGGCGACGACGCACGAACTCCGGCGACCACCGCCATGACTTGCGCGACCACACCTCACACCACATGCACACTTCGCGCGCGACCACAACTCGCACAACCACGCAAAGCTCGACCCACGACCTGATGTGCAGCACCAGTCTTGCGACCTTCGACGAACAGGACCAGCGAGAACCTCCGGCAGCAGGCGCGAACCTACGGCGAGTGCACTGAG
This sequence comes from Beta corolliflora, assembly GCA_947648045.1. Lineage (NCBI taxonomy): Eukaryota > Viridiplantae > Streptophyta > Magnoliopsida > Caryophyllales > Amaranthaceae > Beta > Beta corolliflora. The sequence continues at coordinate 119,126 of CANSZD010002407.1, forward strand.
AGCGACGAAGGTGGCACGAGTTTTCCAAGAAGCAGAGCAGAGGAGTTTCAAGAATAACGTGGAAGAGGAGAGGAGAGGGAGGAGAGAGAAAATCTCTTTGGGAAAAAAAATGGCTGGTCAATAATAAAGAATAAGGTTTTATTTTTTTTTCTTCTCTTATTTATAGCATGTGAAACCTATGTTTACTATGACTTGTTTTCCAAATCAAATTCCTATTTCTTATTTTATTTATTTGGAAAACAAAGCAAGACCGAATTAAAATATAGTTAGGTACAAATAGTAGGTTGTATAGTTAAATTATAACTGTAGGCTTACCCAAACTATATTTTTCTGTGAATAATATTATTCGTTTAATAAAAATATTTTCAACCTTATTCTTTATATTTTCTTATTTATAAAAAATAACTCCCAAAAATACGGAGTATTACAGGCTTCCCCCCTTAAAGGAGGTTTCGTCCCAAAACTTTGAGGTAGCCAATCTTAACAACGATCTTTTTGCACTTCTAAGTCCCAATATTTCACAAGCGTTTTCTAATTTCCGCAAGTCACATAAGCGATAAAGACACATAAATAACAAACTTATCAGACTTTAGCAAACATTAGGGTGGAAGCACGAAATTCTATCGCATTCTTCCCCCCTTAAAAGAAAAGTTACGTCCCCGTAACTCACCTACCTCTTGAAAGAGCTCAGGGTACTTCAGACGCATCGCATCTGGATCTTCTGCTTCCCATGTGGCTTCTTCAGTTTTCCGATTTCTCCACAACACCTTCACAATTTTGACGTCCTTATTTCTCGTACTACGCACCTTGTGGTCTAGGATCTTGATGGGTTTCTCCTCGATCATAGGACAAGGTTTCGTTTAACTCGACGGTTTCGGGTTCTAGGACATGCGACTCGTCAGGTACGTATTTCTGGAGTTGGGATACGTGAAACACGTTGTGGACCCTTTTTAAACTCGTTGGGCAATTCTAAGCGATAAGCCACTTTGCCTACTGATGCCAAAATCTCATATGGTCCTATGAACTTAGGACTTAGTTTCGCTTTCTTCCCAAATCGCATCACTCCTTTCATTGGGGATACCTTAAGCAGCACTTTTTCGCCAACTTTATAATTCTCTTCCCTTCGCTTCTGATCCGCATAGGACTTTTGTTTGTCCTGTGCAGCCCTAATCTTCTCTTGAATGACTCGTACTTGATCAATAGTCTCTTGAATCATTTCAGGACCTAACACCACAGTCTCACTAATGTCGTTCCAGCACAAGGGACTACGACACTTTCTCCCATACAATGCTTCGAATGGAACCATTTTAATACTAGCATGATAATTGTTGTTGTATGAGAACTCTATGAGGTTCAAATGGTCTTCCCATGATCCCTGGTATTCTATGGCACAGGCTCTTAACATGTCTTCCAAGGTCTGGATGGTTCTTTCTGTTTGACCGTCTGTATCTGGGTGAAAGGCTGTACTCATCAATAGCTCACTACCAAATGCTTCCTGGACCTTTTTCCAGAAATTCGAAAGGAATCGCGAATCCCTATCAGACACTATGCTTGTGGGTACTCCATGCAATCGAATGACATGTTTAACATATGCTTTGGCTAGGGCTTCCATACTCAATGTGTCTTTCATGGGTATGAACCTCACAGTCTTGGTTAATTTGTTCACTATCACCCATATTGTGTTATTGCCTCCCCGACTCCTAGGTAAGGCTACAACGAAGTCCATGGATATCGAATCCCACTTCCATGTTGGAATGTCTAGAGGTTGGATTTTGCCTTGAGGTCTCTTGTGTTCATCCTTAACCTTCTGACACGTCAGGCATTTGGAAACAAACTCGGCTATTGCCCTCTTCATTTCAGGCCACTAGAACATCTTTTTGAGGTCCTTATATAACTTATCCCCCCCTGGGTGGACGGAATAGTTCGTATTATGACCTTCACTCATTATATTTTGCTTCAACTCCTCACATTTTTGCGGTACACACCACCGACTCTTGTAGCGTATACTCCCATCTTCATAGATTTCAAACCCTTCTACTTTTCCCTCCTTAAGTTTTGCTTTGACTCGCTCAAGTTTCACATCCCCAGGCTGACTCTCTCTTATTTCATCTAGGAAATTGGGCTGGATGGTTAGGGCACTTAATAACTTTTCCACTTCCCCTTCATCAACCACTTCAATCTGGAGCTTAGAAAATTCCTCACAAAGTTTGTCGGTGCCCACCAAGGTGTTCAGGCTATGGCTAGATTTGCGACTCAATGCATCAGTAACAACGTTTGCTTTACCCTCATGGTATTGAATGTCTAAGTCATAGTCCTTAATGAGCTCTAACCATCTGCGTTGTCTCATATTAAGGTCCTTCTGGGTGAATATGTATTTGAGGCTTTTTGTGGTCGGTGAAAATTCTACAAGTCACTCTGTAAAGGTAATATCTCCAGATTTTTAAGGCAAATATAATTACGGCTAACTCTAGGTCATGTGTTGGGTAATTAACCTCATATGGTTTGGCCGACGGATGCATAAGCTATGACTTTCCCATTTTGCATAAGAACACAACCCAACCCATTCTTTGACGCATCACTATAGACATCATACCCCTCATTCCCGTTAGGAAAGGTTAGAACATGTGCTGAAGTTAATCTCTCTTTGAGTGTTTGAAAGGCTTTATCACTGTCCTCATTCCAGTTAAACTTGCAATCTTTCTTCATTAAGTTAGTCATGGGCTTTGCGATCTTCGAAAAGTCTTTAACAAGCCTCCTATAATATCCCGCCAAACCAAAGAAACTCCTGATATCTGTGACATTCTTTGGTGTAGGCCATTCACTCACATCTTTTATCTTTGCAGGATCTACTGACACATCCCTCCTTAGAGACGAAATGACCCAAAAATGACACTTTTTCTAACCAAAATTCACACTTGGAAAACTTGGCATACAGTTGGTTCTCCCTAAGTGTCTGTAAAATAAGCCTTAAATGTCCCTCATGGTCCTCCTTGCTCCTTGAATAGATCAATACATCGTCTATGAACACGACCACGAATTTATAGAGGTAGGGTCGAAAAATCCTATTCATGAGGTCCATGAAAACAGTAGGTGCATTGGTTAACCCAAAAGGCATGACGGTAAACTCATAGTGTCCATACCTAAACCTGAAGGAAGTCTTAGGTATATCTTGCTCAGCAATCCTCAATTGATGGTAGCCAGACCTTAAGTCTATTTTAGAGAACATGCCTGCACCATGATGTTGGTCAAACAAGTCATCTATCCTAGGTAATGGATATTTGTTTTTCACAATGACATTGTTCAACTCACGGTAGTCTATACACAACCTTAAACTACCATCCTTCTTCTTCACAAATAAGACAGGGGCTCCCCACGTTGACATACTAGATCTAATGTACCCCTTCTCTAGCAGCTTCTTCCAATCGGTTCTTCAACTCGTTCATTTTCTCGCTGGAGCCATTCGGTATGGGGCGATAGGTCCAGTTCTAGGTACTAGGTCAACAAAGTGAACTCTACATCTCTCCTTGGCGGCATACTGTATTTCTTCGAGAAAAACATCCCTGGAATTCTCTTACTATAGGCACATCCTCAGGTCTCAATGGATCATCCTCAACCCTTCTCACGGAACACATAAATAGAGGCCATCCTTTGTCTATATAACTCTTAAGTTGCAAGGCATTGATTACTTTAATCCCTAGTTCTCGAGGTATTCTCCTATATGACACCCTTTTCCCCGAAGAGTCTCTCAATTCCACCTTCTGTGCATCATAGTCTATCTTAGCCTTGTACTTCCCAAGCCAATCCATTCCTAAAATGACGTCTAGGTTCGATAGGTTAAACTCTATTAGGTCGGAAGGAAAGAAGCCCTCCCCTATTTTCAGCGAGACATTTAAGAATCTCTTAGAGCAATTAACAATATCCCCAGACGGAATAACTATAGGCATAGAAATTGACTCGGACTCGACCAGTTCTAGAGTTCTAACAGTTGTATGGGCAATAAAAGAAAAAGATGCTCTAGAATCAAACAATACATTAACAAGAATTGAGTTGATAGTGAAAGTACCCGTGACAACATCTCTACGAGCTTCCTCTTCGCTAGCCGTCATCATATACAGCTTCCCTTTGCCCTTATTATCATTGTTGTTGGTCACATGGTTCCCATTTGGTGCCTGATTATTTGTATTGGTTGGTGGTTTGGAGTAATTGGAGTTTCATGACCCATTCGATGCATTTCCACCATTCAAATTGACATTCCTAGGCTTGTCTCCATAGTTCCCTCTCTTCTGACCATTGGTGTAACCTTATTTTTCGAATAGCACTCGTACGCCCTGTGTCCCATTTTCCCACATTCACGATATTCCACCTTGTTACCCTCGCAATCCTTTCCAGGATGGTTGTATGGGCACTTCTTACACCTAGGGGTGTGCATTATCGGATATCCGATCCGATCCGAAATTTCGGATATCCGAACTTTCGGATCGGGAAAAAATCGATCTGAATCCGATACGAAAATTTTGGATATCCGAACTTTTCGGATCGGATTGGATCCGATATCCAATCCAAATATCTGATATATCCAAAATCAATTGAACTATACCACTATTATCAAATCATGGCACTTGTTGTAAAATACTACAACATGAATCTGCCTAATGCCGTAGTGCCCATAGTGACATATATCCTCTGCTGCACTGCTGCCAACAAATACCATTATGAATTTATGTTAGAAACATTCCAAAACCATTCTAATATAACAAATACTAACTGCAATTCTGCATTTCGTAATTCGGCCATTTAACAGCACGAAATGAGAAAATCAAAGAAAATCATAGGGAAGCAACTCTAAGTCTATAACACCACGAAAATCTTGACAATTTTGTGTATTTGACATTTTTTTTCGTAGTTCAAGTAGTGAAAGGGGGAGCCCAAAAATTTGACACAAAAACGGGTGAAGTGAAGAGAGGTGTGAGAACTGAGAAGTGAAGAGAGAGATGCTCATGAGGAGAGAGAAGATACTGAGATCTAGGATTTTAGCATTTCTAAAGGCCAAACAAAAGCATTAAGCATGGATATTCATTATTTAAAAAAAAACAAATTTTGGATTTTCGGATATCCGAAACCTACAAAAATCCGATCCGAAAACCGGATTTTTTTCCCGGATATCCGATCCGAAATATCCGAAAACCAAAAATCAAATCAGGTATCCGAAATTTCGGATCGGATCGGAGGATAATCGGATCGGATTTTTTTGCACACCCTTACTTACACCTATACACACGCTCAGGTCTGCGGTTGTTGGTGTTATTATTGCGGTTATTGTTATTGTGGTTATTGTGGTTATTGTTGTTGTTGTTGGGTCCCTTACTGAAGTTTCATTAGGAGGTCTAGTTGTTCTGGTTCCCATGGTGTTTCTTTTCAAATCTTTGGACTTCCAGGTTTGGGTTCTCTTTTTGCTTCTCACCTTGTTTACCTCATTCCTCTCTTTTCCTTATTGCATACAAATGGGCAGCTTTGCCAAAAACGTGGTCCAACGAGGTGAAAGTATCTCCCCCCAGTCTCCCTTGCATGTCAAGGGTGAGCCCTAATTCAAAACGTGATACCTTAGCTTCCTTAGTAGGGGCAATTTCAGGAGCAAATCTCATCAGTTCAATGAACTTGCGGTAATATTCATTAACAGACAAGTTCCCTTGCTCAAGCATCATAAACTCTTGAGCTTTCTGCTTTTTGAGGTAAGGTGGGTAATACTTATCTCTCATGGCCTTCTTAAAGGTTTCCCACCCAAAGTTAGGCTATTTTAGGAGGTTGTCCTTAGCTTGGGTCCACCAAAAGTGGGCATCCCCCTGTAGGCAATAGCTTGCTAAGGGCACAGTCTTGTCATCTGGACAGGTGAGGGTAAAGAAAAGCTTATCAAACTCCCCAATCCAATTTTCCAATTCTTCTGGCCCCCATTTCCCATTCAGTACTGGTGGGTTCCTACGGGTAACCTTTTCAGATAAGTCCCCATCCCGGCTATGCCCTTGGGCTAGGTTAGCTGTTATCTGCACTAAGTCACGGATTGATTGTTCGACATTCAGAGAGGTATCAGGCGTGCCGCCCTGACGAACCATTCTGCGCTGAAAATGACACAACGGATGTTTCAGTGACACATATAGTCGTTTATTCACTTAACTATTACACACTTGCACTTTCATACAACACGTCCTTATTACGAACAATCATTAAGTCTCTATTGACTTGCAATATAAACATCTCAAATAAGACGTTACATCAAATAAGTAAAGAATTAAAATAGTGTATTATTATTAAAAAGGGAAAAATTCATTGTTTCAAGGAAAACATAATATGAATAAAATAAAGGAATCACAAATGCTAATTCTGCTACTTGGCAGGCAAACCTTATTAAAACTGAAGTAAACAACTAAAATAATATTCTAATCTTAATTATACTTTCAAAAGAAACTAGGGACTATAATGGTGAGCTTCGTCATCTGAGTTAGGATTTTCTATTCCTTCTTCCATGTCAGCTTCGTCCTCAAAAGGCTCCTCATCCTCTATAGGTTCATCTTCCTCCATGGGTTCTTCCTCTTCTATGGGTTCTTCCTCTTCTTCGTGGTCATTATCCTCAATCAAATACTATTCAACAGGCTCATTTTCATTAGGATCTTCCTCTTCCTCATTTTCTAAGTCAAGTATAGGTGCAACATGATCTTTCCCAACCACAACGATGAATGTCCTATTATTCCCTTCATCATCGGAAATGTAGGTAATAGTTCTAAGATTTGACCCTATTTGGTTGTCCTCGGGTATGAACTCATCCTCAAAAGTCTAATATCTTGCTCTTTTTACAGCTCTAGATGGTGTTTGTGGCTCAGTTTTAACTCTAGGGTTCTCAGAATTCACATCTACACCCTTAGTTCCCGAGCTTTATCCCACATGATAGGTTCCTCTCAGTGGAGATGATGAGGTAGAGGGCTCCCAACTTCTTTTCTCACGAATTCTCCATTCATTTTCGCAGTATTTAAGGTCGGTGACGAAATGCCCTACAGTAGGAAGGTATTGGTTCCCGTAAGTGTGTTTGGCTCTGTTAAAACCTCCATCTTCTGACCACAAATCCCCATATCTACGGTGTACGAAAAAGTAGGGTTCTTCCTTAGGGACATATCGAAGCATGAAATTTATTACCCTCGCCTGAACCAGTAACAAGTGGCCCATGCACTCTCAGTCCAAGGATAACAGCGACATCCTCTAAAGTAATCGTCGTCTCCCCCAACAGTCAAATGAAATGTATGTGTCTCCTGTATCCATCGCTCCACTAACGCTGTCATAAGTGGTCGGTCGATCTGCAAACCTCCCTCTACCAAACAATGGATGCCGAGAAAACCAGCGCGCTCGACATACCGAAGGACCCTATCGTCAACCTCCCAATCATGCGTGAGATTGTGATGATGCAACCGACACGATAATACCGAGTCTGCTACTCCCCTCCAGGCATCCTCACTCCGATGCTTGTCCTTGAGGGTGAGAACGCTGCGATCAGTAGGGCCGGGAAAGATGGACTGCGCCATCGGACCTAAGAACAAAAAAATTAACATAAGTTAGTAATATCGGAAAAAAGCAACTATGATAATAAAAATACATTATATCTTAATGACTGGTAATAACTAAATTTTATGTTTGTAATGAAAATAAATTTACCCAGATGTTCCTTCACCGCTCTTATTAGGGCATATCACTAGTGCATAATTGGTCTAAGGTATCACCCCAAAAGTGTTACTTAAAGGCCTAAAAGTATTGTTTTAGGCAATAGGTAGCTACCTATTCTCTAAGGTAACACTTTCCAATGCTAATGTTTCACTTTCTCAAGTGTTACTTAAAATTCTCTAGTGTAACACTTTTTTAAAACTAATGTAGCGTTTTTATATTAGTGTTACTCATAATTTTTTATGTAACACTTTTTCATCTATGGTAGCACTTTTTATGTCATCCCTTGAACTATAGTAACACTTTACTAAATATTATGTTTCATTTTAAGTGAGCATATGTAACACTTTATTAGATATTAGGCAACACTTTTTATTTGCTAGCTTTATAATAACACTTCTATTTCACATGTGTTATAGTAATATTTTTCAATTTGTCGGCACATATACAATGATAATAACACTAAAACTTTCAATCGTAATAAATGAAGAGAAATTAGAATAATATTATAGATATGAATGAGTACAAATACTCAACGGTCATTGTAAAGAATGAGCCAAAGATAGTATTCATCAATATAATTGAAAACATACTATTACGTTCAAAATATAGATAGTTGATCTGAAAATTTAGTCATAATATATATATCTCTCCTAAAATAAACCTAAATCAATCTTAAGGTCATTTCTTTCTTTTGTCTTCAATTCCAATCACCCTATCCATGCACGCATGTTTCCTGAAGCAGCATGCCTACTTGCTACTCTAACTATTATCTTCATCATCCTGCAATAAAAACAAAAAAAAAGAATTTTCAAAGTCTTATATGATAACATGACTAGTGATATACTTGTTGTACAAAGAAAAACAAGTATAGTAAATGTATAAGGCATAACAAGGCACTGCACTGTTTGTAGACCTCTAGGAAAAGAACACGGTAGCTGGTCTCTGAATCTAGTAAAGAATTTTGGAGCACTCAACTACTTACTCGCTAGAGCTCCCTAACATGTATTGCTGACTACCGTATGTGCGTAGCATGATGTTCAGCAAGGGTACAACCTAGTGTCAGAATTCTTTGATCCAATAATCAACCTGAATGTACAAAAAGTTTATACAACAATTAATAACGTAATTATATAAGATCACATTTAACAAGCTTTGGGACCAAGTTCTTGTTATTAAGAATTGGTCGGTTAGCTTATACAAGTAATGACAGCCTAATTCACCTTTGTGCCTAAACGCTTAATTCACTAAGTCTAACTTCTTTCTATTTTGTACCCCGTATTAAATTTTAAGCAACCAATAGGCTTAGTAGGCCCAAAATTCCCAATAAATATATAGTAATGTCTGATCTAAGTGTTTCTAATACACTGAACAACAAGCAAATTAGTGACTTAGCATGTGAAAAAGTACGTGCAACTGGAAACAGGTACCCGCCGGACCCAAGTCTAGTTCGTACCCAATTGAACCAATTCCAATTCTGAATGCAAGTTTTAAAAACCCGTTGGGTCCGGGTCCAAGTCTTCAAAATATGACTGGGAGTTGTGCTCACCACTCTATATCTGCATGTCCAAAAAATGTGCTCTGAAGGAAGTTAATGATGTATTGCATATGAGTTTACTGGAGAAAAGAACATGGATTCCTACGCATTACAGTAGACAAGGGATGCATGAAAAGGGGTATCCAATAGACTTCAACAGTAGGGGTGCACTAGGCAAACGTAATTCCACAAGTTAATATCTACACTAAAAACACAATAACATGTAAGACGGGAAACAAACGAAGCATAGTATCTACTGAGCAACCACACAAACAAGACAAACAAAACTGTTCAGGAAAACTGCTTTTATGCTTGAACAATGTGATTTGAAACACTTTGCAGATGTACGAAATTGGAGAAATAACTCACCCGCAACTTTTAAAATGTTGCCACCACCTTGAAACTATGTTAGTAGGTAAGAACGGAGAATCATAGAACATGATCCCAATCACTTCTCCAGAATAGTTGATAACAGGTACCCCACACGTTTCCTATCAAGACAAAAACTTTTAGTCAATAAGCTGGTTTTCATGCACTACCTAGTGAAGCTAGTATTTTGAATGAAGCCATATCCAAAAGTCAGAACATGCATAAAGGTTTTGACCCCTTCAAGAGAGCCATAGCAACCAATCTTCTTCCTAGAAGACAACCGTGGGAAAGCTATGCGCTTACAGATTATATGAGAGATAGCAGAAGAGGGAAGGGGAAAGAGAGATTATTACTTCTTCATCTCTGTCCTTTAACTAATAAAGTTCATTACAGTCCATTTTAATATTCAAAGAAGTAGTCTAGAACAAACACGAAAAGTGAACCGGAAGGAATTTGAGCAATGAAGCACAAAATATATCAACATGTTCTGAACTCTAAATGTTTTATACTGATAAGGCACAACTAAAGAAAAAATAATATATCATACCCGAAAACACGAGAGCTAACAACAAGATGATTACAAGGCATAGAAGTGTGCCCAAGGCTAATGATATTGGTTTTAAGAAATATCTTAAATAAATTTAGATGTGCAAGCAGCTGAAAAAATCGTTCGGGATGAATGGAAATGACACCATCCAAGGCCCTATGAGTTGCAGTTTGTAACGGAGAGTCCGTTTATATCAGTATGGCAGCAAGGTTGTAATGGAAATCGCAAGATAACATTTTACCATCGAAAAACTTATAATCTGATAGATACACATCAACCTGCTGACCCTGTGACTAGCGACACAACAAATAACTTCAAACAACAAATGGAAACAGGAAGCTTTCTTAATTTTATCATGTTAACTTAGGTTCTTACAAGATAAGATCATAATCAACAAACACCAGAGTTTTGACTCGGTTTGCTTAAGTGATTGGTTCTTCACTAATCACTAAAGAGAAAGAGGCCAAAAGACAGCAAAGCATGCCACCGAAGAGTCGTCCTTAGCCTAGAAAGTAGAGATGGCCACTGATGCGGGCTGGGTGGGCTGGTCCGCGGGCCCTAGTGGGCCGGGCTGAGATTTCACGGCCCAGGACCGGACCATGAAATTCACGGTTTGGGCGGGCTGGTCCACGGGCCGAAAAATCTTGGCCCACACCGGTCTGTTACCGGTTTTCGCGGTTCGAACAGCGGTTTTGGCGGTTCATGGGCCTACTGGGCTGGCGGGCCGGTATGAGAATTTTTTTTTTCAGAATTATTTAATCATTAGAATCATTTATTATTGTTACATAAAACCTTTACAAATAATTAAAATATATACAATTATTAATATTAATGAATAATTTCATTATTTTTGAATTTGATTGAATTATAATATATGAAATTTGATTAAAATATATACAATTTGATTAAAATATACACAATTTGGTTGAATAATTACTTGTGCTGGGCTGGTCCGGTTCATGGGACGGGCTGGACCGATTTCGTGGACCGGGCGGGGCGGTTTTAGTAGCGGGCTTTCGTGGGTTGGGCTCAAAAAATCTGGCCCACGGCCCACCCACCAATTTCACGGTTCGAGCTGGGCTGGACCAGACTTTTCGTGGGCTCAGCCCACACGGCCCAAGAGGCGGGCTGGGCTGGATGGGCTGGATTGGCCCGCACTGTTGGCCATCTCTACTAGAAAGTCGCCAACCTATTAATCAGAAATTAGCTTGTTTATGGCAATCATGTTGTTGTAGATTCAGGAAAAAGTATCCCCATAGTAATACATTAAAAAAAATCTATATTTTCATGAGAAGATCGATATAGTTCTGTTGAAGATTCTTGTGAAAGTCTACTACAAGGCTGCAATCTAATAAATATAATTTCACAAATGCCACACTTATAGTAGTTAATGAAAACTTGCATAAAACATAAAGAAGCAATGTTGGAACTAAACACTAAGAAAAGATTCAATATTGAAAAGAAGTTAAACACCAAACTGAATTGAGCTTCGACTAAATGCTGCCGATAATTCCCTCGAAATGCAGCCCTAGATTGTCCGCAAAATTAAATAAAATTATTAAAAACTAAGAACCCCGTACATGCTCACCTGTTCTAAGTCGTAGAATCAAACAACCACAAATCAATTAAAGGGATGTAAAGCTTGTTGAATCGAAACCCTAAAATTGGATTAGAAGATCACCAAAAACCTTATAAATCGCAGAATAAAGGCAATATCGTAACTTTTGCTTCAATTTGGCCAGCCAATAAAACCATAAATTTAAATTAGAAGAATACCTTATTTCTAAATCAAGCCTTAAAAATCAGTAGAGTGAACAACGAACTCGAAGAAGCATGAGCAGTGAATTGAACCATAGATTCTAGGGCTACTACTGCTCCGAATTGATCGAACTCGCGAATCTAGGCCTATTTACTTGGGAACCACTGAAACGGCTGCTGCTGCTCGCTATGCCTCCTACCGGTGGTCGAGTCGAGCTCGGACATCATTGGAGGACAGAGGGGAAGAGAGATCGAGAGTGCTGAGGGGAAGCGAACTAGTTTGATGGAAACGGAGAAAGAGAGAGAGAGAGAGAGAGAGAGAGAGAGTGAGAGAGAGGGGGGATAGAGACGCGAGAGAAAATTTGGGAGCAGTAATTAATTTAGAATCGAGGAGAGAGTGAGGGAGCAATTGAAAATAAAATAAAGTAAAAAAGACAGACTTGTGAAATTTTGTCATTAAATATTGAGGTAACTCCCCATAAGCTATATTTGTAAAACGATCAGAACCGTTGACAAGTAGCAAAAGAACTTTTTGCCGCTAGTGTTAGGATTTCTATTATTTTGTTACAATTTAAAAGCTTAAGTAAGTTAATTAGTAAGTGTAGAATTATTTTTGGACCTAATCTCCATTGTGAAAAAAGGGATTTTGGACAATTAATATTTTATAAAGGTACCTCAAAAGACTGTAAGTGCTAGTGTAGATATTAAATTACCATGCAACATCCTAAAATGTTATCTAAAAGACTATAAGTGTTACTTACAAAAAAAAGTGTTACCTTGAAGAGTTGAAATGTTACCTATAAAAAAAAAGTGTTATAAAAAAGCGTTACATATCAAAAAGCGTTACCATCCAAGTGTTACCTATGAAAAAGTGTTACCTTTAAACTGTTACCTATCAAAAAGTGTTACATGTAAGTGTTACATATTAATAAAGTGTTACTAAAGTGTTACCTATGTGTTAATGAAAGTTGGATCTCAAAAAGTGTTACCATAGAGTGTTACCTTAGGTCAATTATGTAGTAGTGTAATTGGGCTGGAGTAGTGCACGAGTGTAGACACATAATCGTGTCTCCCCATTTAAGGACCCAATGATGAAACATACCGCGATTTTAATTGGTACGACCCAAGGGGAGAGCAGTCCGATTAGCCAAGCCCAAAACTGTTTTAAAGCATAAAGATTATTTATTAGCAATAAAGATCTAAAATCCTATTTTAAAGCCCAAATAATTAATTGTATTTTGAGCCTAAAAAAATATTTTGAGCCTAATCCTTTGAAAAAAAACCCATTTAATTATTCATGATGATTTATTGTTTTTGTTTATTATTTTCAAAAATAAATAAATATTTTCAAAGATATTTTCAAAATTAACATCAGATTTTATCTCGTAAAATCAGATTTTCGGATTTAAAGGATAAAAGAAAATCGTTCAAAAACGCGTTTAAGAAAAAGGTTGTCAAAACGTGTCTGACGCAGGCGGTGCGCCTAGCGCGCCACGTGCGCGCAACGCATTGGTTGAGTTGTGTCAGGCGCACCAATCTGCGCTTGACACGTGGCTCTACGCGTCACGCAGAGTCGTGCGCTCAGCGCACTCTTTGCATGACGTTCAATTTGGTTTTCTATCTTTTTCTAATATTTTGCCTATAAATAAGTCGTGATTTTCCGAAGTAAAAAAACATTTTTCACATACGACATACACACTCGAACCCTTACGAATTCTCTCAAAAACTCTCATACATTTACATCTACACATACCCATACAACTATACACAAACCTACATATACATACTTTAATCAATCTGCACAAGCATTCGTTGCAAGGCTCCACGATTGCTCTTCCCGAAGGTCGTTATTCTCTCATACCTAAGCCACATCAGTATAAGCCTGATGGTCCTTGAACAAATTTCCTATTTTTATATTGAAGTTACTAACCGTTTCTTTCATGATGTATATCTTTAATATAAAAATTATTCCTTTGTACATTCTAACATCTATTCTTTCTTTCTTATTATTATATACAGTGTTATGATTGTCCTGCTTGCATGTTTTCATCGCCTAATATGTTATTATTGCTAATCAAGACCTAAAGAACTGTTCTAATATTAATCAGATAATTTGGACAACCTATTAGGAACCTTGTAAGTTAGATTGCTTAAATAACATACCACTAAAAATAGTATTTTTGATGTGTTTAATCAACCAACTTAGACTAATATTTTTAGGACGCTTGAAAATATTATCTGGTTGTTCTTTCGCATAAAACTTTACATGAATCGATATTAAGTAGAGGCCAGCAATGGGCGAATGTGGTTCATTATGACCGTGTTCGTACCCTCACCCCCGAACTTAATCTATGGTTCGTTGACCAATAATAGAGTCATGACGGGGAAATCTACATTGGATAAGTCCCTAATTTATCCCTATAATTTCCCAATATCCAATTAGGTTTATGAGTCTTCCTTTAAAGACTTGTTGGCGACTTCAAAACGTTTTCAAAAAAAATTTACAATGAGGTAGTCAAATAGGCGCTCACACCGCGTAGGCGAAATAAAATCACGCCTACAACGAGTTGTTAGGGATTTGGCCCACCACTCTGGAGAATGAGCCCAAAGTTCTCCAATGTTCGTCTTTGAGGTTGACATGGCTTCGAATACAGTTTTTCTTGTTGCCGATCGGTCGATTGATGAGATCGTGCGGAGATTCGCACGTGCTTACATTCTTGTCTTGATGGGGTCCATTCTTTTTGCTGACAAGAGTGGAGATACAGTCCAGGTGATTTATCTCCCGCTCTTGGCTAATCTGGGCTTAGCAGGGATATATAGCAGGGGTAGTGCGACGCTTGCATACTTGTATCGACAGCTATGTCCGGCATCACAGAAGGGTGCAAGGGAGTTAGGTGGACCTGTGGTGTTGTTATAGCTTTGGGCATGGGAGCACATACACATCGGCAGGCCTATGATTTCGAGGGTGCGGGACCCACCTCCACAGGTTGAGGGTGACGATGGCGTTCCTGTTTTAGGCTCCCAGCAAGATTGAGGGTTTGACCCCTTAGCCGTCAGGTAACAAGCAATGTCTCACATTTGTTAACGTTATTCATTTTCATTTTGTAGAAGGATATTAATGTATAGTTCTTTTCAGCTGGCTTAGGGTACACCTCACTAGGTCCCACTTAGCAGGTGGACTTCTTACTACAGGGATGCACATGACCATCAGACGGACGAGACATATACATAGGGTCTATTATCTTATATATTAATGTATAGTTCTTTCCAGTTGGCTTCGGTTACACCTCACTAGGTCCCACTTAGCAAGTGGACTTTCTTACTACATGGATGCACTTGACCATCAGATGGACGAGCATGTACATAGGGTCTATTATCTCATAACTTATGTACATTAGTAGACCTCTCTCACATGCCTAATATTTTAACTTTCTTTATAGATGACTTGGCAGTCGTATACTGAGGCGAGACTGGAGTTGTTACCTGCTATATGTCGATCTGATCGACATGTATGGCGCACATTGGCTCCACTTATTTGTTTCGACATTTTGGAGTTTCATTTTCCTGATCGAATTATGCGTCAGTTTGGATTCGAGCAGACGATTCAAGCACCTCCTGATACGAACACAGCCCTTCATGGCATAGATCGACGGTCGAACAACAAGAACTATTCGCTCAGATATCCGACCTTACATAGTGCAGTGGGGTGAGCGCGAGACAAGTGATGTTCAGGGTACTCCATTTAGTGGGCGTACTCATGTCGTGGAGGAGTATATGATATGGTATCGTCGCATCACGAGGTTGCGCATTACGGATCCTATGAGGCTACCACCTTCTACACATTATCAGCCTGCGTCTGCAGATATAGTCCTGGTACGTGACATGACTTATATTTAAACTTTTAATTTTTTTTTTAAACTATATAATGTATCTTTTTCTTTCTATGCAGGCACATACTTTATCTGATGTTGCTCACAGGTGCGGGACTGTACTGGAGGCTGCTGAGTCATTGCTTCCAGATATGGGGCGTCAGCTGTATGCGTAGACCATGGGGGGACTGTGTATTGACGTTGTTGGTCGAGCCGGACATGGCCACATCTTACAGGACGTGCCAACTTCTGCTGCCTATGTATCGACTTCTACATCTTCTACGCCCGCTGCCCATACATCTACCATGACACCTTTGCTTTCGCCTCCAGTCTGTTAGAGGACCTACCGATGACGTTCGACCACCACTCCATCTTCTCTTGACGCCATTGCGGAGTTTGATGAGTCAACGCCTACTTCATCTATATAGACCTACACAAAAGAAGAAGAGTGGGGGCTTAGCACTTTCACTTTTTGTTTGTATAGTTAGTTAGTTAACACTATGTTATATTTTATACTATGTTATTTGGACTATTATTATGTTATTTGAAAATTTTATGTCATTTTCTTAATCTTGCTTCATCATTATGAAATTCTTGGCTTCATCATTAGTTTGGATGAATTTTGTGTTAGATGAACTTGGTGTTTGGATAAATTTGGATTTGGATGAACTTGGTGTTTGGTGATTGATGTGTGGATAAATTTGGTGTTGTTGGATGAAATTGGAGATTAGGTGATTTGGTGTTGGAATTGCAGTTTGGATGGTGTTTCTGGCGTTTCGGCTAGTTATGGGAAAGCAAAATTGGCTGGTTTGGCTGCTCATATAAACCACTACTCTAGATCGCGGTTTACACTGGTTTGGCTCCTCACATAAACCGCTACTCCAGATTGCGGTTTACGGAATTCCCAAAATCGGGCAAAGAAATGATACCCCAATGGAAACCGCTATACCAAGTGGTAGATTTAGGTTGGCAAACCGCCACTGCGGATAGCGGGTTCTCTTCTAAGGAGAAACCGCTACTGCGTGTAGCGGTTTAACTTAAAGTCAACCGCTACTCTGGGTAGCGGTCTATGATGCCGAAAATAAATAAAAAAATTCATGGCGTACTGTCCTACGTGGACGGTATCCATGGAATTAATTTGAAGTTTGGCCCATAGGAGGAATTAAAACTCCCTTTAACATTATCTAGGGAAAAAATTCTAAATCAAAGTATGATTTCCATCACATACAACATGGGTTTTCACAAGAAATTTGAAATTTGAATTCCATATGGTTCAAAATTTTCATCCAAATTTCAAATGAAATTTCAAAGGGAAATTCTATATGGTAGCCCTCTATTTTTTTAAATTACACACGGTAGCCAAAATAAATTGTAGTTACATATGGTTGCCTTGTATTATTATTTTCTTATTCCATATGACATTAATGATAATAAAAAAGAATCCTAAAACTAATACACTAATGATAATTATAAAAAAAAAAGACTATTTCTATACTGGCGCTTCCATTCTCCACCACAAGAACTATTTCAATATCACATAGGGTGGTGCTTCCATTAAAAAGAAAAGAGTGTAGAGAGTAGAGTGATGAAGATTAATGAAAACGTGCCCCATCACCATTGCCAACCACACCTTCGAAGCTGGCGCTTCCATTCTTCACCGCAAGAACTATCACGCCTTCAATTTTACCCATTTTCTCAATCTCAACAAGAAGGTTTCTGTTGATAATGAAGATGATACCGATTCTTTAGGGATTTGGGATATTGGCTTTTGCAAATGGAGGAGAAATTGGATTAAATTTTGACGTTGCGAGACGATGATTGAATATGGGGCATTGTTCATCATTTGTTGCTCAAATGTTGTTAAAATGTTATGTTGCCTGAGCCTGACATGTTTGTTTAGATTACTTTTAGGTTTTTCTAAAAAAATTATCATCATTAATGTAAAATAATAATTCAAGACAGAACGGAGGAAGAAGGATGAAGCTTTTTGGCACCCATAATTAACACCTTACCAGCATCATTCCTGATGATGAACCCAAAAGAAGCCCCAACACCTTCCACTCTTGAACCATCAAAATTAAGCTTAACTACCCCATCAGCAGGAGGGGACCACCACACCTCCTTACTAGAATTACCAATACCTCTACAGGGAGCCCCAAGACCTACCACCCCAGGAATACACAAAGCTTTTTCATTTCTGGAAGAAGCAAACCAATCCTTAGCAAACTTCCTAACACTAGCCACTACTCTGAAAGAGGACGCCCCCTCGTCTTGAAAAATGACTTTATTCCTAACAAACCAAACATTCCACCAAATAACAGCTAGTTTACATAATTGATCATTATTCATACAAGTTCTGAGAGAGGTAATAACAGAACCGATATCTAGCTCCTTCTGAACCCGCGGGATGATAGACCAATCCCCCTCCCCCCCCATTAAGAGCAAAAGCGACATCTCTTGAGAAATTACAATAAAAAAGAAGATGGAAGGCATCTTCAGAATGAAAATTTCAAAGAACACACTCTTGTGGGAGAAAAACATGACTCATATCAAGCCTAGCTTTAGTAGGAAGCCCGTTGAGGTAAATTTTCCAAAGGAAAAACTTGACTTTAGGAGGGATGTTAAGCTTCCAAATCCACAAAAAATTAACTGTGTCGGGTTTAACAACCCCATAGCCCTGAATGAGATTAGCACCAGACTTAACCGAGTAAACTCCATCAGAAGTGAGACCCCACACTAACTTATCCTCCAAATTAGACATCGGGAGGAAAATGTTGACAATATCAAGCACAATATTTTCATCCACCAACTCCCTTAAAAAATTAAGGTCCCACTGGCTATCAGAAATACAAGTCTGAACTAAAATATTTTCCAAAGGAAGAGGGCCAAGGATAATCTCCGACAAGGGGAAAGGGTACACCCAATTGTCATGCCAGAAGGACACCTTAGCACCATTACCCACAATCTCTGTTACCTAAGAAACTTTTCTTCTCAATCAAGAACTTCTTATTATACTCCATTCTAGGCCTTAGAAGCTATTGGAATGGAGAAGAATGTTCTTATCTTTTGCCCCCAGAAGGATTTTCTATTTATCTTCATCAGGATACCTTTCAAGAAATTCTCAATGAGTATATTCAATTATATATTGATTTATGGTGGTACAATCGTAGCTTATTTGATATAGAAAATCATCTTCTATTTCAGAAGATTTTGTCGAGGTCCTCCTATTCAAGCAAAGTTGTTAAGTTTCAGCCAATCTTCATGTTCTGCTTATTGTTTGTTAACATAGGGTATTATAGTAAGCCTTTTGTTCGTATCTTGAAATGCAACTTTGGTTGTCATGTTCTCTCTCAATGCCTCTCCAAAGATAATTTTCCTAATTGTCTGGGGTTGAGTCTACTAATTAGAAAACTTGGATTTCAATGCAAGAACATCTTTGAATACTTCATTCTTCCGCATTTTGCAAAGGTAAAGCCGAGTCGGATGTTCTCCATTGAATATTTGGCGAGCATCGCATCTAACATTATGATAACTACCATTTTCCCTCAGAATTTATGTTGTATTGATATTAGTGGTGGTAATTGTCAAAATCCCTTGACAGCAACTTTTAGTAATCAATATAGTTTGTGTAACTTTGACTTTAGCCTATTGTTGGAGTATCCCAGTGGAATTTTGGAATCGGTGAAGTTAGGAGTATACTATATTTCAGCTTCATCCGCTTTTATAAGTGAAAGAATGTACCAGTTTCTACTGTCCTTAGTCAAAAAAGTTATATGCTATGTCTTAATCTTTTTGTTTTCTGAGCTGCTATTAGGAATTCTATACTTGCTAATCAGGAAATTCTTGTTTTTCTCAATTCTATGCTCCAGAAGTTATGGAAGAGGAATTAGTGTTGTACACCCCCTGTAAGCAAATGGTTACCTTGGTTATACTTAGTTTCAAATAAATATGATCTTGTGTTTTTGGAACATTAGAGGGGGTAGGAAAGAAAAATGCTTTTTTTGAAGTTAAGGACTTTTGTGATAGCAAGAAGGTCCAAATTATGATGTTGTGTGAAGTTAAATCACAGTCCCCTCCTTCCCTAATCATAGCAAATCAATGTGGTTTTAACCACTTTGATTATATTCCTACTATAGGTTTTTCAGGTGGAGTATGGCTTTTATGGAAAGATTGTGTTCATAGTCCTTTCAACTTGGTTGTAATATATAAATCTGCTCGGTTTATCTCTTGTTCTATATCTCTTTTGGATGCTAATTCTAGAGAGACTGGGAGTAACAATATTCTAGAGAGACTAGATAGGGGAGTGGCTAGCACCTCTTGGATTGATTTGTTCCCTCAAGCTAAACTGAAGCACCATCCTTTCACCTCGTCTGATCATTGTCAAATTTCGTTAGATTTAAGTCGCCCGTGGTGCTAAAATCCCCTCCTTTTCGCTTTGAGAAGATGTGGTGTTTGCGGAAAGATTATGATAAATTAGTTAAGAAAACATGGTGTAATCGTTTCAATGGCTCGCATATGTTTAAGGCTGGTGAATAAATGTAAGCTTCTTAAAGAAAACTCTAAACGCTGGAATTTATCTCAGTTTGGTAATATATTTCGTCAACTTAGATTAGTTGATTCAAAACTTGAATCTATCCAAGAAAAGCTAATCTCTAATCCTTCGTGCCTAGTTCTTCAACAAAGCCAAGATCGGTTTTTTAAAAAAAGGGATAAATTGCTCTCCTTTAGTAGAGAATATTGGAAGCAAAAAAGTAAAACAAATTATTTACGTTTGGGTGATGCAAATACGAAGTATTATCATACTCATGCCTCGATTAGACGTAATAAGAATCAAATTAAAGAATTCACAACGGATACTAATCTAATTATTAATTCTCCCATTCGTATTTCTCAAGAAATTACTCGAGAATTCCACAAGCGTTTTATTTCAAATTCGTTATGTTCGTTTGATAAGGATAATGATTTTGCTTTATTATCCCCTATTGTGTCTGAGGAAGATAATGTTTTTCTTACTAAAGAAGTTTCATATGACGAAATTAAAGATGCTACTTTTGATTTAGCCCCGGATAAATCTCCGGGACCAGATGGTTTTCCCCCATTTTTCTTTCAAAAATATTGGACATTAGTTGGAAACTCTGTGGTTCGAGCTGTTAAAGCCTTTTTTCATTCTGGTCATTTACTTAAAGAAATTAACCATACATTTCTTGCCTTAATTCCGAAAATTGATAATCCTTCCTGTGCAAATCATTTTCGTCCCATTAGTTTGTGCTCTACTATCTATAAGATAATTTCTAAAGTCATAACTAATAGACTCAAGATTGTTATGGGTAAAATTATTCACCCACTATAAGGCGCCTTTGTTCCGGAAAGATTAATTCAAGATAATATTCTAATAGCCCATGAAGTTTTTCATTCTTTTAGTAAAAAAACTGGTGCGGAAGGCTGGATTGCTATTAAGTTAGATATGGAAAAAGCTTACGATAGATTGGAGTGGGATTTTATTCTAACATCGTTGGAAAAACTTGGGTTTTGTGCTCAATGGATTAGTTGGATAAACTCTTGTATTTCTTCCCCTTCTTTCTCTGTTTTAGTTAATGGAATTCCTGGGGAGAGATTCTATCCTTCTAGAGGGATTCGTCAAGGAGATCCTTTATCCCCTTACCTTTTTATTCTTTGTGCAGAATTATTAGCAGGACAAATTTCCTATTCTAGTTTACAAAGGGAAAAGTTAATAGGGGTGTCTATTGGTAAATCAGGTATGCGAATCCCCTTTCTCACATTTGCAGACGACACAATGATTTTTGCTAAAGCCACTAACCAGAGTTGTTTAGCTATAAAACAAATTTTAGACAAATATTGTTCCATGTCAGGGCAGCTTGTCAACTTTCACAAGTCTGCATTTCAATGTTCTCCTAATGTTTTGGAAAGTTCTAAATCTCACTTTGCAGGTATTTTGGCTATGGCTGAATCCTCAAATTTGGGGGAGTATTTAGGCTGCCCAATTATTGAATCAAGGGTTACTAAAGAAACTTTTGGGAAAGTCGTATCTAAAGTTTCTAATCAACTTCCGAAATGGAAAGCCAATTCTCTTTCACAAGCTGGGAGAACGGTGCTAATCCAGTCTAATCTGGCTTCCAAAGCCAATTATCAAATGCAAAGTTTTTATTTACCTCAACGGATTCTCTCTTCATTGGATAAAACATATAGGAATTTTTTTTGGAATAAGGACATTACAAACAAATCAGCAAATCTCATTGGTTGGGACAAAATTTGCCTTCCTAAATCACATGGTGGCTTAGGTATTCGTAAAGCTGACAATAATAATATAGCTTTGCAAATGAAGCTTCTTTGGAAAATTATTAAAAATCCTAATAATTTATGGGTTAAGTTGGTTAAGAAGAAGTATAGTAAAAATCATGATATTTTGAAGCATAAGGTTTCTTCGGTTGCTTCTTGGCAATGGAAGAAGCTTATGAGTCTCCGTACGTTGTTTCAGAAAGGTCTTCGGTGGCAAGTGGGTAATGGTAAGGATATTAGTTTCTGGGATGACAATTGGATTTTTCAGTATCCGCTTCGGAAAGTTGTTCAGCCTCTTACTGCTAATGATGATTTAAAAGTGAATGAGGTGATTGATGAGAATGGTAACTGGGATTATGATAGATTAATCTCTCTCGTTCCTACAAATATAGCTACTTCTATTTACCAGTCTTTCCTCCCTTCGAATCCTCAATCTGATGTGCTAGTTTGGGGCTTATCTTCTAATGGAGAGTATTCTGTCAAGTCTGGTTATTGGTTAGCTCAAGGTTTATTAAATCCAAATTTTACAAAAGTTGATTATGACTGGATTTGGAAACTTAAGGTTCCTCCCAAGATAACGAATTTTCTTTGGAAGGCTTGTCATGATGGCCTTCCTACCAAGGATAGGCTTGAAAAGAGTAAAGTTTTCCTTCCACAGCAGTGTGTGCTTTGTAGTAATGCTCAGGAGTCTCTGAATCATCTTTGTTTTCAGTGCCCGTTTACTTTAGACGTTTTAGCTTGCTTTCATGCTAGTGGTGATTGGCCCCTTCTTCCTGAGGGGATTAACTTTTTGGATCAGTATTCTTTTTGTTATTGGCTTAATACTTGCCATTCTAAGTCCTCGGTGGATGTTATTACTAAATTATCCTTTGTGTGGTGGTTTATTTGGTTCTTTAGAAACAGAACTATCTTCAATGATGAAGGTATTTCGCCTCGCCGAGCCAGTTTTCAAGTTAATAGTTTTTATAGCAATTGGGCTAAAGCGGCAGGGGAAGTTGATGATTCCTCCCCTTCCTCCTCTGGTCAGAATCGCCATAGGTTTAAAATTCTTCGTTCTGGTAATAATCTTATTTGGTCTCCACCCCCTCCTAATTTCTGTAAATTGAATTTTGATGGTTCTAAATTCAGTAATGGCAATGCTTCTTTAGGCTTTGTGATTAGAAATAGTGTTGGTGATGTTTTGCTCGCTGGTGCTAAGTCTTTAGGTCCTCAGATTTCTATTGTCCAAGCAGAGGCTTGGGCTCTTAGAGAAGGTGTTTTGGGTGCTATCTCTCTCAATATCTCTCATCTTATTATTGAAGGAGACAATTTAGGAGTAATCAATTCTATGAAGGGTTCTTGGCAAACTCCTTGGGAAATTTCTAACATTATTAAAGATGCAGGTGTAAATTTCGAGAAGCTAATCGAGCAGCGGATTTTATGGCTAGGAAGGCTCATGACTACCCTTCCCTCTTGTATTGGTTTCCTCCGTATTGTATTGATTTTTCCCTTATCATCCGCAAGGATGTTTTAGGCTGGCCTCCTGACTAGAGGTCTTGCCTAAGCTTGTTTTCCGTATCAAAAAAAAAAAAAAAAATGTAACTAAAATTTATTTTGGCTACCATATGTAATTTAAAAAAATAAAGGGCTACCATATAGAATTTCCCAATTTCAAATCATATATATTCGAATTTCACATTAGATTAAGAATGTTCTACTCCAAACTATATCATAATGATAGACGATTCCATTAATAGTTGTTTGATTCAGCAAAAACACGGGGCCAACGTCATATTTAGGGGTACTTATTGGTCGAGTCGAGCCCGAATTCTTGTTAGCTCGGCTCGTGTTCATTTAAGTTTATTCGAACTCGAGCCGAGCTCGAAACTTGACGAACCGAGCTGTGATCGAGCCGAGCTTTGACCAAGCGTTGACCGAGCCGATATCAAACTGTTTACGAACAAGCTTGACCAATTATTTTCTTTTTGAATATTTTTGTTTTTTTAGTTTATTCTCTGATAATAAAACTATTAACTTATTATTGTGTAATATCTAGAATAAATATATTTATATATACATACAGAATCCGTTATTTCCATATAAAAAAAACAAAAGTAATTGAGCTTGTTCACGAGTTATACGAGTCGAGCTTGTTCATAACTCAGCTCGACTCTTTAAGGTCTCGAGCCGAACTCGAACTTGAGCCGAGCCACAATGACCCGATCTGTAACTGAACTATGACTAAGTCGAGCTCAAACTGTTCATGAATAGCTCAGACTTATTATCACCCCTAGTCACATTATTCGATTTGGTTCATTGTAGTTTCATCGAAGACGAAGTTGATATGATCTTGTTTGATTGTATTTTGTTTTTCTTTGATACCTATTGTAAATGTTATTTGCCTTCAATTAACGAAATTTCTTTTTAAAAAATGTATGTATGTGTGGTTTTATCCCTAATTATACCTTTGTGTTTCTTAATTTCCATATTACACCCCAACATTTTTAAAGTTCCACACACTATCCTTATGATTACCTTTTTAATGCACAATGCTCAACCATTTAATTATATGTTATTAATTTCATCTATATGTTGTAATTTAATGGAAATAATTTTACTTATAAATATTCCCTCTATAAATTAAATTGTATATAAGTTAAATTAGTTTCACTAGATTAAAAAAAGTAAACGAAATTAATGATATCTAGTTAACAACAAGAACATTGTTCATAAAACAAAGCAACTTTAAGGATACTATGTAGAATTTTGAAAAGGTTATAATACTATGTAGAAACTAAAGAAATATAGGAATTTTTTCCATGAATAATGTCAAAAAAAGTATTAATTCCTCGTATACGCTGAACTTGAAATTAATTCCATGGGTACCGTCCACGTAAGACAGCACGCGAGAAGAAAAAAAATCGGCAAAGCAAATCGCTACTCGGAGTAGCGGTTAACATTAAGTTAAGCCGCTACTAGTGGTAGCGGTTTACGAGGCAAAACCGCTACTCGGAGTAGCGGTTTATTACGGAACATAACAAACGCAAGAAAGAAGGGGGAAAAGCGCGCCACGTAGGCTGTGCGTCGAGCGCACGAAGCCTGCGTGGCGCGCAGCCAGAATGCGTGCAGCGCATACTAGCTGCGTGGAGTGCACCCTGCATGCTGGCTGCGCGCCACACAGGTGTCGTGCGCTCGACGCACAGCCTACGTGGCGCGCTTTTCCCGCTTTCTTTCTTGCGTCTTTTATGTTCCGTAATAAACCGCTACTTTGAGTATCGGTTTATATGCATGCCTTATAGCTTGTCTTAGGGACACAATATAACCGCTATTTGAAGTAGCGGTCAACTTCATATTATTGGTATTAACCGCTACTTCGAGTAGCGATTTTGTTAAAAAACCAAAAATCTGGCGTGCTATCCTACGTGGACTGTATCCATGAAATTAATTTGAAGTTCAGCGCATAAGAGAAATTAATACTCTTTTTTACATTATTCATGGAAAAAATTCAGAAATATTGGGGTATCACGTAGAAAAACCAATAAAATTAACAACACAGTCCTTTGGGAGAAGGATATAAATAAAGCTCAGTGACTTCGTTACCTTGTACTTCTACAACTTAAGCCGCCAATCAGTTAACGGCATTATTTGCAGCACTAATGTAAGTAACAAAGTAAAGGTCCCGTAAAAAAACAAAAAACCAAAGAACAAAGCAAAGGTACATTTAACTTAACCTACAAGTACAACACTAGATTTTCTCCTAGCGCGTTTTACACCAGCTTAACTACATGCTGATAACTGATAAGAGTATAGCGGATGGGTTCAAGCAAACTCTCAAAATACACAAGCTGATCTCCAGAATTACAAGAATAAGTATTACACATCTTTTTTCTTTTTATTTTGGTAACATATATTACAAATGATATATACAAAAAAAAATCACTATACCAGATAAACAGCAGTAGTAACTCAAGAGAAGAGTTATTCCTCAGGGGAGCATATTAAGCATATCCCGGGTTGAGTGCTAAAGCTTCTTGGTAAATCATGTCTTTCATCTGCTCTTCTCCCAAGGCTTGTTGCTCAAACTCAAATGAAAATGGCTTTTGGCATATTGGTTCATCAGCTATATCATGTAATCTAGCAAGGTAAGGATGCGATAGCGCTTCTTCAACTGCACAGGAACAGAAAGTTCAATTATAATCACAATCATGGAGTTATGTCCAAGTACAATAATAATTAATAAATCTCTAGTTTCAAGCATTCCAAAGAACATCACTTTTGAGAATGCCAAAACTAATCAGAACTTACCAGTAATTCTTCGTGTTGGATCAAATGTCAGCATTTTCTCGATGAGATCAATTGCCAACGGATTAACATGGGGGAAAACTTGTCTTAATTGTTGACGAGGTTGTGGTGGTAGCTGCCGAATGTATCTTCTTGCATCTTCATTATGAAGAAACCCTAGATCAGCTTCAGTCGGTGTACCAAGTAGCTGACGAAAGAGGGAAAGATGGGTCAGCACTGAAGTCTAATGGTGTGAGAAATTACTGAAGTTTAATCACAGCAATACAATCAGTACATCTCTATCCATATGAAAGGAAGCAGTGGAACACAATATCAATAAAAGCTATTTCCTCGTTTGCATTCATATACTCATTCTCTCCGAGGATACTAGTGATATATATAGTGTTTCAAAATGTCAAAAAAGAAACTGTAACATTTCCTAAACTAGTCATGATTTATGATTGGACTTAACAAGACGCCTCAACTTACATTGAGTGATACAAAAGAGTGGAGATCGAAGGCTTTTTTAACTAAAATCAAATGATATCCTCAATATTGAACACTGACATACTTCCTCGATTCTCCAAACACTTGCCCATTTGCTTTTTCAGTCAAAGTTTATCAACTATCAACTTTGATAATATGTTTTCTCTTATACTATATAAGAAATATATTGATCATGTGGGATCATATGTAGTATTCCATTAAAAGTGTATTATCAAGACATCAACTTTTTGTATTATTATTAATACGTAATAAAAGAATATTGCTGATAAAAAATGTGCCTTGAAAATTATGGTAAAAGAAAAGGGGCTGTTCTTCGGGGGAACATAAGGAATAAAATTTCAATACAAAGGCAAAAGTAATATAATATCAGGAGTAGAGGATTCCCTTTTCTCAAGTAAATTAATCAAAAGTGACTTCCAAGTTGGACATTATACTTATTGCATCTTAATTTGTCTCGAAGAATCTCACCTCTGTCAACAGGCGCATTTGGTGAACATGGTCCTTGCCAGGAAACAAAGGCCTTCTGTTCATGAGCTCCATGAATATGCAGCCCACAGACCATAAATCAATTGCAGCAGTGTAATCAGAAGAATTGAGCAGAAGCTCAGGTGCTCTGTACCATCTAGTGACAACATATTCAGTCATGTGTTCATTTTCTGAGGTTGGCCTTGCAAGACCAAAATCACAAATCTTGAGATCACAATTTGCATTTATCAAAAGATTGCTTGGCTTCAGATCTCTATGGATGACATTTGCTGAATGGATGTATTTAAGCCCACGAAGTATCTGGTACAAGAAATACTGCAAGCATATACAGTATAATCCAACGAAATTAGCTTTTACAGTCTCTTAGATTCTTAGAGAAGCCTAAAGCCAACGAGTAAACTAGATCAAAAGTCTAAATCAGTGTTAACATGCCAATTGAGTGAAATCCCTTAGACCATAACAATGCAAGTGATGTTCCAAAATCAGTATACACCCAATGAAGTTGCTATTTTGACGAAAGAAACATGACCACAAAAATGAATTTGCCATATTACACTTAAGGAAGTTGTGACCTCCTTCCAAATCATTCACATCGGAAACACGTTAGCCTTACAATTGAAACTGCATTTCCTAATTAAGCGAAATTCTTTAGACCATAACATTGCGAGTGAGTTCCAAAATCAGTATACACCCAATGAAGTTGCTATTTTTGACCTGAAAGAAACATGACCACAAAAATGAATTTGCCTTAAGGAAGTTGTGACCTCCTTCCAAACATTTACATCGGAAACATGTTTGCCTTACAGTTAAAAGTGCATTTTATTAATTTTGTAAGGAACCCAAAGTGAAGCAGAAGGAGCACATAATATGTTGTAGTATTGTAGGTCTAAGGTGTTCTAACTGTCAAGTTCTCGTAAAGCATCAAAATACAACAGATATCATTCCCAGCTTATTTTATGGTTTGAAATTCAAGAGACAAGAAAACACTTCGGTCTAGTATCCAATAACTCAAAACTGGCCATAATAACAAAGAATCCCTACAGAGAAAATGGAATCAAAGAAACATTAATGAGGACTGGGGTTATGATCAATGGCATCCTAAGTTATATTTGATATGCATTAATGAGGACTGGGGTTATGATCAATGTCATCCTAAATTATATTCGATAAGCAAAATAGTGTCTACATTGGTGGCACTTTTTGTAATTTTGGAGAAACTAACGGGTGTTATGGGTATTTCTCAATTAGATAAGGGTTGTTTTAAGGAGTTACATTTCAAAACTTACTAAAAATGCCACTAAATTACGCACTATCTGCATATATCCGATACAAATTACGAGTTTATATGATCACCACATAAGAGTACCACTTAAATTATGAGCAACACTTTCCTGACTTTGTTCTCCTAGCACTAAGGTGAGCAAATCTGTTTACTGTGCAAGTCTGAGCATAAAAATGACACACTGAGACAAATATATCATCATAAAAGAGTGAAAGAGCATTTTACCTGACAATGCTCCTCTGATAAACTTTGATGAGATCTGATTATTTGATGAACATCAGTATCCATAAGTTCAGTTGCAACATAGACGTCAGAAAATTCTCTTCTTAGAGGAGGAGGAACAACATCCCTTAAAGCTATTATCTGATTTCAGTCAGCAACAACGATATTAGTAAAGAGTATTTTCCAAAATGATAACAAACCAAAAAAAAAATCCTCTTGTTTCTAAAATAAATGCAAAAAAATTCACTTTCACACTTGTCAAGTCACAACTTATCTTTGTTTATTTATTAGTAAAACCTATAAAAATTATATCCTCAAAATATACATTGTCACTGATCCAACAACATAAATATAACAATTGGCTTTTATAGTAAAGACATACGGTCATCCTATATGAAGAGCGCAAAAGTCGAATTGTTGCATTTATGTAGAAACCGGAAAAACATTTTACAAGTTTAACTTGGAAGCTATTCAAACTACTAGAGTAAAAGCCAACAATGTCAGTATGTCACCATTCAAGTCAACTTTCACAAAAGTTTTGCTCATCAAGGAAAGAAAAACACAATTGACCTGTTCTTTCCAATTTAGCAAATTAATCAAATAATTCAACTAACAACTGTAACAAGTATCCCAAATCCACAAAAAATAATCACATATGTAAAAAAGTTTGTTAAGAGAATAACTGACATTTTCATGATCGAAATGGCGGAGGATTTTGATCTCGCGAAGAGTACGCTTAGCATCCATATAATTATCAAATGCATTTGCAATCTTCTTCATCGCAACCATCTCCTTCGTCTCCGAATTTAACACTGAACTGCTCGATTTCCAAAAAATGAATAATCTTAATGTCTAAAAAACAATCAAACTCATCATTACCAAATTTTCTTAAGAAATAAAACAAGGCTAAATTATACG
The DNA here is from genome assembly GCA_947648045.1 of Beta corolliflora. Lineage (NCBI taxonomy): Eukaryota > Viridiplantae > Streptophyta > Magnoliopsida > Caryophyllales > Amaranthaceae > Beta > Beta corolliflora. Next base: position 148,879 of record CANSZD010002407.1, read on the forward strand.
GCAGTTTCTATATGCTTTTGCCGTGCATATATAAGACTAGTTCATAAGAAAATTAACAAGAAGAACAAAAAAAAGGGGGAGAGGAGAGAGAAAATAGAATAATTACCAGACGATGCCATAAGCACCACGACCGATGGGCATGATCGGAGGGCGATACTTAGAAGTAACCTCAAACAAGTTTCCGAAGATATTGTACTGAATAAACTGACCACCATGAGTAAAAACAGTCGGAAACTCAGGACTTAATCCGGCTGCCATCGGATTTTGAGCAATTTCAGACATCGGCGATGATTATTTAAACACAACTAGTCTGTTTGGTTGGTTGATTGATTTATGTATGATAAAGATGGAGGACTTCCAAGTTGGAAAGATGTGGAGACTGGAGAGGAAGTAAATTTATACAGCGTTGAACAAGACTAAGTCTGCGGAATGGAGTATGTTGGTTAGCAGGTGCGAGGAAACGAGAGAGAAAACGAGCGCGACGGGTTATATATATTGGACCAAAAACTAAAAAAGAGTTATGGTGGCTTAAACATTTTTTTTTTTTTACAATAAGATCATACATTAATTAAAAACATCAAATGTTATGATGGCTTAAACATTATAGTATTAGAAGTTGAATTTCTAACCATCACGTTGCAATATACTTCCTCCGGTCTTTATTAGTTTACCCGTTTCTTTTGCACAGAGTTTTTAGAAGAAACAATGTTGCGGGACATAGAAAGAAATATAAACTATTATTTTATATTAAAGTTGAATGTATGTGTGATGGAAAGTTAGTGGTCCCGTTCCAAAAATAAAAACAAAAGAAATGGGTAAACTAATAAGGGACATTCCAAAAAGGAATACGAGTAAACTAATAAACACCGGAGGGAGTATATTACTTACCTTATATGCATGTAATATGTGCGAACTGTATTTACATTTTATTCTCTCAAAAAATTGTTGTTTAGTTAAATATGGTACTTTTTTTCTTTTTTTCTTTTTTTCCCCCTTATTTTTGGTGTAAATGAAACAATTAGTTATCCTCTTTTTTTCTTTGAAAATTTTATCAGAAGCCACTTTTTATATCCACTTTTTTGTCACAAACCACCTTTTCAAAAAAAAAAAATAGGCACACAGCCACCTTTTTGTTTTTTTTTTGTGAGAGAAGCCACCGCTTGTCGGATTCCGATGGTTGACTCAATTTTTCCGTCATTGACCATCACACGTGAGGCCTGTAAACCCCCTTTTCACCCCTTTTTTTCAGATCCCCCTTATTTCTTCCTCCTTCGCTCCTTCTCCTTTCTTCTCTGTCGCCCTACGCCGTCACTGTTGGATGGTCGCTTGATGTCGCCGCTGATGTTGTTGGTGTTGGTGTTAGTGTGGCCTCTCTTTTTCTCTCTCCTCTACCTGCACTTTGTTATTCATCTTTTCTCTCTCCTCATGTATGTATTTACTGTTGTCACTGTTGTTGTTCCTTGCACCGCCGCGAGCCATTACTCGCTGGTGTTGTTGCTGCTTTGCTTCTTTTTTGTCTCGTTTTGTTTATGCCTTGATTGTTGTTGCTAATTCGAAGTAGAGAGAAAATAGTTGAGGTTGTTACTTGAAACCTTAGAAAGAGTGAATGAGGATGAAGAAGAAGTGGATTTAATGGAGAATTGAGGTGTTAGTGGTGCTTGGAGGCAGTGATAGACAAGAAAGAGAGGGGTCAGTGGTGGTGGTGGCGGCTGCATCAGCAAAGGAGTGGCAATGGAGGTGTTTGGGACACCATAAATGGAGTGAAGAAGAAATGAGGGAGAAGAGATGAATAAATCAGGAAGAAATGGAGTTGCAAAAGGGAGTCAACGTCGGAAAATCCAAGTCACTGCCAGAATCTGGTAAGCGGTGGTTTCTCACAAAAAAAGAACAAAAAAAGTGGTTGCATTCCCATTTTTTTTTAAAAGGTGGTTTCTGACAAATTTTCCTTTTTCTTTTTTTACTTTTTCCATTATTTGGTGTCCCCCCATGTGTTGGCTTATATAATAGAGATCTAATATGCCAACAAAAATTATCGAAAACCATGCCCTTACTAGTGCCAACTAAGATACTAGTGGTTCGTTTGGTAGTTGGTTATAAATGGTGGTAATGAGAATGAATTTGTATGTAAATTTGTAAATAACATCATTGTTCATTCTCATGGTAATGTTAATTTATCGTAAAGTGTCTATTTTTCTTCTTATATTTTCATTCTCATCCAATACCACCTTGTAGGTGGTAATGAGTAGTAATGAAAATTGTTTTCCCTTGGAGAAAAAAACGTAAGCTTAGGAGTGAGATTGCTTCCCGATGGAGAAAAAAAACACAAACTTGAGGGTTGAAATTGCCTTCCCATGGAGATTATAAGGGTGCTTCCTATGTAACATTACACTTAAAATTTCTTATTACTACCATTTTTTAACAACTACCAAACGGGCCATTAAAGGTAAGATTATTGGAAGTCTTAGTTGTAGCTTGGTTCAGATTTTGAGTGTCATATGCAATAATGTGTTCAAGACTTTACTTGAGTCTTGGGAAGGGTCTTGAAAGTCAAGACTTTATGCTTTATACCGGTTACATTGTATCATCCAACAATTACTTTCTTATCTAATTAAATTGCGCCACGTCATCACTCAAGATATCCAACTTTTTTTTCATGAGTATAAGGTATAAATGCAAAACTTGAGTAAATCTTGTGTGAGTCTGAACAACTTATTAGAAATTTGATATGGCATAATCTTTAAGCTAGAAGAGGGTGACGGAGATAAATACACACACCCCTGACCCCTCTAAGGAGTGAGGAGAGACGCGCTTTTTGGTGGAAATTGAAAGCAATAGCTGTGATTTTACCGCCCGCCACTTGCTTATGGTTGGTGTTGTTTCTTGATTGTCCACCTTTTTGAATGGTCGTTGTTTTGACGTCTACTAAGGGTGGTTGGACTTTTTTTTTTCTTTTTTCTCTCTTTTTTGTTTTTTAGTTTTAGATATAATAGTAACGAGTTGGACTGATGGGAGTATGGCTATTGTGATTAGTCATAAGGTAAACTGATTTTCTTAATAGCCTTCTTTTATCAATAGGTTAATACTATAGCAAATCTTAATTATAGGAAAAGGTACTTAAATAAGGTTTAGGCTCATTGGGAATCCAGCTTAAGACGACAAACTTAACGGGTCAACAAGTCAATGGAAACTAACAAGAATAGTGATGAACCTAATATATACTAGCTTTCTATGTACGCGATGCGTGCGACAATATTTTTTCTAGTCAGACTTCCGTATTCTCAAATAACTAACTTTATGTGCGTGCAATACATGTGCGGCGAAAACTTTTTATAATAGTGTAAGTTGACAATTGTTTTTCAATGTGATAATCAAAGTATGCACTTACAATAAATATATCATTTTAAAAATGGACATAAGAACACCGCGTATTTTAATTTGTTAAGTTTGAATTTTATTTTATTTATTTATTTTTCGAGTTGATTAATTTTTTATTTCTTCATCTTTATTGCTAATTTAAGTTTATTACAAATATTTTAATCAATTTATGTTTGTAAGATACCTTTTATATGTATGGGCTAATTCCTATTAGTTTTGACTTTTTGAATTGGTTTGTAGAAAAAATTTAAGGATAGTTTTATTTTTGTTAAGTTACATAATGTGTGTTGAATATTAAGGGGTACATTTTAAGTTTAAAAAATCATAAGGGCTTTTGAGTAATTTGATAGGGGGAAACCATAGCCTTCCCCCTTCCCTTATATAATAGAGATATTTGAGGCCGAAATACAAAATAGTCTAAACACTTTCATTTTATATTTGTCCCATATTAGTTTAACACTTTCATTTTTGGCATGGTCCCACTAGTACTATATTATTTCTTTTACTCTTCTTTGGTCCACACTCTACATTTATCAATAAAAGGTTACCCAACTTTATCTCTCTTCCGATAATAAAATACTCCCAACAACTCTTATCACATTTGCTATTTAATAAAAGAACGTAACATTTGATAATCACACTACAACTTATTACCTTAAACTACATGTTCAATTCGAACAAGTGTTCAGATTATTTTGGGACGGAGACAGTAGAATTCTAGTTCAAGGAGATGCATTTTGATATGACACTAGAAAGAAAGAGAGAAGAGCGTGGAAAGTTATAACAAAAGAAGGCTAAATAGAAGGTTGCTCATCCGAAGAAAAAAATGGTAATTCTACATGATTCCCCTCGATTTTTGAAATTTATACTTCCTCTGTTCTAAAATAAATGAAACACTTAGGGCCCGTTCGTTATCGTTTTTTGTTTTCAGTTTTCAGTTTTTTTGAAAACTAAAAACCAAAAACAGGAAACCAGAAAAAGTGGTTTTCACTTTTTAGTTGTCAGTTTTCAAAATCATCATGTTCCCAATAAATTTGACTAATTTTTTATTCATTATAGGACATATATCACATGACTTTGAAAATCAAAAAAACCAAAATAGAAAACCACGATTCTAGGCACGCGCCCTTAAGCATTTTAGGTTGTTTTGAAATAAATGAAATGTTACTATATTTGGTACTTAGTTCTCTCTATCTCTCTTCATCACATGGGCCCCTCTTCTTCTCTCTCTATCTCTCTCTTCATCTAAATCTTTGTGTCAAAACCCTACGTTTCATTTAAAGCAGAACAGAGAAAGTATTTGGTTTCACCACAAATTTTTGTATTTCACATGGTATAACTCAACTATTGACATTTTAAGTTGTACCATCTCAAAGAATAATACTCCCTCCGTCCTAGAAAGATCTGAACACTTGTTGGGACACGTATTTTAAGGTGATAAGTTGTATTGTGGTTATCAAATGTTATTTTATTTAAAAAGTAGATGTGATAGAAATTGGTGGGGTATTTTTTATTAGAGGAGAGAGAAAGTTTGGTAACTTTCTATTGATAAAAGGTAGAGTGTGGGCCAAAGAAGTATAAAAGAAATAATATATTAATAGTGGGACCACGCCAATAATGGAAGTATTTAAAGTAATTTGGAATAACATAGAAGGGAAGTGTTGATTTTGCGGACGGAGGGAGTACTACATCTCCCATCCTAACCACATGTCGTCCATCCTCCAAGAGACCTCCACCACCACCTTATTGCCACCAATTAGGCAATTAGACCCACCAAGTCTCCTCTTTATTGTCATTTGGCCCATCAATCATTATTATAATAAATATAAGTGTTGTTCACCAGGTATCTAATAGTCATTGTAATTGAGGTCCAATTCTTCTATTCAATGTTTGGTGACATATACACCTGTTGATACAATCTTATGTCATGTATTTCAAGATCAAGATGTTTTAGATTGATCAGAATGTATTTTATTTGGGTGGATTTTTATACTGAAAAAACATATTGTGAGTTTCTTCTATCTGAAAACGCATACAAAATTAAGCCTTGTGATTTCTTGTACTAGTGTTTATCTGCACCTTCGATGCAACGCCATCGTTTTTATGGACTACTCCAGGTTGGGGCATTTACTTCAGGATATGTTTACATGTCATGTGAGATTGTTTTATTTTACTATGTGTCATATCAACATTTGCAAAGAGCCAAAGACCTCCGCATATGGGTGCCCTCTTTGATAAATAGATTGGTTTTGTTAAGCCATATACCTCATATTGAAATGATATATACAATTAGATTATCGCTCTACACATATCTGGCCACATCTTGGATAATTGGCATAATTAACTTGCAATTACTAATATGTGTGCTTTATCTCATGACAAAGTCATGGCCCGATATAAATATTGTGCTCTCTTTGCTATTGTATAAGCCTGACTCTAATTGTATTAATTGCCACAAATCTGCGTGTAAATGCCACTTTTGGGACTGGCGCATAGCCTTGCCCAGCATCATTCGATGCCTGCCTAGACACTTTGTGTCTTTGAAACTTTATATGCTTAACCATTGTGAAAACTACTATTGGAGGCAATGCTACGTCGTTGGAAGGATCCTATATTATCATAATATACAGCGACTATCAAGCAATATCAAACACCTCATACGATGGATATATGTATTTCCTATGAAACATAATTTAATTGTAACTTTCTTACTTTTATGTTTATTGATTGGAACTCTCTATTATTCTTGCAATAATTTTACGCGATTGCCTTTCGGCCTTGCGCAACACTATGTGATGCCTACCGAGGCTCACGTCTTATGTCGACAATTGAATAGTACTTTAAATATAAGTAAACCATGAAAATTATTAGTTGGAATATTCAAGGTGCTAAAAAACAGAATGCCCTCGGTGAGATTTTTTTTCTCACTCGAAAATACAAACCTGATGTTATAATCATAATTGAAACCATGAGCTCAAAAATAAATCGGCAGAAGATTCTTAATACCTTGGGTTTTGATGATATACTCTTTATAGATCCGATGGGACATTGTGGTGGAATCTGGGTACTATGGAAAAATGACTCTTATTCTATTACACCGCAAACATCATCGTCCCGATTGGCTCATGTCATAGTTCAAGAAAAATGCTCGTCTTTTTCTTTTTGGCTCACTGGTATTTATGCTCCTGCCCAAAATATTGATAAAGCTTCATTTTGGACCGAGGTAACTGAATTCTTCTCTAATCTTCACCTACCTTGGTGCCTTATTGGTGATTTTAATGAACTCTTGCACATTAGTGATAAAAAAGAAGGAATTTATGCCACCCCTTCCCGTTGTCAAATTCTCTCAAACTTCATATTCTCTTGTCAGGCTCAAGATGTTTTCAGCCCTCCGAACTCCTTTTCTTGGAAAAAGAGACATAATGACCAATATATATATGAAAAACTTGATCGTTGTTTAGTCTCTCCCCAATGGGCATCAAAGTATCGAAATTCATTTCTCCACTATGATGGTTATACCTGCTCTGATCATGCACCTATAATATTAACTACGACTCAAATAAGACAATATAAGCCTGCTAGATTTCGTTTCCAAAATGCATGGACTAATGATCCTATTACGAGAAAAATTGTTAGCAAATATTGGCACCAACAACAGTCACGTTCGCATTTCTACAATATAACCCGAAAACTTCAGTTTATTAAACAAGAACTCAAGTTATTGGGCAAGGAAATTTTTTGGACATCTTCAACATAAACTTGAACAGAATCATTCTAGATTAGTAAATGTCCAACAACATTTGCTCCAATTCCCTAGCAATCCTCATATTGAGCAGCACTTAGAACGACTAGTTCGGCAATGAGAAAGACTGTTAACCTTCAACCAAAAGTATTGGGGAAAATATTCTCGAAAACAATGGCTGACAAAAGGAGATCAAAACTCTTCCATTTTTCATTCCAAGATTACTGCTAAGTTTAAACGTTAAAGAATTTTGTGTATTAAAAATCAATTGAATTAATGGGTCGATTCCCTGGATGAAATCCACAATGCTTTTTTATCAGAATTTCAAGAACGATTTAAATCAGCTCACCGATCTCCTCGCCCTGTCTCCACGCCTTGCATCTCCCCTATTGTCTCTGATACAGATAATTCCCATTTAATAGCTCATATCTCTGACAAAGAAATTAGAGATGCTATCTTTAGCATTGATCCCACAAAATCTCCAGGATCAGATGGGCATGGATCTAAATTCTTCCAACAATATTGGGATATTGTAGGTCCTGACATCTGCAGAGCCATACATGATTTTTTCAATCATGGTCACCTTCTTCGTAGTGTTAATCATACATTAATCACTTTGATACCGAAAATAGCTACTCCTGAAAAACCAAATCAATTTAGACCTATCAGCTTATACACCACATTATATAAAATTATCTCGAAAATCTTAGTGGAACGTCTCCTCCCAATTCTTGTTAAAATTATCAGCCCGTTTCAAAATATCTTTACTCCTGGAAGGTTAATCCATGATAATATACTTATTGTTCAAGAAATCCTAAATATCTTTAACAAATCAAAAAGTAAAATGGGATGGTTCGCCCTAAAATTAGATATGGAAAAAGCCTATGACCGTATAGAATGAGATTTTTTAGCCCATGCCCTTAAAAGTTATGGTTTTCATCACCAATGGATCAAATGGATCATGCAATGCATTTCGATTGTCTCCTACTCACTCGTCATAAATCAAGACACAACATCCGTCTTTCAGCCTTCTCGAGGCCTTCGTCAGAGTGACCCTTTATCGCCGTATCTTTTCATTTTATGTATGGACATCCTCTGTCGACAACTGGATTTTGCAGCAAAAAATTCAAAGTCGGGAATTGGAATCAAACTTGCTCCACATTCTTAGATTATTCCAGGCCTATTCTTTGCTGATGACGGATTATTATTTTGTAAAGCTAACTTAGATTCTGCCCAACTACTCAAAAATCTTTTAGACTCTTTTTGCCTTATTCAGGACAGCTAGTGAATTTTCATAAATCATCGATCATGTTTTCTAAACATGTCCCGAATTCTAGACGAAGATCAATTGCTGGTGTTTTTAATATGACCCTAAAGTTTTTTTTGGGAAGATATTTGGGCATTATCTTCTCCAATTATAAGCCAGTGCCTAGCGATTTCCACCACTTAGTTCAAAAAGTTGACAACAAAATTAATTCTTGGCACAATCATTTTCTCTCAAAAGCTGGAAAATCAGTTCTTATTCAGAGTCATTTAGAATCTTCCCCAGCCTATCTAATGGCAACGACTCAGGTTCCCAAGAAAATATGTTCTACAATAGATAATATTAACAGAAAGTTTTTCTGGCGCTCCTCAACGAACTCGTCTGGGCTATCCCTAATTGCATGGTCAAAAATTTGTCGCCCTAAAAAATATGGTGGGTTAAATTTTCGAAAAATGGGCCATGTAAATGAAGCTTATTTAGCTAAAATGGGATGGCGAATCCTTTCTGACCGACACTCTCTCTGGCCAACTCTTATGCGCCAAAAATATCTTCGAAATACTTCTTTCTTTGAGTACAAAGTTAAGCCACAAGATTCTCATATTTGAAAGTCTATTCTTCGATCTCGAGAGCTTCTAAGGAAAGGAATATGTTGGAAAATTGGAACTGGAACAAATGTCTATTTGTGGATAGACAACTGGTGTGCTAATCAAAGCCTTATTGAAATGTTAAATCTTCAACTCACGTCTATTGCAAATCTGAATCTTACTATTAGTAATGTCATTCTTCCATCAAGACAATGGAATGTTACTCTCCTTAATGACTTAGTCCCTTCCTATATAGTCCACTTAATATTAGGGATTCCTATCCCTAGCTATCCTACCCCAGATATTCCTTGTTGGGGGCTTACTAGCTCTGGTGAATTTTCTGTTAGAACAGCTACCTGGCTAGCTCATGGAATTAATTCTAACAGTATTCCTTGGCCTTTTAATTGGATATGGAAAATTAATGTAGCCCCTAAAGTACAATTTTTTCTATGGCAATGTATACAAAATGGTCTGCCATTGAAATTAAATTTAGCTGACCGTCAAATCACTAATGAAGCTCTTTGCCCCCTTTGTAAATCTGATAAAGATAGTCTTAACCATTTATTTTTCACGTGCCCTATAATTGGACATTATTGGACTTCAAATTCTATACGACCAAAAATCTGGCATATAGTGCCTCAAGATCTTGTACAAAGCCTAAATTCTCTCCGTCCCTACCCTCAGGCCTTACAATTGTTCTGTTACAATTTGTGGAGCATTTGGAAGGAACGCAATTCAATTGTCTTTGAGGAAAATATGCTTAATTTAAATCGTATTTATTACAGAGCCTGGCATATGTACTTGAAATGGACTACTCGAACTATGATGGATTTTTCCTTTACTATCTCTTCACTTCCTTGTTGCAGGTTCCCTACTTACATTACAGTTAGCTGGCAGCCTCCTCCCTTTGGATGCTTCAAGCTAAACTTTGATGGTTCTGTCATTGGCTCCTCAGCTGCTGCCGGTGTTGCCATTCACAACTCCGCTGGCCTTCTTGTGGCCGCGGAAGCTTATCGATTTGGCCAAACCTCAGCTCTCGTTGTTGAAGAATAGGGATTAAGAAATGGACTTATACTTGCCATTCATCAGCATATTCAAGATCTATATATTGAAGGAGATAATCAAGTAGTTATAAGAGTGCTGCAAGGGCATTACACTTGCCCTTGGACTATCCAAACACTCATTGACGACATTCAGCAGCTGCTTCGTCAGTTTAGATTCTACACTATTAAGCATATTTTTCGGGAAGCAAATCGGGTAGCAGATCTACTATCAAAAAAAGGTCACAATATTTCTACTGCATCGGTTGACGTGGATGTTTCAACAGAACCTTCGTTAAATAAAATTGTTCTTCTAGATTCGCTAGGAGTCTCCCTTGAGAGAAGAGTGTCCTGACTTTCCTTATGTACCAAAAAAAATCTTCTTTTCAATGATACCCTATGCCTGATCTAGCAATTACACCACTAATAGCAAATCATCACAATAACACCAATAACAATAACATTACATATAATGACGACAATTATTTTTTGTTTTTTTGTTGACATAATGATGACAATTATAACATAGCTTATAGCTCATAAATTGTATGAGGTTGTTTACCTATACGATAAATTATTTTTTAAACTTGCTATTAAAATTGTGACGTAGCAAGCTATATAATAAGTTAGTAACTATAATTTTGAGATTAATTTTAAAATTGTGATGTGGCAGGCTCTTATAGTGTGTGATTTAATATTTTACTATGCTAGTATTAAATACGATAATTCTTTAAAGTAGTAGTATTATTAAATACAATTTCTTTATTTATTGTGAATTGTGAACTTATTTTCCTGCACTTAACTTATTTTTGTTGAACTTATTTTTATTAAATTTATTTTTGCTGAACTTAAACTTAACTGATGAAACTTAATTTAATATGTTGAGGAAATACACCCATAGTTGTTGGTAATTTTGGTAGTATTAGATTACTCGTACTTTATCTAGGGACCCTTGATTAATCCTAATGGGCATATTTCCTAGGCACTCTATACCCTAAGCGATGGGGTGTCATATACTTGTTTGCATTTCTACATCAACTCTAGATAGGTGTACCATCTTGTTTTAAGGTTTTATTGCTTACTTTAAATAAACCTATTTATGATAATGCACCTTTTTTGGGGTAGAAGGTGGACAATAAAATTAAATAATACTTGAGTTCGATACATAGCCGGCCTGTCCCTTATTAATTTAGGATCGGCTAAATTAGAAGTTATACTATAACATACCATCTTATCGTTGAGATGAATATCCTTACAGACCCAGGTGATAAGACAAAATGCACAGAATATTAAAGCCTTCCATCTTTCCTTTCACTGATCTAGCTACAGTATCCACTAGTTTGTTGGGGCTCCGGCTCTCGCAAAGGTGGCATCTGACAGTTTGTGGAGGAACTCCTTGCAATCATTTATTAGAGCAGATAAATAACTTTTTGTTTTTGGAGCTTGGTTTATGGCAACAGTGGCTAGTAGGTAGTCCATAGAATTGATGCATTATCCCCAAACCCTTACTTTCGATCCACACTAGGGTCATTTTAATAGTTTTAAGTTCACCCTCGAGCGCATCCAATGAAATGCAGCCATTTGAATGCCTTCGAACGAATTGCCTAAAAGGTCTCTAATAAACTGCCGCAAGGTAAGATTCTTCGGTGTTCGTAAAAAAAGAAGGCATCAGTGTTGATTTTGAGGAAATTGGTGTGGGGTGGGGTCCAAGGTAAGGTGGCGAGTGAGTGAGTGTGGGGAGCTTTACCCACCTTAGAAAAGTTTTGGGTATAAAACCATTCGGTGGCGGCCTAATTAGAGTTTTTGAGAAGGACATCTGATGAAGCATTTTTCTTATTGAAGGCCTAAGCGCTTCGTCATAGAAGAATCCCTCAAAGAAGGAACATAAATTAAAGCTGAAATTTCACTTTGGGTTGGCCTGGCCCGCCCGGGTCACTCTCATCCCGAGCTCCCGAGCCAGTCTAACCCGCCAGTGTTGTTTATTTTCCGAAAATATTCCGTTTTTAAATCCTCTTTTTGAACGGGGTTGTTTATGTAATCAAGCTTACTTTGTTTTAGCACTATTTAAGACAAATTTCTATTATTATTCTAGGACCTAATTTATCACTCACTACTTTTCATTTAGAGAGAGTGTTTTTAGGGTTTTAAGGAGGATTAGCCTCCATAACTTAGTTTATGGAAGAAAGTGAGAAAACTCAAAATAAATTAAAGATTTTGAAATGCAAGGGTGACAACTTGCATTGAAGGCTTCAACAAATAATCCATGAAAATTTCTTATTCTATCACTTCTTTTATTGCTTTATTTTAGTCATTTCCATTAGATTAATTTGCTCATGTATTAGTTTAATTGTTTGTGTTTTTTTTGCTTAGTTTAGTGTTTGATTAATGCTTATTATCATGTTCTTTAGTTGTTAATGTTTTTATCTTATGATTTATCATGATTTGTTGTAGCTATTTCTTTGGGAAAGGTTTAATGAATCCATTGATGAGTTCATGAACCTCTAAATCCAACACTGGGTTTTGACTTGGGATAATTTTGGTTAATTGATTTGGCATTTTCATGAATGTTTGTGTGATTGGCCATCATAGGAGCTTACCCTTAGTGGAGGATCGAAAGATGAAGTTAAGGGGTTGCCTCAAATCGATTATTAGGCTTGAAGGACCATGAGAATAGGGACTGCCTAGCCTAGGGGGACTTTGTTTGCTTGTTCATGTTCATCATGTTTATGGATATGCTTGGTTGAATATCTTTATTTTTACAACGGGTGAAGACATTATTATTAGAATATCGTAAGTCAAAGTGCATCATATCTCTTCCTAGCATCTATTGCTAACCTATGCGCTATCTATACAATTCTCCTATCAACCTAGCTTCCGTATTCTAACCCTGTCACATAAAGAGGCCCAAAATCTGATATTATCTATTATATTCCTAATTGCTATCGGTGCTAACTCTGGTCATCTCAAGAAGTTTATTACATTTACTGAGTCTGTGCTAGTCCTAATTTTGACTCCAACTTACATGCTTGTCTTAGAGCTTCCAGAACAGCTAAGAACTCTGTTTGTAGGGGCGAGTTGGACCACGCTTTCTCACTGCCATGGAGTTATTTCCCCCCCTTAGTGCATACCCACGCAATGGCAACTTTTCTTTATTTCACATGAGACTTTGCGTCATTGATCTTCCATGCTCCATCTGCTTGCACTTCAACAAATCCCTCGCCTAAGTCAAAATGCTCGCAGGTCCAAACGTTTTCGTTTTTGTTTTCGGCTGCTCCCTGAATGTTTCATTTCCCTGTTCTCTGGGAAATTCCTGCTTGAGTCCTTGTAAGCATCAACCGTCCCCCACCTTCCTAGGTTTTCCTTTACAAGTTGTTGTATCCAAAGCAGGTTGCATTGATGGTTGTGGAAAATGTCCTCATTGCGGTGACACCAGATGCTCCATAATATTACCACCAAGCAAATCTCAAGGTCTTCTTTACCACCACCTATTTTATTAAGGTATAACATGTTATTAGATACCCATCGCGGAAGCATAATGTCTTTATGAGATTCCACCCTAAGTCCCAAATTAAAAGCTGCCCAGACTTGTTTTACAATCTCATAATCTTGGAATACGGGCTCCATTATGTCCAACCTTCCCTAGAAAAACTTACACATTGGATCAACTTGAATGCCACGCTTTTGTAGCATAGGGACCAGGGGTAGTATATTCGTGACCATTCGCCACACAATATATTTCCATTTAGGAAACATATTACATGTCAACAGGTGCCTCCATAATCCGTTACTATGTTTGGATGCATTTACCTATTACGTTCCAGATGCCAGACTTCGTTGTATATTCACCGTTTGTTGAGGAATCCAAACAACATCATCCTTTTCCCTAAATCTTGATAACTGAACACTTAATATTCCCTTGACTGAATGTGTGTCAAAGACTCCCATATTCTTTGTCGGTCCTAAGATCCATCTGTTCGCATATTAGTGTTTGAATTGGTTCTCTCAACAGCGATTCTGCTCCCTTCTTAACTGAAACCTCTATAAAGCCATTCAAACCCTGCGCCCAGTAGGAATCCCTAATCAAAACCTCCTTCCCCGCACCCAACCTGTATCCTATCCTATTTTTGTACTGCTGCACCACTCGAACCAACCCTCTCATAGCATAAGAAGCTCGTTTTATCCTAATATTCTTTTTTGCCAACATCAAAGTCGATTGTGTGTACTTTGCACTCAGCAGACCACTCATTAGGAGGTTAGGGTTAGTATGTAGTCTCCAACATTGCTTAAAGATTAGCGCTTTGTTTGTCGTCTGGATATCTCAAAGCCCCAACCCCCCATCATATTTATGCTTAATAAGTGTTTCATACCTTAACCAGTAAATGGGTTTCTGGTTTGTTATATCCACGCACCAAAACTTCAGTATGAGTGATGTGATCTTGCTCACTATTTTCTTATGCGGCGTGTAGATTATCATTAGATGAGAGGTCACTGTGACGAGTACTGAGATTATTAATAATAGTCTCCCCATGGGGGCAAGAGTGGCATATTTCCATAAAACCAATATCTTAATAATTTTTTCGATGATTAGCTGAAACTTTGTGGTGGATCTGCCATCTACCTCCATGGGACACCCAAGTATATTCCTACCTCCTTTCTTTCATTTACCCGTAATGAGGTTTTGAGTGTTGTTGCTAACCCGACAGGGATATTGGGAGAAGATTTTATAAAAGACTTTTCAAAGCTAACAACTTGGCCGGAGATAATACTAAACATATCCAAAATATACCTCATTGCCGCACAAGTCTGATTATCTACTTTGAAGAAGAAAAGGGCGTCATCCGCGAAGAAGAGGTGAGTTATTGGTGGCGTTTTTCTAGATATTCTTATACCCTTTTATGTTTTCCATAGCCTCCTTTCTTTTGATGGCTCTCCCCAACATATTCATGCATACACTAGTAGAGAAAGCACAATTTGCGTCGGTTCTCGAACCCCCATTTGCGTCGGTTCCCGGTTCTACGCTACAGGTCTCGACGCTAATTGCCAAGATAAGATCTGCGTCGGTTCACTGTGCGACGCAATTGATGGACCATTTGGGCCAGACTTTGACCTACATCCGACGCAAATCGTGCCACATTATCTGCCACTGCATTAGAATGGTGCATTGGAATGTTACAAAAAGTCAGAATTTGAACTTTTACCCCATCCGACGCAAATGAATCATTTTTTTATAAAAAAAAAATCATTGTCCAAAATGATAAGCTAAGGCTATAAGCCATGTATTACAAGCAGAGAATTTATTACAAACTACAAACTATGGAAATTAAACCAATTACATTGCAAACAGATCCAAACCACTATCATCAATTTACAATGAAAGAAAAAAAAGGAAAAAATCCCTTATGTTCCTAGATCTAAAATTGAAACTCAAAATATATGAAATACAAACTGAACTTACCTCAATTGTATTGAACAAATATGTAAGAAAAAAAGTAAAACTAAAGATGAATCTAGAACATTCGAGGAAGAAGACTTCGACAAGAACCAAATGAACTTTTCGATGATTCCACCGACGTTTTCCGATGAACTCAAGGAAGAAGACTTCGAGAAGAACCAAATCCAGAAGAATCTCGATGAAATAAATTCACCTAATGAATGAAGTAAAAGAAGAATAATAAGAGCACAAATATGAAAATGAAAAAACAGAATTTCAGATCTGAAAATTAAAAAAGAAAATTCTAGATCTGATGATGAAGCCCTAGGATGAATGCCATTAAACATAAAAAATTAAACAAAAAAAATCAGATCTAGAAAATGAAAAAAAAATCGAACATAACAAGAAGATGGAGCAAAATTCCTCAGAAATAGAGAAAACTTGACGGGCTTTCAGGAGGGAGCAAAATTCCTCGGAAGGAGAAGGAGCCTTGAACGTCGAGAAGAAATTTCGAGAGGTTATTCTGTTTGAACGTCGAGAACAAATACGGAGAAGGAGCCTTAAACTTCGACATGCGCCGGAGAGTGAGAGTGAGAGAATGGAAATGGGGAGTGAAACGGCTGGAGTGAACAAGTGAGTTAGTGAGATAGAAGGCTAACCCTAAATCAGCTCCTTACAAGCCCACGATTTAAGTCGCGTGTTGTGACCCAACCGACGTAGATCATGGCGCAGATAATTTGTTCCTTCAGCATTTGCGTCGCGTGCTTTATCAGTAACCAATGCAAATCATTCTCCCGTCATTTGTAGTAGTGATTTGCGTCGAATGCTCTAGCCAAACCAACGCACATTACTTATAATTTGCGTCGGATCCTACGTCTAACCAACCTAAATGGTTTGCGCCTGTACAACTGCGTCGTCTTCTTAAATGTTCGACGCAAATCAAGGGACTTAGCATTTTTCTACTAGTGGTAGCAAATATAAATATGGAGACAATGAGTCCCATTGGCGTAGTCCAGCCATAGGCCCCTGGCCGTGAACTTACCAACTGGTGATCCATTCACTAGGACTAAGAAAGTGACTGTGGAGATACATTGGTATACCAAGTTTATCTAAACTTCTGGGATTCCCATTGCCCTAAGAGTTAGAATAAGGAATTCCCATTTGAGGTCCGTCTTCAGGACTACATAATTGCTTCCTCCTCTTTTTTTCCTAGAGACCCATGAGATCATCTCATGAGCCAGCAAGCAGCTATCATGTATTAGTCATCCAAGGATAAAAGCATTTTGTTCCTCTGAAATAAGTCCTAATAGTACCTGTTTTATGCGGCTTGACATTACCTTTGTTATAATCTTATAAGTAGTGTTACACAAACTGATAGGTCGGAATTGGGACACTTGTGGTTGTTGCGCGACCTTTGGAATGAGCGTTATGAAGGTTCTATTTGATTCTCGCAACATTTTCTTGCCTACAAAAAAATAGATTATCGCTGCTCATACTTGGTCTGCCACCTGAGGCAAGAATTTTTCGAAAAATCCAGGAGATGCTCTTTCTGGACCTAGTGATTTTTGCGATTTCATTGCAAAGACCACTCTGCGCACTTCTTCCTTTGTCACTGGTTATATCAACTTGTGGACTTGGTATTCCTCTAGTCTTGGAAGGTCCAAGAACCAGACTCCAAACTGAGGTAGTCGAATGAACAAGGGAAAAACTAGGTCGTTGCTAATTCCCCTAAGATCAAATAAAAGTCCTAACTATCCACCTAAGCTAGTCAAGTGGTAAGTAAGGCTCGAACCACAAGGATCGGAGGTCTCGCCAAGGTAGAGTCACTAAGAGTAAGCTAAGTCGAAGAAAACTTCAAGTTTTGGTTAAACTAGAGAATTTGAACTATTGGAATCAAATTAGGAAAAGCACTAGGAGTGGGAAAACACCACAATCATGATTCACATCCAAAAACCAAGTAGAGTTATGGGGATTAACATATAAAGGGGATATGCAAAGGGAATAGACAATCCTAAACACCTCTAAAATCTTTCTTAGGGAGTTTAGAGTCCTAATTATAAACCTATATTTCGAGGTGTTATCGCCTAACTAGGCCAAGATAGGGATTGAAATAAAACCCAAGCCAATACAAATCAACAAGTGATGCATAACAAACAATCAATCATAAATGAAGGTCAACCACCTAAAAGCAAGCTATTAAGGGGCAACAAATAGGTCAAAGGATGATGGAGCTCACATCAACAAAGTCACCAACAACATCAATGATTGAAAATGCGTAAAACCCAAACATAAAAAACCCAACAAGCTTTACTCATGAAAATAAGATGGAAACAATGATTGGGCTACTCCCATTCCTAGTTAATGAACTACTCACTACCCATTACACTAGTAAATATCCCAAACATGGAAAAACTAGCAATAAATCACCAATTCAAAAATAGCACAAACCAAAAATCAAGACTTTAAAGTAAAAAAAAACAAAATCTAAAGAACAAACAAGAAGAAACTAAGAAAAGATGGAAACTTTAATCTAGATTAAACTATTAAACATGAAGATTAAGCAATGAAAACATGAAAATAAAGTATGAAAATAACAAACTAGAAATGCATAAAAACAATGAGAAAGAAAGAAAGGATTGAGAGGATTACTAAGGAAACAAGAACTTCAAAGAAATTTGTCACTTTTCATTGATTTTCAATCTCCAAAATACACCTCTTGAGCCAAGTTTTCTCTCTCTTACACTAAGTAGCTAAGATTAGGGTTCTAAAAATCTGAATCATTCTACCCTCCCCTTTAAAATGGGCTTAGGGGGTATTAATACTCCCCCCATTACAAAGTCGCAAAACAAAACGGGCCGAAAAATAACCCAGGCAGCAGCATTCCGGGCGGGCTGGCACAAGGCCCGGGCGGGCTGACCAATGAAGCCCGGGCGGGATAGGGTGCATGGGCTCGGTTGCTTTCACCGGACTTGAGTCTTGTTTCCGCGAAACTGGCAGAACCTAACAGCAACACAGCGCCCAAGCGGGCCGAGGAAGAGACCGGGCGGGCTGCAAAGCCCGGGCGGGCGTATTCTTTGGGCGAGAAGCACCATGTGGGCGAGGAAGGCAGTGGGCTTCACTCTGTCACGAGCCCGGGCGGGCTGTATGGGAGCCCGGACGGGACTGGACTTTTTAGCTTAGTTCATTTGGAATGGGCTGCAGTGGGCTTGATTCAGACGGGATGAAGTTTGAATGGGGGCACGAGCGCGCCGAAGATCTTGGTGGTGACTGCTGGGCTTGGTTCTTGTGCTCCTCTTTTCCTCCCATTTCAAGTGCTTCCCACTTATAATGATTTGAATTCCTACATAAAAAGGTCAAATAGAATAGTAGGGAGAGGGAAAACAAATATATATGGCAAGAGAGAATTAATTAACACAAGAGGTAAAATTAGGGGAAAAATGAACTAAAACGGAAAGAAAGTAAGCAAAAATGACCTTAAATCTCACTCATCATAGAACATGTTGGCCGACAGGGTTGAACAAATTCGCATAATACTTGATGGACTCCTAACCTATCTGCTCTTGTTGCATTATCCAATACCCCGATTCGTCTTGCAAAGAGTAAGTCCTATTTTTTAGTTTCCGCCCCTTCGCCTACTTAAAAAGTGCTTGTTGGCTGGTCTCCCCATACGTCCCATTTGAAACGGCTCCTTTGCTTCTAATATTACAGTTGGACCCGAATTTTCGCTCCATCCCCTTGCTTATATTCAGCTCATCCATTATGGTACTCGTGCTGTCCAAGTTGTGATGCTGGACTTCCAGGTAATCCACAAAATATTGCCAGTTTAGTTGGTTTTTGTAGACACATAATCTTTTCTCCCCATTTAAGGGCTCAATGATGAAACATATCACGGTCTTAATTGGTCCGACCCAAGGGCAGAGCAGTCTGAAAAGCCATCCCAAAACTATTTTTAAAGTGTTAAAATTGTATTTTAAAGCCCACTTAATTATTCATGATAATTAATTGTATTTTGAGCCCAACTCTTTGAAAAAGCCCAATCAATTGTTTAATAATAATTCATTGTTTTATTTAAATAAAATAAATATTTTCAAAGATATTTTTATAGTTAAAATCGGATTTTATCCCGTAAAATCAGATTTTCGGATTTAAAAGATAAAAGAAAATCATTAAAACGCGTTTTGTAAAAAAGCTGTCAAAACGTGTCAAAAAGCAAGGCAGTGCGCCAGACGCACCATTCTGCGCCTAGCGCACCATCGGGCGTCTAGCACACCGTTGCGCACCTAGCGCACCATTGTCCAACTGTGTCAGGCACACTAATTTGTGCCTGACAGGTGGCATTATGTATCACACAGAGTCGTGCGCTTGGCGCACTCCTCTGCGTGACGCACAGTGTTCTTTTCTATCTTTTTCAAAGCGTGTGCCACGTGTACGCAGTTGATTGGGCTTGTCGCATCAGGCGCACCAATGTGCGCCCGACACGTGTGATTGTGAGTCACATAGGGTCTTGCGCCTAGCGCACCCTGCGCGTGACGCGCAAATTCTGTTTTCCTATAAATAGGTCTTGATTTCCCACGGTTTTTGGAACGGGTTTTCTCATATAATTTTCATACGACTTTACACTTTGAACTCTACGAATATATTTACAAAAACCTCTCCACAAAACACATATTTTCTGACAAAAACACATACAAACAAACACATTCAGATATTCATACTTTCAGACATACACGTTCATATCTTCAGGCTTCACGATTGCTCGTATCGAAGGTTGTCAATCTCTCAGACCCAAGCCGAGGTATAATCCTGAGGGTCCTTGAATAAATAAATTATTTTTATATTGAAGTTACTAACGATTTCTTTTATGATGTACATCCTTAATAAATAAAAAATCGTTCTTCTGTATATTATAATCTCCTTCTTTCCTTTTTATTTATTTTCTTATATACATTGTTATGATTGTCATGCTTGCCTTTTCATCACCTCGCATGTTATTTTTGCTAATCAAGACCTAAAGAATTGTTCTAATATTAATCGGATAATTTGGACAACCTGTTAGGAACCTTGTAATTTTGATTGCCTAATAACATATCACTAAAAAATAGTATTTTATGTGTTTCCTGAATCAATCTAGACTAAGTTATTTTTAGGGTGCATGAAAATATTATTTGGTTATTCTATTGCATAAAAATTGACATGAATCGATATTTAGTAGAGGCCAGCAATGGGCGAATGTGGTTCATTATGACCGTGTTCGTACCCTCACCCCGAACTCAATATGTGGTTCATTGACCATCTATGGAGTCAGGACGGGAAAATCTACATTGGATAAGTCCCTAATTTGTCCATTTGATTTCTCAATATCCAATTAGGTTTATGATTCTTCCTTTAAAGACTTGTTGGCGACTTCAAAACATTTTTCAATAAAACCTTAACAATGGAGTAATCAAATACGCGCTCACACCGCGTAGGTGAAATAAAAACACGCCTACAGTTTTGTTGCCTATATTTTATGCACTATTCTCTCATTCTTCTTCGAATGCTTTGTAGTTTGCGCTGAAGCTGAAATAACTTTGATCCTTGATGAATAACCTCCCGTTATTCATGCACCATGTTTCTTATTTACTCAAAATCCCAGCTCCAGGCGTCAAATATATAAGGGCATTTATTCTTTGTCGCTGAAGGTAACAAGTCTAATACAATAGGCATATGATCCGACATAAAGATAGGGAGATGACACACAACTGCATCTGGGAAATTCATCCTCCATCTGTCGTCTGCGTTCGCTCGATCAAGTGTTTCAAAATATTTTGTTCTCATTAACGGTTATTTGTCCAGGTGAAATAGCACCCCCGTGAAGGGATCTCACATAGGCCATTTGTTATGCGCCATATGGAGAAGAATTGTGCCCCTATGCAGTCATCCAGGCCTCCCCTTTTCTGGCTCACGTATTCTATTTGATTGATATCTCCTATTAGCAGTATATTCTCATTTTGAATCAGACATTCCCTCCACACCTGTGACCAGTCTTAGCTTATATATGTGGTTCTCCATATAGGAAAACAATATAATAGCTAAACGTAGGAGTTTTCAATAGGGTTTTTTGTGGGGAAGCACCAAATAAAATAGACTTTTTGTGGGGAAACACCACTTAAAATTTTTTTTGGCGGGAAGGACCAATTAAAATACTTTTGTTGGCAACTTAACACCACATAACGATTTTCCGGTAAATTTGTCAACATTCCGGTGTTGACTTTTTTTTTTCCTCCAAAAGATCGATTTTTTCCCCCAATTTCCTACTATTTAAAACCCTAATTTGCCAAATTTCCCCCATTTTCCCCCAAAGTAATTGAAGTTGCTCCTTCCTCAACTGTACTTCACTCCACCATTTCGAACAATTTCTCACATGGTTAGTTCCAGTCAGCTCCTTCGTCCTTCCTCATCAATCACCATTTTTCCACCAGTTTTCTCTCACCTCAAAAATGTTCATTATCATTCACAACTTTTAAAACCACAAACTCATATTTTCTCTCTCCTCCCCCTTCAATGGCGACGACCAGCGTTTAGTTAGTTCACTCGAGTTCAAAGAACAAATCTCGAAAAGTGATGGAAAAATGGAAGAACATTAATTAGTTGCAAAGAACTCCTCGATTCATGAATCAACGTCGACGAAATCAATTTTTGAAATCAATTTCAAACACGAGGATATGCCAGAGGAGAGATTTCTTGAAATTCAATGAAGAAATGCTAGAGGAGATCGAAGGGTTGAAGATTCAAAAATGGAAAAGGGTTGATTTTGATGGTTGGGAAGAAGTAAATGGGGGTGTTAATGGGAGGAGAGAAGAACTGGTAGGTGAGAGGGAAAAAAAACCGATTTTTTGGAGGGAAAAAAAGTCAACACCGGAATGTCGACAAATTTCTGGAAAATCGTTATGTGGTGTTAAAGTTCTTGACGGAAGTATTTTAATTGGTCCTTCCCACCAAAAAAAATTTTAAGTGGTGTTTCCCCACAAAAAGTCTATTTTATTTGGTGCTTCCCCACAAAAAACCCTTTTCAATAAACAAAATATGTAACTAGTACAAGCCTTCATAGGTGTAATGGACACTGCATCAAACCAAACCAAAATTACCTAATTTTCTGAGCTTCCCCATCTGTACCATATACATTTTTGAAACCCATTCTACAAAATATCGGGACGAAGTGGTCTTTTGTACACATAGTTTCAGACAAAAAGATAACATCCTGGCTATAGTATGCCAAAATATATTTAATATAACAAAATTTGGGTGTGTCTGAGAGAAAAATCTTGGTGTTCCATGATAAGATCTTCATCCCGATGCCGAAGGCTATTGTGGGCTAGCTGCGCCTCTATCTACATGACAAAATGAAGACATCGCCTGACTGTCTTCTCTTCCCTTCACACCTTGTTGTTCCTTTAGGTAGAGTTTTTTTTACCCCGGAGAGGATCTACTTTCCTTTGTCTTTTGTGCTTTTTTGAGATTCTCCCACTCTATAGAAAGTTACCATTATCAGGAGAGCATAAATCAGGTGGTCGCTCCCTTTTATCACGGACCATATCTTTCCATGATTTAAATTTATTTTGAAGGTAGGGTTTACTCCTTTGTTCTGCTTGTAACTTGTAAGTCTTTCCGATCCCCGTATTACACAGCGGTGGTCTCCTCTCTTAATGATGGTGAATAAAATTCTTTTTGAAAACTTAGAGGAAAGCTACGGGTGATAGGCGTAAGATTCATTTATTTTTAACTTACCTAACTAGGCCAGTATATCATCATCATCCATAGACGAGGAACAAGAGAGATACTTCTTACTTGATTCGGAGTCCTCAAGTTCCAGTGGGCCTAGCTGCTGGTCCAGTTCAAGAGTAGGCGGGCTTAACTTCATATTGTTTTTTTGGCAGATGAAACTTTAGGAATATATAAGTTATAGTTTATGTGGACAATGTCGATTTATGGGAAAGTGAAGTCTGGGTAATAATGGAGTTCTAGCGTAGGATATCTAGGCGGGTTAGCGGATGCTGTGGAAAGAGTTGGGTGAGGCTTGAAAGGGTCCAAAATCCGAGAAGACAAGTGCGAAAAGTATATCAGCTTCTAATGGGCCTTCCTCACCAAATGGACGTTGGACTCTATACACTATTTAACCTTAGGTGTTTTTTACTAAACGGGCTTGATCTTTAGAGCTCATTTTAAAAGAGTTGATGAAG
The DNA here is from genome assembly GCA_947648045.1 of Beta corolliflora. Classification (NCBI taxonomy): domain Eukaryota; kingdom Viridiplantae; phylum Streptophyta; class Magnoliopsida; order Caryophyllales; family Amaranthaceae; genus Beta; species Beta corolliflora. The sequence goes on from CANSZD010002407.1 coordinate 172,534, forward strand.
AGTCTAAATAAGTTTAGAAAAGATAGAAGTTTGGGAAAAAGACCCTTTAATAGCCAGTAATTTCCTAATGTACTTTTCCTGTAGATTGGAGTAATAAATAGGAGGAGGTTCTTCCTTTACTAGGGGAGGGGTGATAAAACGCTCATTGTGAGCGGTTATCACTACCCACTCACAGGGGTAAAAGGGAAAAAGGGAATAGGAAGGGAAAAAGGGATACACAAACAGGGGTTGAGTAACACAAACATGTGAGTTTCAAACACACAAACTGGGTTGATTTTACAATAATCGGGGTTTTAAATACACAAACATGGGTTCGTATTAATAATCAAATGTACTTTTTGGGGGGAAAAATTTGAATGGGACGCAAATCAATGCAACTTTTGCTTTTATGTCGATATCACATGCTTTATGTCGGATATCACATGTTTACTTTTTCACAAACGTGGGTTGAGTTAACAAAAACATGGGTTTCAAACACATAAACGGGGGTTGGTTTAACAATAACCAGGGGTTTCAAATACACAAACATGGGTCATTTTTTTTACGACGAAGGTGTGTCACACCAACTTTTTTAATTAATGATTGGTTGTGAGTGGGAAGATAAACCGCTCACAATGAGCGTTTTATCACCCCTCTTTACTAGGGTAGTTGAGGTGATGAGGACTGAGAATATAATGCTCTTTTACATAATAAAGGAATATGTGCTCTTTGCTTATGTTGCTTCCCTAAGACACGTGTAACCTCAGGGAGGGGTATTGGGAAGGTGGAGGACAAAGCAGTCACAATGGGATACTCTCCTTCCCATTTTATATTATTATAGAAAAAGAAGATAATAAATATGCATTTAATGAAGGTTGGTGGCTTACCTGGGGACACATACTCCTTGAGGCCAACACTCTGAGTAGCGCGTGCACTCTTTAGGACTGACGTTACTTCGTCCTCAGTGGGTTCCGCCATCCTCAATGGCTTGATTTGGAACACCAATCTACAGAGTTTCCTAAGCCTCTGGTCAAAAGAATCTCCGTCTTCTTCGTCGAAATCCGATGCTCTTGATTCCTTTTCTTCCACAACTTTTATCCCACTAACCATGCACCTTTTTCTTTTCCTACTAAATGGACTTAACACCTATGGATATCGTGACCCAGCTTACCCGTGGAACTCTGATGAGAAAAGAAGAAAAGCTTATGTCTCCCCTGCACGACCGAGCAGAAAGTTGTTGGACCGTGCTCCATGATGCACGACAATGCAGAATGCTGCACGACCGTGCGAGCTGTTCTCCGGCTTATTTTCCGCGATTTCCTTTATTTCCTTTTCTTAGTTCTGTAAACAATATTTAGGTTTTCTTAAACGTTCTTTTAGACAACTTTTTCATTATTAGATAGGAGAACATTAGTTTTGAGAAAGAACTTCATTGCTTAACCTTGTGTTAAGCATTTAAATTAGTATCACAATGTTTCATTTTTAGCTAATTTGATTAAACATATCTTTGAATTTTGCAGGTGGTCATAAATGAAGAAATGAAATGCCACATTCAAGAAACTAGTTCATTGGAAAGGCATGGAATCACTTTAGATGTAGAATGATTTATTGGAGCATTTTATATGTAGAAACTGAAAAACAGGAATTTTGTTTAGTATATTAGTAATTAATTAATAGATTTGTAATTATGTACTTTGTAATTTTCCCATGGGCATGAATATTATATGCATAATTTTTTCTTTTGGGTATAAAATTCCAAAAAAAAATTGAATATATAGTTTTATATATATTGATCTACTACTATTACAAAACTACGAAGGTATTGGAGTTGCATTAGCTATGGAGGCGTAAGGCGTTACAATAGGTGCTAAAATGAAATGACATTAGTAATATAGGCGTTGCAGTAGCTATATGATTGTGTTGCAATATATATGGTGTCGTTGCATTAGATGTAAAAATGGGACATAAAATGAGTAGTAGAGGCGTTGCAATAGCTATCGGATGGCGTTGCACTAGACATAGAGGTGTTGCAATAGGTTGTATAGCCAATGCAACGACTATTGACACCTATTACAACGACTTTCTAGTAGTTATTGCAATAAGCTTCAGAATCGTTGCATTAGGTCTAATGCAACGACAGCAACAACAACGGTTATTGGACCGTTGCAATAGAGCTATTGCAACAGTTTTTGGCTCTATTGCAACGGTTTTTAAGCGTTGCAATAGCTCATTTATGTAGTAGTGTTTAAATTTCAAGGGCCTTTTAACCAGTAAGTGACTTTTCTTTTTAATAATGTTGTCATTATCCGAGGCCCATTTAGAGATGTCATTGCTGAAAATCTTAAGTTTGGCAGGAAGAGTGTTGAAGCTTTGGCAAATGGTATAGGTAAAAGGATTTAAAGTGGAATAAACACTCTTATTTTAGGGCCTTCTAGGACTGGTATGGACCCAACTACTTTCAAGCAAAATGTTCCAACCAATCAGGATGAGAAACCCACCTGGGTAAGAGAAATCATCAATTGAAACCAAGAATGAGATGACGGGAAGCTTCAAACATGGTTTGTCATTAACACAACGAAGATTATTAAAGCAGTCCATATCCCACACCAAGAGGAATATGATGAGTTTATATGCAGAAGCGGGGCCAGGAATTTCAAAATGGGGGTTCTAAATATATTTTTCCTTCATTGACAATTTTTTCTTTGAAAGAAAGATACATTTTAATATCTTTAATATTACACTTACATAATTTTAAATTATAATATGTTCAATCTATGAAAAATAACAATGCAGTCATAACGAGAGAAAAAATTTCCTGATACATGAATAAAATGATGATTACTTTAGGCGAGTTTATATCTCTTGAAACTATTTCATGATATCACTATCGCTAATAATTTGATATGTGACCAGAAAATCATTTTAAAATTAATTACTCCTAGCTATTTCCCTACTTATTTATTACGTTATTCGTTCGGGGAGACTGCTCTTTCCACGCTTGCAGTTGCCAGTTTCCACAATGAGAATCCACTCTAACTTTTTGAATAAACTTGTTGGTACACGTTCACTATTTTAGCAATTAGTGACACCACTATTTTCTACTCCCTCCGTCCCATAATATAATGCTCACTTCTCATTTTTCATGGGAATTAAGGAAAATGGAATGAGTAGTAGGATTTCCAAAAAAAATGTATTTAATAAAAGTCTTTTTGATACTTTTAGACAAACTAGTTCTTTATTTTCTTTTTCCTTTAAACAAAATTAAAAGACAATAAATGTTTTTTGAAATGGTGTAAAGCAATAAATAGGGTCACATGTTTTGAGAGAAAAGTAGGGGTATTTTGGAAAGTTTGTGTAGAAGTTAAGGATAATTTAGTCCTAACAAATTGATAAAAAAGAAAATAGGCACAACATTTTGGGACACCAAAAAAGGAATGTGAGCACTATATTATGGGACTGAAGGAGTAATTTATATTAAGTCACTCACACACACAACCCACTAAAAACATAGAGGAATTGAAACAATAAATGATGTAAACTCAATAAATGTAAAATTGTATATTATATCTAGCAATTTATCAAAAATAAAAGCATATGATAATTATTCTGATAGTTTAGTCAAGCAGTGGGTACCAAGGTTTGTCGAAGAGAGTGAAATGGATTTGGGGTTTTTGATTTTGTCACGACTCTCGAGTAAGGAAGAGAAAGTAGAATACTCAAGCCAAAAAATAAAAACAAAAATAAAGCAAGAAGTTTTACACTTCAAGTCTTCACGTGAATATAGACAGTGCTTTTAACATTCTGTTTATTATGCAATATGGCTATATGGGCCTTGACATCTTTCGAAGTGGAAGAGCAAATAAATAGGCTATTTATCTTTCCACAAAGCTGGACAAGTGAACTTGGTCATATTTTTAGGAAATGGGGCTGCAGCTGCACCCCTCCAGGACCAAACAGATCCACCGCTATTTATATGGTAGCCAACTACCCACGACAACTATGAGATAAAAAATGGCTATTGGTTCATCAAGGAAAGAGGTAATCAAGAACAATTTCTTATAACAATGTATGTAAGCCTACCCCGACCCCAAATAGTTTAAGACAATTTAGCAATTAGATGAGACAACAAAAGGAAAATAGATTAAGGTTCTCAATTATGAGAATCCATTATATATGCCTAACATTTACCTGATGAAGATTGTTTGGGATAAATTTCACCAAAGAAGATCATTCATCAGTGATAGTTTAGGCAATCAATCTAAGTGCTTATGAACTGAATAAAAAGTAGAGATCGTATTACTATCAATGAAGTAACAAGAGAATACAAGAATGTCGAGTGTAAAGTAGTAAAGAAGAGCGAGGAAAAGCTAATGCCCTATATTTGGCTACATGATCCCTATTTATAATAAAACAATCTGACTAATACTACCGTTTTAGGTTGTTACATATGATAGATATTCCAACTAAAGATCCCTGGTCATTTGGCGTGCTTTCCTTCTTTCTCTCAACTGCTTCAACGGACTTATGACTTCATTCAACGCGGGATTACATCACGTGCTTGCCGGTCATGTAGACGAAATTTGGACATGTCCACAACCCTGGTCATGTCCCTGAATCTGGACAGGTACAAGTTGATTTTTAATGCTCAACAATTGCCCCTAATTTCGCTTGATTAATTGCGCCAGTAAATTTCAAAAGTGAAATTACAACCGCCCACTACCTTGATGTGATTACTGCGGCTAGAAATCAGTAAGATAAGCTCGCCGCGTCTCTAATTCAAAAAGTAACCATCATTACACTTCTTTCAACCGCCCATTTTCGCAATTCATTTATTAACCCCCTTTTGCCACCTCAAACACACTTTCAATCTTTTCATCTTCCGCTTTCCCCGTGTAACTTCTCTCTCTCGTAACTCGTCCTTTTCGCCATTTTTTACAATTCTTGCTTCGTCCTTTCTTGCTTTTCCAAATGGGGAAGAAAACGACTGCTTCAAAGAAGAGGGCCCATGACATCGACATTTCTTCATCTTCGTCTGAAAAAAGCGAACACGACCTTACCCCCTCTAACATTTTAGAACCCGCAAACTCCAAACCCAATTCTCTCTCTCTACCGATGTAGAGAGTTTAGTTAACTCAGGAATCCTCCCTTCTTCCACCATTTTCTTTGTAACCCAAGAAAGTGAAAGAGCAGACTAGACAAAGCCAGGGTGGTCTTGTCTTTACGAATACTCTTTCCTGAACGGAGCCTCAATCCCCTTCTCTCCTTTAATCAAGGCCTTCCTTACTCACCTTGAAGTCGCTCCTTGCCAACTGATGCCCATGGTTTGGAGGGTTCTGGTCTCTGCTGACATTTTAGCCGAGAGATTAGGGTTTGACTTCACCCTAGGAGATTTGGCTTACACTTATGCAGTCAAAATTTGGGGGAAAGGAAGAGTGAGTTTGTCAACCAAAACAAAGCGACATCCTCTTATTCTGAAGACTGATAGACAAGATAGAGGATGGATGACTAGATACTTTTTTGTGGAGATAGATTATTTGGGCGAAGAGATTGGATGGATCCTTTCCAACTGGAAGGTTAAGGGTAAGAATTGTGAATATGTGTTTAGAATTCTGATTTTGGATTAACTTCTCACTACTTGTTTCTTTGCAAGAATTTATCTTGAAGACGTCAAAGTTGACGAAGAATCTGCGAAGGCAAAAACCAAGGCGATACCGGACTTGGGGGAAGAGGTAAGAGAATACCCACTAATACCAGTCACCCCAATAGAGGATTTCCAATCAAACGAACCATCTTCAGGCAACATGTCTTCAGGTAATTTTAGGTCATTCTTGTCTTTGAGATCGGACATGTTTCATGGGTGACTGACATGTATAACTGTGCAGACACCTCCAAGAGTAGCAAAAGCCTCAAAGAGTTGTCCACCAGGGAAATCATCAAGCTTAGGGCTGCCAAGAAGCCAAAGGTCGCCTAAGATGCTGCTGCCCTTGCTATAGACGTCAAACCTGCTGACATTGGATTCATTCCTAAGAGCATGCCTCCTCCGTCGACTCCTGCTACTTCTTCTCCGCAAACATCTACGTCCGCGGCTAGTCCAAAGCTGCCTGTCCTGAACATGGCCTTTCTTGGAGACTATGGCAACGAATTTAAGAGTGTCACCGCTCTTTGGCCATACATTGATCAACTCTGGTTCCCTGCAAGCAGAGCATGCCACAACAAGGCCAAGCCAGAAAATACTGCTGGCGAAGCTGTCCAATGCGCCTTCCAGGTATCGCAGTCCTGTCTATACATAAAATAAGATTTGGTCAAGTAGCACTGCCCCTTTTAAATTTTACTAACCTAATCTTATGCTTGTCATAGACCCTGCAAGCCACTCTGGGTAACGTCAAGAACATCCTCTCCTATCACAAGGAATTGGAGAGGGTGACTGGAGAGTTGTCTCCAAGACTCGAAAAAAGTCGAAGGACCAGGAGAAGACCTGGAATGGCAACAAGGAGCACCTGGAAGCAGACATTGCTGTGCTTAAAAGGGAAAAGCAGGAGAAGATTGAGGAACTGAAGAAAGTGAGCCAAACCCTAGCAGCCAAAGAGGAAGAGTTGAAGAAGAAGGAGGAAGAACTGGTTGACAGCGCCATCTACTATGCCATGAAGACTACTGTTGAGCTGATGAAGGAGTTCAAGGAAGGCAAGGCTGACACCTGGGAATCGGACCAGGCCATTGAAGAGTATGCCCAAGCTTACCCTGAGGAAGGCGAGGTCAACTCCAAAAAGGCAGAAGGTGGGCATGTTAACCAAGGTGGGCAGCTTGCCGGAGAAGATGACCAGAAGACTCCTGCTGCTGACCAGGTGATGACGGAGGCGAATCCTGATGAGAAGACAGAGGATGTAACCACAATTTGATTAATCTATGCTTTAAACAATATTTACCTTTGGTTTGTTGAACAGCAGTTTTACTGTCTTACCCATAGGGGCAGACAGGTTTGAAGTGTGTTTTTTGTTGAACAATTATACTGCATGTCCACTATCCTGGTGGGCATTGCCAGATGCGTTTACTTTTGTTTATGTGAATTTGTTTTGAAATTGTCAGATTGCATAACTTGTTGTTCATTTGTAGTTGTTAAATTGCAGTTGTCGAATTGTAGTTGTCAATTTGTAGAGTTGTGAGACTGATGTGAGTTTGCCAAGTTGCCTAGTTGTTATGCAGATCATGTCCTGTAGAAGGACTTGTGTGGACAAGTTGCGAAAACCTGAGTAGGTAGTTGTCCTAGCGTAGTTTCCCCATGTGAGTTTGTTGTATGAGTAGTTCTGCAAAACAAAAGGTTAGAGGTGTTGGCCGTTGGTGCGGCCAACGGCCCTCCGATGCTTAAGTCAGTAATGGCTTTGAAAAGAAAGAAATAAGAAAGGAAATACCAAAATAACAAATAGGTAAAGGGAAACATACATGTCTGAAGTGTCATAAATACTGGACAAATGACAAGCAGGATTTAGAAATAATACCTCTTCAGGTGCGTTGCATTCCAACTTCTTGGAATAGGTGCCCATCTTGCTTGACAAGAGAGTATGCCCCTTGTCCGATGACCTTACTTATTTGGTATGGTCCTTCCCAGGTGGGACCTAACTTACCATCAGTAGGATCTTTTGTATTCTGGAAAACTTTTATGAGGACCCAGTCACCTTCTTAGAACACTTTTATCCTCACATTTTTGTTGTAGCTACGAGCCACACCTTGTTGGTAGACCGCCATTCTGACTCTGGCTTGCTCCCTTATTTCGTCAACAGTATCTACATCATGGGTTAGTGCATCATCATTTTCATTTTCAGTCATTAAACCATACCTGGCAGAAGGGACTTGTACTTCCATTGGGATGACAGCTTCACATCCATAAATGATGGAGAAGGGAGTGTGTCCAGTGGCGTTCTTTGGAGTTGTCCGGTCAGCCCATAGGACAAGTGGGAGTTGTTCTGCCCATTTCCCTTTTGCATCATCTAAGCAACGCTTCAGCTGATTGACAACGATTTTGTTGCTGGACTCTTCTTGACCATTGGCCTGTGGATATCTAGGTGTGGATGTGTGGAGTCCAATTTTCCATTTTGCTTAAAAAGCTCTGGTCTTGTCGCTTATGAACTGGGAGCCATTATCGCATACTATATCTGCGGGGACACCGTTCCTGCACAGTATATTACGCTTTATGAAAGAAATAACTTCCTTATCTCTTACCTGCTTGAATGCTTCAGCTTCTATCCACTTTGAGAAGTAGTCCGTCATGGCTAACATAAAGACTTTCTTGCCAGGTGCTTGAGGCAGCTTGCCTACTATGTCCATCCCCCACTTCATGAATGGCCATGGCGTCAAAGTGGGATGCAAGGTCTCTGATGGTTGATGCTGGACTGGAGCATGTCGTTGATAGGCGTCGCACTTCTTGGCGATGTCTGCGGCATCTTGACGCATGGTGGGTCAATAGTATCCCATGAGGTGGATCTTGGTTGACAGGCTTCGTCCAGCAGCATGGTTGCCTCCGATACCACAATGGGTTTCTTCCAAGACTTGCTTTGCTTCCGCAGCTTCCAGGCACCTAAGATAGACACCAGAAATAGATACTTTAAACAAGACATTTTGAATTAGTGTGTAACACGACGCTTTCATCCTAAATGCTTTGGTGTCTTCTCCAGGAGGAGTGGTGCCGTCCTTGAGCCAAGCGATGAATGGCAGAGTCCATCCTGTATTGGGAGGTGGAGGTGCTGACGTTGAGGCGCCGTCATCTTCATTCTGGATCACAAAGATGTCCTGCTCGATAGCTGGATAAGCTAGATCGACAATAGGAACACTGGTCAACTTGGATCCTTTGAGGGATGAGCCTAGGCTAGCAAGTGTGTCAGCTTGTGAATTTTACTCTCTGGGTAGCTGTCTTATATTACAATACTCAAAAGATTTCGTAAGTCGTTTAACAACATCTAAGTAGGCACTCATTTTTGTGTCTTTGGCAGCATAGTCTCCATTAATCTGGCTTACTATAAGCAAAGAGTCGCATCTTACCTCCAGGCGCTTTACCTTTAGCTCCCTTGCTGCCAGTAGGCCGACAAGTAGAGCCTCATATTCTGACTCATTATTGGTGGCTCGAAAGTTGCACTGGACAACTTGGGGGATTTCGTCGCCTTCTGGGGATACCAGCATGATTCCAAGGCCAAGGCCAATGCCTCTGACGTTGGAGGCACCATCGGTGTAGAGCGTCCAGGTGCGAGTGGACCCATCATTCAGCACTGTGCTGACTTCCTCATCAGCGAGGGGTTGGAGACTAGGTGTGAAGTCAGAAACAAAGTCAGCAAGGGCCTGCGATTTGATAGCTGTCCTGAGCTCATACTGAATGTCATAAGCACTAAGTTGAATGGACCACTTGGCCATCCTACCTGTTAGTTCTGGTTTTCGCAAGACAGTCTTAATAGGATGATAATTTGTCTTTACTATGATGGGGTGAGATTCAAAGTAAGGGCGTAATTTCATAGAAGACATAACCAGTGCCAGAACTAATTTCTCGAGATAAGCATACCTGGTTTCAGCGTCAAGTAAAGACTTACTCACATAGTAGACGGGTAGTTGTTTGCCATCGTCTTCCCTGACCAGTACTGCACTGACGGCGGACTCTGACACCGACATATACAGTTGCAACTTCTCGTCAGGTTTAAGTTTGGACAACAAGGGAGGATGAGTCAAGTAGATCTTCAGATCTTGTAATGCTTTCTCGTGCTTTGCGGTCCACTCAAACTTGGTGTTTTTCCTGAGGACATCATAAAATAAATGGCATTTGTCTGAGGATTTAGAGATGAACCTATTTAGGGTCGCCACTCGTCCGGTCAACTTCATAACATCGTTGGGACAACGTGGTGACTGGAGGTTGAGGACATCTCGTATTTGCTCAGGACTAGCTTCTATTCCTTTTTGGGTGACTATGTAACCCAGGAATTTTTCGGATGACACGCCGAAGGAACATTTGGTTGGATTGAGCTTCATGTTGTACTGGCGAAGGACTTGAAAAGTTTCTTCCAAATGTTTGACGTGGTCGGCTGCTTTTGTTGACTTGACCAGCATGTCGTCTATATAGACTTCCATTGTACGCCCGATTTGTTTCTCAAACATTTTATTGACCAATCTCTGGTAAGTTGCCCCTGCATTTTTCAATCCGAAAGGCATAACCTTATAACAGTAGATGCCCCTGTCAGTCATGAACGCTGTTTTCTCCTGATCTTCTGGATGCATTAGGATTCGATTATAACCACTAAAGGCATACAGTATGGTCAGCATTTCATGTCCAGCAGTAGCATTAATCATGGCATCTATATGGGGGACAGGAAAAGGGTCTTTGGGACATGCTTTATTAAGATCAGTAAAATTAATACAAACACGCCACTTACCGTTTTTCTTTTTAACAACTACCACATTAGCCAACCATTCAGGGTAATGTACTTCTCTAATCTTACCAGTCTCAAGCAGTTTTTCAACTTCTTCATTTTTGGCTTGGTTGCGTTCTGGTGCAAACTTCCGTCGCTTTTGGCGAACTGGGGGATGCTCAGGGTCAACCCGTAATTTGTGTGTGATGACATCTGGGCTAATGCCTGTCATGTCATCATGCTTCCAGGCAAAACAATCACGGTTTGCACGTAAAAAAGTAAAAATTTCAGTCCTGACCTCGTCAGGTATCTCGGAGCCAACTTGTACTACTTGATCAGGAAATTCCGGGTCAAGGACAACTTCGTCAAGGAGTTCATATTCTGGCTCTACGTAGCTGCTTGGTGCGGACTGCTCCTGTAATTGTTATGCCACCTCTTTCTGGGCACTGGAAGGTTTGAGCGTGACTTTGTAACACTCCTTGGCAACTCTTTGGTCACCTTTGATCTCCTGGATGCCCCAGGGAGTTGGGAATTTCACCGTTTGATGGTAGGATGACGGAATAGCCTTCATCTCATGGATCTAGGGCCTGCAAAGAATTATGTTATAGGCAGATACGCATTCTATAACCAGGAATTTTACCTGTAGGTTGACGCCTCCAGCATAGACATGTAAGGAGATTTCTCCAATGGTGTTCTTAGCCTCTCCACTGAAGCCAACCAGAACCGTGGATTTTTTTATCACGTCGCTTTCGCTCAGCCCCATCTGGACGAGTGTATCTAGCATGATCATATTGGCTGAGCTTCTGTGGTCCACCAAGATTCTTTTGATTAGGCAGTTGCCTACGGAGAGAGAGATAACTAAGCCGTCATGGTGGAATGCTGAGGCATCTACCGCGTCCACATCATCGAAAGTGAAACTGGTCCCTGATTGATGGCACGTCTTAGGGCAGGCTTGTCAGTATAGCACTCCTTGGCATGTCTCTTAGTTGCAGAATAAGTCAAACCACAAACGTCAGATCCTCCTGTAATAACATTTATAACTTTAACATGAGAAGGAGGGTTAGGAGGTTTTTGGAGAGCAGATGTGGATTTCTCTTTCGAGACAGTTGTCTTGGCCTTCTCGGACATTATTTCTTTAAGATGACCATTCTTCAGGAGATAAGAGACTTCTCTGTGGAGGGCGATGCAATCATCGGTCACATGACCGATGTCTCCATGATAGTCACACCATTTAGATGGGTCTTTACGGTCTCCTGGGCGTGACGATTTGGGTGGACACATAGACATTTCGAGAAGAGTTCGGACGAGGAGGTGCATTGGGCACGGATCTGGATGACGACCCGAAGGTTGGAAATGTTGAAGGGGTTTGAAAAGGATTAGAACCAATCAGATGGGTTTCATCTTCGACCAATATGAAGTCACAGGCCAAAGGGATAGCAGCAGTAGTGACAGCGGGGTGCGTCACTGGAGGAGTTGATATTTGTGAGAGGATTGGGGTGGACATAGGAGAATTTTGTGGTGCTGGGAGACTTCGGGAAGGAGTGACGGTATCCATGTCAAGGCGAGTGGTCGCGCCTTCGATGTTACGGCATGCCTGGTGGCGAGAAGATGAAGTCGCCATAGAGATGGCGGATTGGACTTGGCCACGCAGGACGTCATTTTCTTTATGGAGAATATCGATCTTTTCATTGAGGCGCTTCCAGATTTCTTCCACAGAGGAAGGGATGTTACCAGCCATTGTATTGTGACGGATTTTTGTGAAATACGAATTTCGAAATAGCACTTTTTAGACTGAATGCCCCACGGTGGGCGTCAAATTATTTTGGATAAATTTCACCAAAGAAGATCAATTTATCAGTGATAGTTTAGGCAATCAATCTAAGTGCTTATGAACTCATGAATAAAAAGTAGAGATCGTATTATTGTCAATGAAGTAACAAGAGAATACAAAAATGTCGAGTGTAAAGTAGTAAAGAAGAGCGAGGAAAAGATAATGCCCTATATTTGGCTACATGATCCCTATTTATAATAAAACAATCTGACTAATACTACCGTTTTAGGTTGTTACAAATGATAGATATTCCAGCTAAAGATCCCTGGTCATTTAGCGTGCTTCCCTTCTTTCTCTCAACTGCTTCAACGGACTTATGACTTCATTCAACACGGGATTACATCACGTGCTTGCCGGTCATGTAGACGAAATATGGACATGTCCACAACCCTGGTCATGTCCTTGAATCTGGACATGTACAAGTTGATTTTTAATGCTCAACAAAGATACAAGCTAATGCTACACCTTTCTTGCTTTTACAGCAAGAAGGTGAGTTTTTTCTACTTCTATCTACATTTAGAATTCTTGTGGAATCATAGTTCCTTACATAAAACTAACACATCTTTGATAATATTCCGGATCGAAAATAATGCACTTTGTGGTTTCCGAATTCCTTTGATCAACTGGCTCTGACCAAATATCCAAGTTTTACATTTGCAGATAGTTAACTCCTCTAATACCATGAAGGAGAGCGGAGGCTTCCGCTTGTGTGTTACCCATAGCCGGCAAATAGACCTATACCCGTGACCCGATCCGAATACCCGACTCGAGACCCGTTTCCACCCGAAAGTGACCACCCGAAATAGAACCGGAACCCGAATAACCCGACCCGAAAACAATGGACCTAGATATGATCCGACCCCGAAGATAACTGAACTGATCTACCCGACCCAAATTAAGCCGACAATAATAACTGGAACCAACCCGAAATAATAATGAAATATTTTCACAAACATTAATTTATGTGTTTTATTTAATTGCTAAAAAAGAAAGCTGACATTACCCGAATTGACCCGACCCAAACCAATCCGAACCGATTGGAATCGACCCGTTGTTTGACCCGACTCATCAAACCCACACCCGATCCGACCCGAAATGTCATGGACCCGTACCCAAATAGACCCGACTGCAACCCAAACTCAAAGTTGACCCGGGTTGGTTCGGCACATACCCAACCCATATGACCCGTTTGCCACCTCCGTTATTACCTCCTTGCTGGATTCAAATGACCTTCCTCAATTCGTGAAAACACTAATGTCCAAAGTTGACCCGGGTTGGCCCGGCTCATACCCAACCCATATGACGCGTTTGCCACCTCCGGTATTACCTCCTTGCTGGATTCAAATGACCTTCCTCAATTCGTTAAAACACTAATGTCCAATTGATAATAATAAGAAAACGTAGAGTGTTGATAAGAATGAATATTCATATCTCAAATCGTATTATTCAACATCTTTCTGATATCAAATTTGGATAATTTACTATAATTAACTAACCCTCTTACAAAAGGCATCTAAATATCAGACATTTAGGATCTTTATTGGCGATGGAAAGAAAGTATTCTCTCTTTTAAGTTCCTGTCTTAGAGCTATGAGCTAGAGCAAAATCATAAGCATCAACCATTTGTTTTCCGGTGAAAGCAAAAAAATGCCAAAATCTACCAAGAACATCCAGGATAACACAGCTGTAGAACATCTTTTATTACCGAAGTAACATGATCAACATCATGACCAATCCACACACTGGAAGTCCTACACATTCCAATCCATCACTTAAAGAGCAAAAGAGACAAATAGATAACCAAGCTTTCGCTAAGGCAATCTAAGCACTATGCTAAAAGAAGCCCATATCATTCTAAAGTGCAAAAAACCAAAAGATCCAGTAGTGCTAGCCTCTTGGACCCTCCCATTATGGTGTTCTGTCCAGCTGCTTAAGCGTCGGCAAACCTACAATGAAGACCAGATACTGCATTAGAACACGAACTCTACCATGGCACAAGTATACAGCTACAGTGATGCACACAATGTAACAAGAATACAAGAGTAAGAGCATTACCCAAGTTCAGAAAGTTTCAGGTGGGCCTCAGCATAGTCGGCAAAGAATGCATCCTCATCCTAAATTGAAAGGAAAATAATCCAAGTGAGTACGGATAACAATGATGGTATGATATTGTTGATTTGACTAAGTCCTGAATATTATGGTGATTTCGAAGTGAGATTTATTGAAAAAAGCAGGTTGGTCGAGATTAGCCCAAGGAACATTTTACAAACGAGTAGTGATTCAGGTTGGTTGAGATTAGCCCAAGGAACATTTGACAAACGAGTAGTGAAAGAATCATTCTGTTTGAGAGGTTGACTTTTGTATTGAAAGTTGACAGAGGGAATAAAGGAAGGCATTGGCATAATTCTACCAAAATTCCATACATGATGAAAGACAAAGCCTCAGCATCAGCATGATTCTAATTTCTCCTAAGTCCTACCCAGCAAATTCTAAAGTCAGTAGAGTAAGTGGCAAATGAGGGGACCAATACAGGATTGCATGATGCTATGTCCCCCTTAATTCTGCAAAACTATATTGGAATGACAAGAGCTAAGTTCAATTACATACAGCGGCATATTTCTCAACCAGTGGGCGGAAGACGGGGTCAGAAAGAAGAGCCTTGTCAGATGGCAGCTGCAAAAGACCTTCCTTCTCACCAGTTAGGAGCTCCCTGTTACCAAACAGAGCAATATATTCATTGGCAAGTCTACATATTTTTGTAGTCTCGAGAAAAGATCGTGATAGATAATATATAAAGAACACTCACGTAAAATAGGAGTTGTCGAAAACCAGAGGGTTAGAGGTCCAAGGGCCCTCAAAACCAGAGCGGTCCTTGTGGCACCTTCCCTGTCAAATTAATTATATGGGGACACATTAGCACAGAACCAACAAATGGAGAAGTTTAAAGCAGCAACCAAGAGTTGATGTAAATCATACCAAGGTGTGGCCTCCAGAGAGAGCTACGATGTCCTGGTCAGTAAGACCCATTTGCTTAATGAAGACGTCTCTCAAGTGGTCAGAACCTGTAGCAGTCAAGCAATAGATTTAGGAAACTTAACATATGATATCCTTGTCAGGCCAACCAGCATAGGGCGTGGGACTAGGGAATCAAGCTCCACGCATGTCATTGTAGTATAGAAGAATAATGCATACCCTTTTTGGCATCAGGGAGACGGCCTTCTTGGGGTGGCTCTGGCTTGTCCTGGAATAACAAAATATTTCAATCATGGACCATATTGCCAAAAGTTTAAGTGTCTTGTGAGCATTAAAAATGCAAAGTTCCATTATAGTAAATCCAACATCAGGACATAACAGAGCAGATGAACAAGTATTAAGTATCGTACAAGCAACAGAAAAAAAAAATTCATTGCAATTGTTGAACAGGGAAATTCGTAGCAGCATCCAAAGTACACATAATCTAAATTAATACGTTGAACAATCACAAACCTCTCTTCCTGGGTGGAAGGGAACTTCAGGGCCTCCAGTAACTTCAACAGCCACAACTCCAGCCAACTTCACAAAATTAAGGAGGTAAAAATCAGCAATAAATACCAGTCGATAAAAGAAGATAACAACACAAAGGGGTCTCAGAGACATGAGCAAAGTGAGCTACTGCTCAAGGGCCCCCGCCTTTTTTTTTCTTTTTTAACTTTTTAAGTTCTATGAGTTGAGATGGAAAAGAAATTCTACATTTGATAATCCAAAATTTCCATATTTCATAGCTTATTTTAGTAATCTCTTTGGTAGATCCTTACTATTTTCATATTTTGTTATACCTAAGGTATGTCCTTGCAAAAAATGAAAACAATATTGAAGTATTAAGTTCATAATTTTTTCAACCATTTTTTATAAAAAATAAATAAATTAGTTGATAAAATATGGGATTGTGGATCCGCATATAGCCCCATAGGGCTTAGGTTTAATGCCAGGGCCCCGAAATTCTCCAAGATGGCTCTGGAACAACTTAGTGCATAAAATCCAAGACAGTAAGGGAGCTGTACCTGGTAAAAGTCAGCATAAGATAGTTCGGGAAACTGTTCCTTGATGGGCTCCAACAACCTAACAGCAATATCAAGCCCGTTGTTAGCCCCATGAGCCAACTCTCCCTTGTGCCTCATTGTACCGAAAGGTCCTCCAGTCCTCGACTGCACATCAAAGGTACCAGCAGAGTGCCATCTGTACAGCAAACAAACCAAATAATCATCATCAAATTTCTGTTAACGCAAAATATTGAAATTCCAGCTTACGCAAACAATCTCAACTTACGCAAGTCGGAGCATAATAGGAGCACAATGCTTCTCCGCAATTAAACCCCTGAGCTTTCTCTTGGCCTTCTCGATTGACTTCTGGTAATCCTCGCTGACAGTTGGGTAGCTCTTTCCCATGGCTTAGTTTTAGAAAGTCTGACCAAGCAAAAGAATCATAATATAACTCGTTAGTTCACGGGAAATGAAAAAGCCATTTTACTCCCTCCTTTTTTAACCTGCTACATTTTCTAAATGAATATCCTGCTATATTACTTTATTTGGTAATCATTGTCCACAAAAAGTACCAAATATTTCCCTTTATTTTTTTTCATCTTCTTACATTTAACTCCTAAATATTTGTCATTTTTGCATAAAGTTATATCCTACACTACACTTTGTCTCTCAAGTATTTGTGCCCACAACAATATAGCAAGTAATTAAAGAAGTAAATAATGACGGATGGAGTAATTGACAAGAGATGTAACCCAACCCATTAAAATCTGAACTTGTCATCTACTTGCTCTGTTTCAGAATACTTGACACACTTCACTGGGCAAGTTTGTCAATGCATAACTTTAACTATTAATATCTCTAATTCCCTACATATAAAGAGACGAATCTAACAAGACCACGACTATATTTCTCCTTAGGTAAAATTCACAAATTACGGTCAAAAGATAATGTGTGAATAGTGCAAAAATCAACCCCTATCATATACTAGTATTTTGAAACAAGGAAGTATTAGAATGTAGACTTCAAAAGATACTTATGCAAACATTTTTCCATTTCGATATTTAAATATTAGAAATTTTGTGAAGTCGATAAATACACACATCTAAAACAGAATCAAAATAGCATTCACATAATATGTCAAAGATATTCCTAATTGATAACCTTTGTGAACCTTTTTTTGAATGGCATATTGTCCTGTATTTTCCGACATTTTACTAAAATGACATGAAATCAAAAAAAATACACAAAATTTCATGAAATCAAACAAAATGTAAACGATCAAGAATCTCAATGAACACGAAATGAAAATCGAACAATGAAATGCACATTTTCGGAAATCAGAAGATCGAAGAAACGATCGCATAGATCTAAACGAGATTAAACAAAAAAAAAAAACATACATAAAATTTTTAACAAACCTGAAAAAAAAATTGAAATGTAGAATGAAGAACCCTAGAAATTGGCGAGCGCGAGGAGAGCACAAGTTCAGTCAATCTCTTGGATAGAAATGAAGGCTTGTGATTGGTTAAGTATTTTTAGAGGTGCTTGACTTTATATAGTAGTAGGAGAGAGAGTTTAATAAAGGTTAAGGTTGGATTGTGCTGTGCGCCTGTGCCTGTGCGTGTATGGGTAGTAGGTGGGGTTTTTTTAAAAGTTTTTCAATTGATTGCGGATTATTAATTTTATTTTATGATTGGAATAATGTGAAAAGAATATTCGTTAACGTGGTTTGTTCTAGCTCATTAGTTACACAAATTCTTGGAAAAGACGGTCTACAATAGTCTTAACATGAGACCTGCCCAAATCCAAGAGATATATGTTTTTCAAAAAGGGACCGCATCCCAGAAATTCTCACGATAATATTTTTGGCGAATTGGTTAATATTTTTGGTAAATTAGTTAAGTATTTTTAAGCGCGATAGTTTTAGACCGGTAATCCATATGTAGACTTACATTATTTTTTAGTTAACATATACAAGATACATTAGTCAATGTTGTTCTATAATTAGTTAAGATCTATTGAAAGATTATTTAGTTTCCAATCTAAACGAAGAAATAACTTTTTTATAAATCTAAAATGTCAAATACAAAAGACAACCTGTAAAAATAACTTAAAACAATCTAGCATTTGGAGTAATTGTACAAATTTCAGTTTGGTTCTTAGAATTTGTTTTTTTAGTCTTCTTAAATTACTTTTTTTCCTTAAACTTCTTCCCTTTAATTTGTTTTTGGAAGACCCGAGTTTAAAATAACCAATGCAGTTGTACTTGATAAAGCATTGTTCTTCTAAAATTGGTTTTGTAGTTAAGACTTTGGCTATACTTGCAAAGAATAGTCTTGTTACTTGTAGACTTTCTTAGTAAGCCTTTTTTGCATCTTCATTATCTCGACTTTGAGAATGAGATTGTAGAACTTTCTTACGGTTTTCATATCGCGATGGGGTTACGTTGCTTAGAATCGCTCCGAGATTTCTTCTATCCATTTCTCTTTTCCACACTTCTCTCTTTGCAAATCTAGTCCACCTTTTACACATGTACATATGTAGTATTGTTGTGATTGAACAAATAATATGCGTTATAATCTGGTTTGTATGATATAACTAAGGGCTGTTTTCTGCATAAAACAACCGAACCGAACTCAGGCCGAATGAATGAAGCGAATCGAACCGACCAGATTGAACCGAGCAACCGAACGGCGAAATAAATTATAACTAATTAATAGTAATGATTATCATTTAGGAACCGAATCAACCGAAGCTGAATCAGATTGAACCGAATCGAAAATAATGGGGTGAACAGGCCCTAATATACTTCAGCGCTTAACTAATATACTTCACCGCTTAACTATACTTAAGCACTTAACTAAATCATCCAGAAGCAATTCAAGGCTAGCATAACTAATAGGTCCAAGCGCTTAACTAATTCCAGTGCTGGTTGATGCACGCGCGTGATGTCAGCATGACATCAGCTGGTCTCACGTTAATACTAAAGTGAGACCGTCTCTTCAAAAACGGACTCCATTAGTTATTGTTGCCTCTGTTGTTTGATTTATTTCCTTTTCTTATTGGGGTCATATTCAATTAACCAGATCATTTATTGTTGAAGATTTTGTTTTTATGATGAAAATTGAATCAATTTTTTCAAAATTAAAATTAATTTACTAATATGAAATCAATGGACATTTCATATTCGTAATAGATTTTCAAAACTAACATATAAATATTATATTGGCGAATATTATTCTAATTTGACAAAAATTACAATCATTGATGATGAGATATGATATTTTCATATACTTCCTTTCATATCGTAGTTTGATATAATTTTGCACGACTAGCTCTATTGATCTATTATACTTTTGAGGTAGTAAACAAAGAAATAATAACATATACTGGCATTGTCGTGATACTATACAAATCTCTACTAACACTTTTCGTAGTAGAAAAGAAACTTAAATCTAAAGTCTCACAAAGTCACACAAAGAAAGACAGAATTGAATATGGGTAGATAAACTAAATGTGTGGCTCTCCAATAAAAAGGTAATGAAGTTTTTATAAACATAAACTTAGTTAGTAATAATAGAAAATAAAAGTCGTATCATTGTTGAAAGTTATACAACAACTACAAAAAAAAGTCTAAAGGTAATATTATCTCAGTTTCATAAAGATATTTTTATTTATACCATTAAAGTCTAAATTCTAAATGTCGAGCATTAGAAATGGTATTATAATGAAAAATACTACCTCTTTTTTAGTTACGCGTTTCTTTTTTTTAAGACTATTCATCAACCCTTTTGTTAAGTAATCTCGCACCATTATATAAGAAAACATAGTCAAGTGGGGTTTGTTGTTAGATTCGTCCCAATGCGATGATTCCAAATATCAAATTTTTATAATTTTTACTTACACCCATATGAGATATTAACGTTTAAATAAGTGTCTCGGTAAATGTGAAAAGGCAAATGTTGCAACTAAAAATAGAGAGGAAGTATTCCAATAACAATTATTCTGATACTTAGAAAAATATGTAATTAAATTATTATCTTATAATTAATGTGCTCAATATTGACCCCAATACAAAATTGGAAAGAATGAAAAGTTCTTCGTTTTAGTGCATGAAGCATGAGTGAGAATGTTATTGGAGTATTGATGTCATTGTCAAAGGAGCTAAAAGTAATAGGCTCATTTGGCAAGAAAAACATCGCAATCGGCAATCGGCATTCGGCAGTGTGAACACATCGTGGATACCAAGATTCCATCTTCATTATTTGTAGAGCCTTTGATGAGTCCTGATAAATCCATATCAGATATGGGCAACTTTGCCCATATCAACAATATAAAATTGAAAAAGTAATGTTGTGAAAAGCTGTAAGTACAAAAATAATGTATTAAATTCAAAAAACATATTATATTGAACTTTTTGAATTTGAGAAAGGGAATAGAAGGGGAATGGAAGGGAATGGGAAAAAGTGACTTCCCCTCTCTCTATCCTCTACTACAATTGACTTGACAACAGAAGTCAGGTGAACAAAATTTCTTACGTTCACTTTATGCAAATTAAGGGGAGAAATAAAAACCAAAATGAAGTGGGAAATTAAGTGTTGTTGAATTGTGGAAAAAAAGGTCTCCCCATTGTTGTGGTTTTTTGATATTGCGGAAATTTGGAGAAGACAACTGGGCTTTCATGGAGGTGGAGAAAACCTTAACATTTAATGTGATATTAATAAGTAATTTAGCACGTGTTTTGTTAAAAAAAAGACATGAATTTAAAAATAAAAATAAAAGACATGAGTGGCGGTGTTCACATGAACATCATTTCTATCATTTTTGACAATATATGGCAACGCACAAACACAATATGTTACTACATTGTACATAACATTTTCGAACTTATAAAGTAAAGCCACCTTAACACAATCACATATGTTGTTCATAATATAGCATAACTGATAAACACAATACCATGCCTTCATTTTCAAGAGTTAATAAATCGATACTAATAACACTAAGGTACTAAACATTTGAATGAAAAAATGTTCACATGAACACCATTTCTATCAATTTTGATAATACATGACAATGCGAAAACACAATATCTTGTTGACAAACACAAGACGATGCCTTCAATAGTTAACATACCGATACTAATTACACTAAACACATGCATGAAAAATTTAATTAACGGTTGTCGCTTTTTTATACTCCAAAACCATCATTTCTTCAAGAAAATCAAAACCATCATTTCTTCAAGAAAAACAATATTTAGTAGTGTATACTCTTAATTTGTGTGACGTATCATCCAATAAAATCATACATATACTAATAAATCTTATAACAAGTATAAATTACCCAAAACGAATATTATATTGAACGTTAATGGAAAAAAAAGAAGTTAACGCATATTTGTTCTTTTTTGCACGTATAAACGATTGACTACTAATAACACTATTTTAATGTCACATTAATAAGTAATTTACGACGTGGTTTAGTAAGAAAAAAGCCATGCGTGGAAAATGTTAACATTAACACCATTTCAATCTATTTTGACAATACATGACAATGCGTAAACACAATATGTTGTTGACAAACACAATACGATGCCTTCATTAGTTACCAAATCGATACTAATTACACTAAACACATGCATGAGAAAACTTAATTAATGGTTGTCGGTTTTTATACTCCAAAACCTTCATTTCTTCAAGAAAAACAATATCTAGTAGTGTATACTCTTAATTTGTGTGACTTATCATCCAATAAAATTAACATATACTAATAAACCTTATAACAAGTATAAATTACCCAAAACGATTAGAAGTTAACGCATATTTGTTCTTTTTTCACATCTAAACGATTGACTACTAATAACACTTTTTGAATGTCACATTAATAAGTAATTTACGACGTGGGTTATTAAGAAAAAAGGCATGCGTGGAAAATATTAACATGAACACCATTTCTATCAATTTTGACAATATATGACAATGCAGAAACACAATATGTTGTTCACAAAATAGAGGAAAGGAAACGATAAACACAATACGATGCTTCATTTTTTTAAATACGAAATGATTAGTTCACATATTCATAAAACCATAATTATAGAAAGTACTTAAAATTATCCATACAACCATTACAATGCTAAGTGAGGTACATAAAATTACACTTGTATTAGGTAGATCATTACAAAAGAAAGCAATCCGACGCGCAAAATACCACGAACATGTCATCGTTATCCATTTCGTGAACTCTTCCTCCACCACCCCCGACTTGCATTAAACCTGTCGGCTACAATTATGAAAAAAATTTGTTAGAATTAAAATATAACTCATAATCTTAAAAGTAAAGACAATATGTAACTCAAATTACATACAATTAAAATTAATATAGTAATACGATCCAAATTCTCATACCTAATATCCTTCACAATGTCTTTGTCACCAAATGAGAAGGTGTATTTTGAACCACCCACTCCCGGATGAAGGTGTAGCCCACGTAGATGTAGTCGGATCGCCAAATTGTTCATATATTTCGAAATGACATCTAGGTTTATACTAATACCTTCCTCATCACCTCGCATATATAATAAGTATCCATTATAGGCCGATTGTGTATGAATGCATGAGACAAACAAAGACATGTAATCAGCACAACATACTTGGCTGAGTTCTGTGAAGGACTTGTTCAGGGAGTTTATGACTCACTTCTCCAAGTAAAGTTGGCCCTTGATCTTTAGTAAAGCCTTCATGGGTCGAGTCCTCTCCTTCACACAAGTAAAGTTTAGTCTAGCAATAAATGTGTACTTTATTCCTTCATTATTTACAAGTTCACTCTTACTACCACAACGTTATTATAACAAAGTATAATTTCATTCAATCCCGTCAACTTTAGTACAAGTTGAATTTTATTTACAAATTGTCCAACTCTATGTTCGGTTAAACATAAATTATTTTCACTCGATATTATTTATCTCTCGAGATTAAGTTATAAAAAACTATGAAAGTGAACTTGTAAGAGAATGAGGCATTATACTTTCTTTGGGTATCGATCGTTTTTTCCTTTTCACCTTCCTGCGCAGATGGTCCTTCTCCTTCATGGAACACTTCATGAGTGGACTCCTCTCGTTCACCTTGTGGGCCTTGTCCTGCATACAATCGTATCATGTCTTCATATCTTATATTTTTCAAATAGCTTCTAAGTATACTATATTGCTCACCTTCATGCGCATATGATCCTTCTCCTCCATGGAGCATTTCATGAGTGGATTCCTCCTCTCGTTCATCTTGTGTTCCTTGTACCGCAAACGGGCAAATCATATGTTCATACCTTATATTTTTGAAATAGTCAAATCTAATTCACAAAAGAAATACAACCATATAATGGTATTCATAAAATAATGACAAACAAGATGAAAAAGATGCGGACAGATTAAGAATGCAAATGATTCCATTTGTGTCAAAGAGATCGAATTACTACTATTTAGGCTATAAGAAACATGAAACTCGGCCCACCACATGCAAATGATTCCGAAATTACAAGTCTAAACTCCACACATGCAAATGCTAGTAACAAATTACTCTACATATCATCCAACACAATAAGACAACAAATTCAATGCACCTGCAGTGTGTCCAAAGAGATGGTCAATGCGGGGAGTTGAATCAAGAAATAAGACATGATCCTACGGTTAAAAATGATAACAAAAACGGTTGAAAATTGCATGTCTCCTCCAAATCGCCCGAAAAACGGCGACAACAAATTCAGCGAAAATTGCATTGGAATTAAACCCACGAAATCAACCACAAAACCCACAAGACATTCAATTTTCATGAATTAAACCCACAAAATCAACCACAAAACCCACAAGACATGCAATTTTCATGAATTAAACCCATGAATTAAACCCACGAAATCAACCACAAAACCCACAATACATGCAATTTTCATGAATTAAACCCACGAAATCAACCACAAAACCCACAAGACATGCAATTTTCATGAATTAAACCCATGAATTAAACCCACGAAATCAACCACAAAACCCACAATACATGCAATTTTCATGAATTAAACCCACGAAATTTAACAAAACCCACGAAATTTCATGATGTAACCCACGAAATTTTCAAGTAATTAAACATACCTTCAATTCACGATAAACACCGTTAATTCCTCGCCTCTTTTCCGGCGAATTTTCCCAAGCATCAAACGTTATAGCTCCGGTGGGTAGGTTGGAGAGAGGATGGCGGGGTTGAAGAGTGAAGTCAAGAGTGAGGTTTGGAGAGAGGATGGCACAATTTTCAAAATTATTATTAAACTAGCTTATGGAATGAGAGGGAATACTCCATTCCCCTGCTTTTACATTCCTATCTTACTAAATTACTTGAATTGACAAACTTACCCTTGATATGGGCAAAGTTGCCGATATCTGATATGGATTTATCATAACTCGCCTTTGATAGCTAAAGCCTAAAAGTAAAAGTACATAACAGGACTCTTGTTTGCTGGGGACCTGGGGTTCTGCACAACTCTTACAGTTGATTAGTCTTTGGTAGAGGTGGCAAACAGATCATATAGATCGGGTCATTTCGGGTCGGGTCATATTCGGGCCAACTTTGTATGTATGTTGGGTCAGGTACGGGTTTAATGCGTCGGATCAACCTCGGGTCGGTTTCGGTCGGGTCGGCTCATTCAGTAAGGTCGGTTTTCTTTTCTAGCAAATAAATAAAACACATAAAATAATGTTTGTGAAAATTATTTCCTTATTATTTTCGGGTCGGTTTGGGTCATTATTTTCGGTTCACTTCAGGTCAAGTAGATTCGGGTCGGGTTGAGTTATTTCGGGTTTCGG
This sequence comes from Beta corolliflora, assembly GCA_947648045.1. Lineage (NCBI taxonomy): Eukaryota > Viridiplantae > Streptophyta > Magnoliopsida > Caryophyllales > Amaranthaceae > Beta > Beta corolliflora. The sequence goes on from CANSZD010002407.1 coordinate 197,590, forward strand.
TTCTATTTCGACTGGTCACTTCCGGGTAAAACACAGATATTTCAGATCAGGCCAATGAGTACGGCTATAGTCTTTGGTACCAATGCAACCCCATATGTTTGATCACACATACATGCCACTTTGCTACCAAATTTGATGCGATTTTGGATGCTTAAAGTCATAATCTTTGGGAGAATTACCGATGCTGGACCAAAAACAAAGAAACGAACTAGGTAGAGCTTTTAAATCACGGTTCAAGAGGTTTTCTCGTAAGGTTTGGCTTCAAGAGAACATAAATGTATTTGGAATGCACAAATCATATGCTTACCAGTTAGCAACTTTCAATCAATCGAATTTGAATTTTATTATTGAAGACAAAGCTCTATATAACAATTACAATCCTAATTAGTCTAGGATCAAAAACTGTGTGAAGGGACAAGCACACACCTAAGGATAAACATAGGCCTAAGCTAATCCTAATCCTGGTATTATTTGGACACCAAACAACAAGCTTCATGCCAACTCTAGTTGTAAATCTTTAAGACTCCTAAAGTGCTTAAAACAAGAAAAACCTATTCTGAGTAGAATAGCAAAAACTTGTAAGTAAAAGAATTATAACAACCTTAGAATTATAAACAATTAGACTTCTAAGAAGGTTAGATTTCTAATCCCAGATGACTCCTAATAACAATAATATTTTAATGCAAATAAAATCCTAACAGAATTAGGAAACTACTAGAACATCCTAACAGAACCAAGACTCTTCCAAGAAGATGAACTATGCTTGCTCCCACATCAAGCACTATCAGTGCTTCCCCTAATAGGGTTCAAGAGAGGACATAATATGTCCTCCAAAGTAGAAATCAAAAGTGAAAATATGTAATGCATAATCCATAATTCATTATTTGAGAATTCTAATGTTATGTTTGCAAAAATTTAAGAACCTATATAGTTTTGAATCAATATAATCTTTTTTTAAAATAATAGTTTTCTTAGTTAGTAACTTAGTATAAAGTTATAAAAGTATATAATGACAACAAAAAACTAATAATACTCCGAGCCGCCTCCTTTCGTTCCCCTCTCCAACTCTCCTTCTAGGGTTTCTAATTTTCTTGGACTCCTAGACCGGAAATATTCTAATTTCTTCAGACATTAGACTATTTCCGACCCTATTCCTTCGTTTTTAGGGTTATTATCTTCTTTAATGCTTTCTTTTGTTTTGTTCTCCCCATCAGTGAGAGTTTTTCCCCCTATTTGGTGGATTGCTTCTCATCTTTGTATGAGTTTTCTTGTTTTCATGGTGCTAATAATTTGAAAGATGATCTGAATCCATGAAGGTTTAGGTTTTTTCAGCAATTCGTCATTTAAAACAATCATACCACAGAATCAGATTGTGAAGGTCTCCACTTAGACAGATGCAAAGACATCGAAATACACAGCTCACGTCAAGCTTGAAGCGGTGGAGTTGGAGCTGCGCTCGAGTAGGCTTAAAATTATAATTGGTTCCATTGTGAAATTATTGTGTTTTTTTAAATCTGTATTTTTCACTCTTATTTATCATTGTATGTACTACTTATTATTAATGATATTTTTCTTATAGTAAAAAAAACTAAAAGCTAAATATCATTGTTAACGTTTTTCTTCATGGTCGAGGTTTTGGATGATAGCTTTATTATTTTCAATGTTTGATAACATATGACATTATGAAAAAGTAATCTTAGTTTCTACTAACCTCTATTTCAAAATAAGTACAATTGTTTGACTTTTACACTTGCCAACGCACAACTTTGACCATTTATATCTAATTATGTATTTGTAAAAGTTATAAAAAGTTGATATCATAAAAATATTCATAGAAACAAATCCAGCAACATTTTATATGATCATTTTTGTTTTTATGTATTAGTAAAAAACTATGGTAAAAATGAGATGTGTGAATAGTAAAAAGAACGTGTTGCACTTAAAAAGACACAGAGGAATTATATTATTGTGTTAAGACCAGTGCATTGGCATGAGCACAAACTAGGTATAGCATTGAGGAGATGCATGGGAAGTTAATTGGGGATCAACCAAAGCTGAATGCCTGGATTGGTGTACTGGTGTTTAGGACAGGCTTTTTGTTCCAAAAACACAAGTTCTTTTTATGGCTTGCCTTGTTGCAAAGGCTCCAGACTAACGAGAAATTGCACAACTTCGGCATTTCCCCTGATAATAACTGTGTGATCTGTGACACAACTACAGAGTCACATAATGACATAATCGCCTATTTCTTGGTTGCCATTACAGTAGGTGTTTAGGAGAGGTTCTGTTGTGCTAGGCATCCAGTACACTGACATAAACCTGCATCAGATGATCAGAAGAGTGAGGAGTTATAAAGGCTCATGTTTTCAGAGGTAAGGTTTGTTTGCTGCTATAGCATGATCTGAAGAGTGAGAGATGAAGCTTTTTAAAGTCTATAAAATACAATGTAAAGCATAGGAAAGAAGATTACTTCACAAGATGGGCAATTTTGGGAGGGTTGCTGACTTGCTGCAGTACTTCAAGGTTTTCCCATCCCCTATAAACTTTGAGCTGAAATGTTGCTTTTGTTTCGAGTGTTATATATCTTGATTGCTTATAAAAAATAAATAAATAAAACAAAAGAATATTGTCAAAGAATATGACAAACGTGGTGAAGTACAGAAAACCTTGTACTGTTGTACATGCGTAGTTTTGAGCATGGAAGATTAACAAACAAAATCAGCCTATAACTGAATCCTAGTCGAAGTTATTAGGTTAAGTATTTGTGTATTTAGTGCAGTCATAAGGTCCAATCACTTGAGTACTCTTCCGTTTCACCTGGAAAACAGCACATGAAGAAACGGTAAGAATACTTTCCAAATCCTCCAAAAATTATATCAAATCATATTTTTTCTAAAATAAGATGCACAAAGTATGGTATAATCAGCAAATAAGTAGATGAGTAGTTACAGTTACAGCTTGTTGATTCATTGACATTTTCCCTCTCGTAATCTGTGATATAGTTTACGATTTCTTCTTGCTGAAGTGAACCAGAGCAAACTCGTAACTAGAGTAAGTCAGATTGGTAGATAACGTGGATGCTGTTTTTGAACCAATGCCATACATGGATTTGGTAACTGATGCCAGTAACATATATTAAGAAGTAAAGCTATCCTTTCGTGATCCAGGATCAAGTTCACACTGCCACTAAAACTATTAAACCAAGATCTTTTACAAAACAGTGCTTAGTTGTTGTCACATTCCAAGCTCTGCAGCAAAGCCATGAGATAGCAATTCAGTCTTACGAGTGAATTTATTGTTAGATGATTGTCCTCGCATGTTACTCTTCTACTATTGTTCGAGGATTAGGTCTTTCTATTGTTGGTCTCTTTTCAATTAGTTGAGGCCCTTGAGGGGTTCTGTGAAGTTCTACTTTATCGTGTTACCTTTTTTTGGGTACACAGAGTGGCCAGGACCACATACCTATCTCAGGAACGTATTTCAGAATTAGTTGTATACTTGTATAACGATTAAGTCGTAATGTAGTTGCTTGTCCTTTACTCCCTCCATCCCATAGAAACTGCCTCCGTTCCCATTTCGTTATGGTTGCTCTATTAAGCGTTGTGTTGAGTGCGTAGGAACATATGTAATTTTGTGTGTGGGGGTCAAAGAAAAAGGAGAGAGAGACAATGGCGACCATGTCACCAAGATAGAAGATGGGGCAATCTTTTAGGGACAAACAAAATAGAAAACTAGGGTAATCTTTTTAGGAACGGAGGGAGTATAAGTGAAAGTTTTACACGAGTTGCTGATTTTAGACAGTGATTCTAGGAACGGCACAGCGTTTTAGTGTTCAAAAAGGCAACTTAGTTACGCTTGATTCCGTTAATGCTCATGAGATTGGTAATAACGGCAAGAAGTTGCAAAGTTTTAAGGAAAGATTGAATAGGTTGATCCCATGCAAGGAAACAAGTATTCTAAAATCCATTCTTCGTAATTTAACCAATGAAGCAAGGAGGTTTCGGATCATTTAAAAGCTAGTGGGGAATTCTTTGAGAAGAAAGATTCAAAAGATGAGTGAAGATAAAAGGGGATCAGAGAGCTGCATTACTACTATATTAACATCTTGTTATCATCATTGGGTTGTTTTTGTAATTCTAGATAATGGTGATGAGCCAAGTAAGCAGGTTTTGGAGACCTTTTCAGAGACATTCAAATTCTTCAGTTACACTTACAAATATCATGTTGGCATCAGGGTTAAAGTTTCTGGTTGCTACAGTAATAAAGAAAATGAGGGAGCATGTAAAATTGCTCAACGATTCATTTGGAAATATGCCCTAAATCAATTTTGCATCTCTAATGGAGAAATCAAATGAATCAGAACAGCAGGTGATCAGTGGAAGGAATTATAGTTTGGTGCAAGACAAATCTTATTCAAGCTTGTTTCATCGGATAAACAAAGTTGTGGCCTGTAGTATTTCTCAAGAAACTTTTAACATATAAGTATTTATTCCTATTCTCAATCCTGACCAATAGCCAATAAGTATCACTATGGCATGGTGACTCTTCTCCTGGAATCCCTTCATGTCCAGGAGACGGTCAGGAGTCTTTTAAGGAACTATGTTGTTGCAGGAACTATAGTGGTTTATAAAGGAGTGCCCCTTCTTTATAAAAGATGAGAAACTGTTATCTGAAGGTATACAGATGATCGATAGAGTCTTGCAGCCGGTGCAATAGTCTTCTACTATCGTTTATGTTCTTGTCACCCAAAGAAAGAACACAGAAGGAAAAAATTAAAGAAAGACAAGATAAAAGAAAATCAACATAGTCAATTCTAAATAATTTTACATAAATGCTCAAATTATATGCATTCTGTCCACTACTCCAAAAGTCCAAATGCGTAGCTTGTTACCAAACTCAGTCAATAGGCATCAGAAAAGTTCTAAGAGACAAAAAAACCGTCGACTAATTTTCTATTGGTGCAGAGAATACAAAGTAATTCTAGTGCATGAGGTGAAGAACGTAGTGTACCTATTTACTGAAGTAGGCAGCTAACTAAACTGTATTTAGAATTGCTGATGACTTTCAACTTGAAGAGCATGAGGACATGATAAAATCAAGCTTGTCATATAAAGGACAAAAAAGTCAATTTCAAATATCTTTCTTGAGCTAAAAGAGGTACTTTATGATTCTTTTGAGCCTCACCAGTCACCACCCCTCATGCAAAAGAAGAAGTTGTCACTACCCACCAGCAAGGTGTTTGAGGGGGGAAAAAAAAGGAATTTCCGCAAAATTGTTCATAAAGATCCTGAGAACAACAATGCTTCCTTTTACTTCAATACATGGGCAAAAACGACAATGTTTCCTTTTTCTTTGTTTGAGGGAGGTCATTTAGTATATCTTTATATATATGGTGAACTAATCTGACAAAAGCTACATTAAAATCTAAGAGAAGTCACTGAGAAAAGCCATTACCATATTAACCAGCACCAGTTATTTTCCTCAGTCTTCCCAAAGTCTAATAGTAAAAATGTTTCTAAGGTTCACTTTAACCGGCTGGATCTTCTTTCTGTAACTTTACTATTCTGCTTTGGGATGAAAATGAATCAAGTAGGGATTACTGACTAGGGCATAGAAATGTTACAGATGAATCCAAACACACGTGCATAACTTTCTACACCCAAATACTTAAAAGTATGCTCTCTTCACCCCATTTTCAGTAATCTGAACTTCTTCAACTTATCAATTGAATCATTTATATATCAATAACAAAAAAATTCAATATGCATTCAACAGTTATATAAGAAGAGGCAACGATCAGGAGACTCATACCGGGGACCATGGACCAGGCTCAGGTATTGACTTGTCTGGAGGTGAATGTTTGACAGCACCAGTCTTCAGTGTTAAAATTTCCTGCAATAGTGAAGCATCATTAGGACAACATGACAAATTTAGAGGGAGTATAAGATGGATCAATGTCCAGATGCAGAGACTAGACGTCTATAAAACAAAGAACTGTCTCACTATTGTTTCATTGGAAACTTGTCAAGATACTCCTATTCTTTTCAAAAGGCAACGACAGTTGACTTTCTACATAACATAACCAGGGTAGATTGACAGTGGAGCTGGTACATTGCAGCTCTGAATGAGCTCACTTCTGTTTCAAATGAGTTTTGAATGCACATAATGAGTTCAAAAGATATTTTTATCACTATACTTGTGATTTATGACAATAATATTTATGCAGACATCCATATCTCGTTGTGCTTGAACTAATCAGCCCACCAAATATTTAAAAATTTACCTGCTTATTACCAACATCACATTTCCAGAATCTACCAAATAACAGGAAAACAAAGAAAAGATAATACAATTCTAAAGGCCCCATTACCATACAAACAAGAGGCAGTCAAAATGAGAAAAAATGATAAAAAGAAAAAAAATGCAGGGAACAAAAGAAGATTTAAAATGCGGCCAAAAGAAATTCTAACTCAAGAAAACATACAAAGGACGTTGAACGGCATGGATTACACTAATATGATCATAAAGAAACACAATGATTTGTAAAATTATATATGAGGGAGAAAACTAACACGGAGTATGCAAATCCACAAGGACACCCCATTGATTTGAAACTTTACACTAAAACTGTTGTGTTTCAGTTATTAAACAATTTCAGTTGATGTAATAGATGAAGGTCCATCCTCTGGAATCTTCATGAAATGACAAGGCAGTTGTTGATAAACTAAAGCTATGTGCAACTAAAAATCAATTATTATAGCAACTTATGACACTAAGTGAAATATTTCTTGGTAAGAAATATAAAAAAGCATAATGAAGCACATAAACTAAAGAGGACGAGTGTATCACTGGTCTCCATGAGAGTAATGAGTATACAACAACTTGTTTCAAAGCCTTACTTTATTGTAAGAAATGGATTGATTACCTCTCCAGCAGTCTCAATAGCAGCAAGCCACTCATCTGAAAATGGAACAACATTTGGTGGTGGCCTCGTCAGCTTCTGGTCATGTGTCCTCCTAGAACATTGGAACAGTCAGTTGTGGGTCTAGAAATAAAAAGCATATATGCATGGTATATGAAATGCTATGATACTTACTGTTCTGTAATTGCACCCTCGTCATCTAAACCTTTTGTATTGCATGTCCTTTCATCAGTTAAACCATTAGCATGCTGGGAAATTTTCATCGTAGCTTCTCTTGGAGAGAGATTGTGTCCAGGTTCATCTGATTCAATATACTCCTCACGAGTTGCTTTCATCAACATATCTCTAGGTGCTATATCATGTGTATTGATTGGACATAAAGATTCTTCCGTATCAGGATTTGCTACAGCAATTACCACCTGATCCTTGCTTCTCATTCCAGATGATTGAGATTCCAGATGAGTAGTTCGAGGAAGACAGGTAAGCAAATCAATTTGGTCTTTAACTTCCTCCGTGCTATTGTTCACTTGATCTATATCATCAGAAATTCTAGGGTCAGCTATTCCTTGATTTATACTATAGCAAGTGTCCTGTGACACTATACTGCAATTCAAGTCTGCATCATTACTCTGGAGCATCATTTCGTTTACAACCAATTTACTACCATAGACCTCCTGCTTATCTACATTAAAGTATGTGGCTTCTTTAATTTCTGTGCATATATCATTAGCTATCACAGCACAACGAGCAGAAGAACTATTATCAGCTACTTCATGTCTACAGGACTGAGTTTGTCCTTCACTGCAATGACTAAAAAGCTCCACAACTTCCAGGACATTGTTATCACATTTTTTGGAGTTTGTAGAGTTTCTCAGCTGCATATCATAGTTTTCAACTGCTTTTCCCTGCTCTTCAAAATTTTCACCAGGCTTCATAGCTAACAACTTGCTATCAAATATCACTTCATCTTGTTCATCATCTACAAGCTCATGCTTTGACCCATCTGCTACACTGGAATTAGGATTGCAGATTACTGTAACTCCATCATCAATAATGATGTCCTGAAAAGAAGAGTCGTCCTTATCCAATTTTATTGAAGATTTTTCATCTGCAAGAAAAATTCTTTCATCAAGCTGCACCTTCATGCTTCCTTGACTGTTAGTCTGATCTGAATTACCACCAATTTTTTCACAAGGGGTTCTGTTATCATCAAGAATGCTGCTTGATGGATTACTATCAGAAGCTGACATCAATTCTCTCTGATGACTATTAGAATTAGTTTGTGATTCAAATATAATATCATTCTTGACTGATATATTAAATTCCACATCTTCAGATAGACGAGATTGAAATTTTATATCTATTTCACAAGCCACACTAAGTTGAACATCCCGACAAGACTCACAGGATTCATCGGACTTCCTTCTATCAGCATTTCTACTTTCCTGAGATATGGAGGCTTTATAGCTGGTTTCCTCAACTTCCACAAGAGAGGATATAGTATTGCAATCCTTTTCTTCAACCTTTGAAGAAGTTGACACCTGATCTTTATATTGTTCTCCAAATTCGTCAAGATTATCATATCTAAGCTGCTCGCAACGTAATGCTTTAGAATTTTTGTCTCCTGAGGGAGTGTGAACTTCAACTGTTTGCTGATTGCATTTGTCTTGTAGTACCTCGGCATGCACTTTAGGGGCAACAATTGATGAATTTGAGCATTTGTCTGTCTTTTGTGAGCATGGCCCTGCTTTTCCCATCACATCAACACGGGCTCCATGTAATATTTGTGTAGGCTTAAAATCATGATTGTGATCTGCAACTTTGGAATTCCTTGGAAATGGGATGGCAGACTTGAGGTCAGGCGGTGCGCAATTAGCCTGCAATAAAGTACTTGAAACAGGTGCCTTGGTCTGCAATGCATTTAATTGCAATATTAGTCACATAAAGGTTCAGCAGCACTCTAATTCTGAGAAAATCCATTTAGCACGTTCAAAACAGCAATGCATTTAGAATTTAGTTCATACCTCACTAAAGAATCTAAGAGATGGTGAGGGCATTCGTAATCCTGAAGGTTTTAGTGCTTGACCTTTAGCAGTTTTCCTGCTAAGACCAGCATTATCAGAGTGAACATGAGACATGGCTGTACTGCTGCTTGTTCCATCACTGGACTTGACCCGGTCTGTCCCACCAGGCAGAAGACCCTGACTTGAATTGTTTTCTGAATATTTGCCAATTTTGGTGGTGTCTTGAGCTTTGTGGCTCATCAGTGGATGCATTCGTAAAGCTGAGTTTGTCTGGGAAGAAGATTTATGCCCACTTATTAAGTGTCAAAGCTCGTAAGAACTTATGAAATATCAATGCCACTCAAAAATTATTTTGTCTAACTTAAACCACTGAGGACAATTAGTTGAAAAAACATTACAAGTTAGATTCTCACCACATCATTTCCAACAACAGCAGAAGGCTTCTTATGCTTAGGAAATGAATCCAAACTCGCTTTTGCAGCATTAGAAGCATGTTTGGTTTTTGAGGATAACGTCGAGCTTAGACTTTTCCGGACTGCTGAATAAGACTAATGTTAAAATTAATAAGTGAGGAGGAGAAACAGAATAAGAATCAAGATAACAAAATGGCAAAAGTCAAGTGTTGTAGCTTGAAATAAAACAGAGAAAGAGCTTCAATTTCTTATGCAGATAAAGAACTAATACTCAAAAACACGCACTATGACACTTAAAAATTATATTTACCAACTGAAAGTTAGTAAAAACCTGGTTGAGAATTTCCTGTACACTTCAACATGCTTCCACCACCTACTGCACTATCTATAGATGTCATGGCAGACACAGAAGGAATTTTCTTTGAAACTGGAAATTTAGGAATTTTTGAGTTTCTTGTCGAAATTTGCTCAGTTCCTGTGTTTAGAATCCTCTTCTGAGTAATAAATTAGTTAAGGACTACTATATTTCACACCTGTAATGTTGAAAATGATGCAAACATTGGTTTCATAATACAGCACTATAAGGATATGAAACAGAAGCCATCGGAGAAGAATAAACTTCCCCAGTACATACAATCTTCTTAAGACCATGGCCAGGAGAAACCTTCTGTGAGGACTGCAGACAACAAAAAAGAAAATGCTTTAAGATGCATTCCAGCAAGCACGGATCACGAACAATGCGGAATGATATTCAAGACTGACTTTGGAATCTGAAACTAGACGACCACCAGTAATGGATTCCCGCTTCATAAATGAACTACTAGTAGCATTTCTTTTATTAGGGTAACCAGATGGCAATTCTTTTAATAGATCTTCTTCAAGAGTCTCCACATCAGCTAAGCCATAATTCATAGGAACCGAGTCTCGCCCTTGTTCATCTATGACCGAAAGACTGTCTGTATCACCTACTGTCCCACTAATCATAGATAACTCTGAATCATCAAGGACACCTGAGAGAAAGACCAGTTGATTTCATTGTCCAACAAAACTAATTTTTGAATTTAGTACTAAAATAAGAGCACTTGACACACTTCTCTCGACACGCTTGCCAATGCATATTATTAACCAATAATATCTCTAATTTCCTATAAGTAAAAATTATAAAAAGTTGATATTTTGAAACTATATGTCGAGACAAATCTAACAAGATCTCATATGACTGTAAATTTCCGTACGTAGAAATCACAAAACATGGCCAAAGGAGAGTGTGCGATTAGTGCAAAAGTCAAACCATGTCAAGTATTTTGAAACAGAGGAATTAGTCAATATTTGAGGTGAATCCAAAGAATACCTTCTTCAGTGAGAAAAGCCCTGTCCCAAGCCAAACTTTTCCTCAAATTGTACCCACCAGCTTTTTTGCTCCTCTTCATTTTTTGTGGTTCAACGCTAAGATTAGGCACTACTTGTTTTCATTATTATTAAGATTTTCTTTGTTGTTGTAAGTCCAACCATTCCCATGTACCTGGCTACCTGTATTACCTTTCGTACCTGCAATTATCGCGAAATGAGGCAAATTTCTAAATTAACCCAGCCACTTGTAAATTTCCATGATTTCATCTATGCAGACTAAGAAAGCTTTTACAATCTCGCGATCATCATGCTTACAACTTTGTTATACTAACACAAGTTCGGCGAAAACAAGCAGAAATTCCCAAGTATAACTAAGTGGCTAGATTAACTAGAATTGTCTAGTGGCAGAAAATATCCCCTACAACCGTTATAAATCCTTACATGGTACAACCAAATCCTTCTCAACCAATCAAAATATTTTATATGTTATTTTTGTTTTGGGAAATTCTCAATGGTACTCTTCTATTGTTTACTCTACTCAACGGTATACAAAATCTAATTGGCTCCTCTCTGATACCCTTCTACTAATGACTTATTAAGTACAGTGCACCAATTAAACATTAAAAAATGGATTACTAAGTGTTAGTTTGTATGTTAGTTCACATGTAAAGATCTTAATGCCCATTCTTTATATTAACATAATGTTCTTCGAGTTTCAGATTAAATGGTAGATTTCTCTTCCTAAATAAAAATACGGTTAGTTTCCAATCCAATAATTGCCAGTTAAAAGATACTCATATTTTATTTTCAGCTAATTAATCAAAGCTCTCAGATTTTAAAGCTTTTTCTTGAAAAATCCAAAAAGGATTATTGCAAATCCATCTATCAAGTAGCAACATCAACTCAATCTCATTTCATAAATTAACAATAACCCGGCAAAAGATCATAAGCAAATCATTTCATAAATTTAAGCAACGGCAATCATAGCTAAAATAACACGAAAATTAGAACAATAGAAATCATAATAAAAAAACTAAAACAAACAACAAATGAATGAAAACGAAAGAACCGGTAATTTTGTTTGGGAAGAAAATTCTACAATTTGGCCTTGTAACTCGGAGAACACAGCTTTCATGCAATATAATCAATGGGTATTAAGGTCTTAACATATAAGCTAACATACAAACTAACCTTAAACACTAACGTTAACTGCACTATAGTTAATCATTAGTTCAACGGTACCAAAGAGAAGCTAATTAGATTTTGTGTGCCATTAATTAGAAGCTAATTAGAAGGTATCATTGATAATTTCCTTTTTTTTCATTAATCAAATAACATCAAATCACAGAATATAATTGACAATCCAATTTATCATTCCAACAGTATTTCATAGTACATGATTAGGTCAAACATAAACAAAAGAAATCTAAAATTCGTAAATCATTCTATTAGAATAAGTGAGAAAAGGGGACGAATCGCAAAAAAAAAAAATCCAACATTGTTGCAAAAAATCATGCAACAAGTGATAAATTTGGCGTAATAATTGAATAATACAGAAAAAGAAGTAAAATGAATAGCATAGTAAACAAGGAGTAAGAAAAACTCAACTGATACTGAAATTGGAGGAGAGAGAAAGAGGGGAAGAAGAAAGGGTGTGAGATTTTTGTTGGAGAGAATTGTCTTCGCCTGAGATTTCAAAAAGTGAGAATGGTGGTGTTGCGGCCGACGAGGGTGGGGGAATTTGAAAGGGAATATGACCGCCTGGGCGGGAAACCCATTCCGATTTCTGACAACTAGGCGTTATCACAAAATCATCATTCTTTATTTTTCTCTCCTATTATCATAATTTGTAGGTAAAACTAGTTTTTGGACCCGTGCATAATGCACGGGAAGTTTTTTGTTTAATAGATTGTTTGTAGGATGGATATATATTAAATTATCCAAACACTAAATAATAAAATTAGATTATAGATAGATATACAATTCTTCAGATAGTAACTCTTCATGTGCAAGTGTTAATATCGTAGATAGATAAACAACTCTTCATACATGAATAGATAGTTTTCGAACCCGTGCATAATGCATGGGATATTTTTTGTTTCATATCTTATTATATTTATTTTTCAAATCAATTGAAACACATTTTTCTCAAAGGTTTATTCTGCAACTTTCTAAATTATTATAATAACTTTCAAATCATTCATATTTTTTGTTCCCATTCTCTTCCAAACCAAAACTTACCAAAATCTGAACTTCAACTGAAAAAATAATTCTTACCTTAATTTAAATTAGAAAAACATTTATATTTGATACCTTAGGGAAAACATCATATCTCAATTACGTTTTCTTTTTTCTTTTACATAATTTATAAGATTTTACAAATAAATATATATCCTTTTGCATCAGTCCCTTTTAGACATAACAATTCATCACGGGTATAACTCTTCTTTGAACAAAGTGAAAAAGATGCAATCTTTGTTGTCTAATAATAGAACAAAAAAATAAGTATTTGCATGTTGATTTTTGGGGGTAGAATGTGCAAATGAAGCTTCGATTCATGATGTAATTGATGTTAATTTGGGGAACAAATATAGATTTTTCTTCTTTAAAGATTTTACAGAGTTTGGCCTTATTTTTCGCATAATTTCTTATTGGACTTACAATAATATTGTTTGAGAGAACAAAAAAAGACAACACAATAAGCTAAATAACTATTGGGTCGTATAAATCAACAATGATTACTATTATATGTAGAGCTGGCAATCATTGATCAACTTGATAACCCGACACAAACCCGGTCTCAAGCAAATGAGAGAAAGTCAAATTGAATCGCGCTCGAACTAAACTCGTTTTGATTCAATAATCATATTTTCTAGTAATCTTAAGTTTTATACACTGATCTGATATTTTTTAGCATAATCCGAAAATGACCCGAAATTAAACCCGAATCCGATATGTTGACTCGAATTGCCACCCCTAGTTATGGGTAAGCATAGCTAGCATTGTTGATTTGCGTAAGTATAATGTAATTTATTTAACAAGCTTACGCTAATAAATTATTATTTTAATTAGTTGTAGTTCCTTAAATTGCTAGATAGAAGATAAGTCAGTGGTATGTACTAAGATTATCATTTTGCAGATTGGTCAAATGATCTCAATAGGTGAGTGATACATAAGTAGCATACACCTGCGTCTGCCTCACTCATCTAACTTCTAATTCTAAGTATAGTGTTTCTATCCTATATAATGAGATCAAAGAGGGTCCTGCCTTTTGTCTTCATTCCAATTGCCTTGACAATATTGATGGCATCAGATGAGTTTGTATGTTGATAATTTTCCCTAAGGAATTAATTTTTGGCGGAACTTGATATGATTTAATCTAATCCCCCTTCCTATTTTCTCCTCAAGAAAATTATATTGTTCTTGTTTTTTTTTTACAGAAACATATATAATGAGTTTCATTCAGTCTTTACTACCTAAATCGCTTTGCTAAAAAAGCTCTACTCAAGTGTTGTAATAATTTTAGCATTTTTTTTTCTTCTGTCGTTCACATATCTTTTTATGTAATATAGTATGAAGGTATAGTTTTTGTTTGCTTCATAAAACCCATGTATACTGAGGGTGCATATTAATTCATGTATGATATTCCATTTTCTGTTGTGAATTGAGATCTCCTGGAAAAAAATTACTTGAGTTATGACTACACCCATATTACCACTGGCTCCGATCATACCAGAATCCACACCCATAAATCTATAAAAATGATGATATAGAAGTTAAAATGTAAATAAATCCATATAATTTTTACGCATACGAACTATTAAGATAAAATTATACCAAATTTTGACCTTGAACATAAGAAGTGAATTAAAAGCTTAGAGAAGGAATAAATATTTTTCACATATTGCTATCAATGGTGCATTGCCTATTGTCAATATTTTAAAATTTTGAGAATCCTATGAGAACAATTCTAGATAGTTTTGAAACTATTAGCTTGTTATTTCAAAGTTTATAATCTATTTGTATTGAGAATTTGATTCAAAATTGGTTTACCACCCTTGCATTGCACGATCATGACTTATGACTTATTATAATGATTAGTATTGTACCCCATCTGTTTCAAAATACTTGTTACACTTCCCTAAAATTAGAGATGGTCATTATGGTAGCCCATCCCAGCCCACCTTGACCCGTTCGTCCGCCTTGAAGGATAAACCGGGACAACCCGTATAAGCCAACGTCACAATCCACCCAACCAGTGTATTAAGATGGTGAGTCATTGGCAGATTTTTTTATTCAAAAAGGTGGTGGTCTAGTCCTCCACATTCTATCTCTACCTTTCTTAAAGCTCCCCATTTTCTATATGTAGCATCTAAATTGAAACGGATGAAGTATTTATTGATTTCCTATAATTCACACTAAAATGATAACACGCACATGCTTAAGGTAAGTTAATTAATTAGCTTTAAATAACTTCTTAGTTCTCAAACTTATCCCATACTCTCTTCAAACTCATGTAAATTTTATACCTTTAATTTTAATTTCCAAATTAACTGCTAATATGATTTATTTATTATTTAGAATTTTTTGATTCCTGTGGATCCCTAAAAATTCATGGATATTTTTAAAGAAAATTCGAATTTTTGTTTCGCGTTAGAAAAATCTGCAAATTTCAATTAACAGACAAAAAAATAGACGTATGTCTATTTATATTTTAAAATAAATCAGACAAACAAAAAAAAGAATTTTTTTATGAAACCTTACAAATGTTAATTATCACAATTTTGCATTAAAAATGAATAATAATAATAATGATAATAATAATAATCGTGATGACAATAATAATAATAATAATAATAATAATAATAATAATAACAACAACAACAACAACAACAACAACAACAACAACAACAACAACAACAACAACAACAACAATAATAATAATATGTGAATAGCTTGATATTAATGGAAGAAATGACCATAGACCACCATCTTACATAACATGTTCCCTCAGTGAAAGGAACTCTTTCTTAGAGCTTATCTTTCGCTATCCATCACATTATTTTTTTTTTTTTTTTTTTTTTTGACATTGATCACATTAGTTTTAGATCTTCTAGAAATAATGTGATTGTATCTAATATTTGTATGTATTAATATCTTTTGTTTCATTTGATTATGAGATTGTGAAGGACGACCTTAATTTTTAAGTAGTGAGAAGAATATTTATTAAAATAGAGAAATTATTCCTAAAATCAGAGTGTAAATTTAATTGTACTATGGGATAAATTAAAAAGAAAACACAAAAGTGTTACTAAACAAAGGGAGTATTCAAAAAAATTGTTCTATCTATGAATTGTTGGAGTTGGGGATGTTGGTTACTTGGTACACGGATACTTGACTCTTAAAGCATTAATGGTTGGAGTTAGGGAAATCACCAACGAAGCTCGTTTTTTCTATTATGGCCTTTCATCTCCATCCACATACTTGTCACTCTCAGCCTAATTTTGCATGTTCACATTACTTTCATCCTATAATTATACATGGTGAGATGAGATTTGATCATAATAAAAACTAAATGCATACTAAAATTTGAGAGTAAAGATTGAGTTGTTAACAAAAATTTGAGAGTAATCAAGATATAAAATATAAGTTCCCTCTAGGGTTTCTCCTTGGGAAGGTTTTTTCTCTCTAGGATTTCTCCTTGGGAAGGTTTTTTCCTAGCCTCCATTGCTAGGTTTTTCTTCTTTTTTGAAGGTTTTTCCTTCATTCTTTACCCTTCTTTCTCTTTCTCTTTCATCTCTCTTCTTCTTGCCCTCAATTGTGAATCTTTGTAGGGGCTTCCACTGGTGTTCGTACCGGTGGTAAGCCCCAAAAACTTCTTTAATTGCATCCAATAAGTATATCACATCCTTAAGATGGTATTAATTTTAGGGTGTTCAATTTCTTTTTTTGTTCGCCTGATGAAGGAGGAAGATCTAACAATATCTATTCTCTGTAAGAATCTAGAAGACCACGGGAGTATTTTCACCCAAACGACTATACATCAGCGGAAGTTAAGCCGAATCAGAGCGAACTCACAGATTGTATTGCTTCGGATGAAGTTTTTTATTAAGGCTATTTTTAATCAAATCTGCGATGTATCTAGTTCTAAGGTGTTATATACTTGTGTTGGAATTTTCGATTTTTCAGGAATTGACTGTAAGTGCCGTTGTAGGCGTGTTTTTATTTCGCCTACGCGGGATGAGCGCGTATTTGATTTGACTACCCCATTGTTAAGGTTTTATTGAAAATTGTTTTGAAAGAAGTCGCCAACAATTCTTTTTAGGAAGAATCATAAACCTAATTGGATATGGGAAAACCATAGGGACAAATTATCCAATGTAGATATCCCCGTCTAGACTCCATATATGGTCAAAATGAACCAAAGATTGAGTTCGGGGGTGAGGGTACATTACAGTCAGGAACCATATTGCCCATTGCTGGCCTCTACTAAATATTGATTCATGTCAAGTTTTATGCAGAAGAATAACCAAATACTGTTTTAAGCACCCTAAAAATAATTAGTTTAAGTTGGTTCAAGAAACACATAAAAAGACTAATTTTTAGTGACAAGTTATTAGGCAATCAATGTTACAGGGAACCTAACAGGTTGTCCAAATTATCTGAATTAGTTGGAACAATTCTTTAGGTCTTTGATTAGCAAAAATAACATGTGGGTGATAGAAGCAATAAATCAGGACAATCATATAACAAGAATGGAATGATCAGGCAAACATATAATATACAAAGGCAAGAATAATAATAATATGAATATAAAATAAAGTATAGAAAAGGGGTTAGAATATACAGTAGAACGATTATTACTTAAAGATCTACATCATGAAATAAATTGTTAGTAACTTCAAGGCAATAAATATAATTGATTATTCAAGGATCCTAAGGAATTATACCTATGTGGCTTAGATTGAAGAACACAACGATCTTTAGGTTAAACACTATTTTGAAAAAAAAAAGAATGACATGTCATGTTTAGGTGGAGCTCTCTATAATATTCTAAGGTTGTTTTTAAAATCATACTCTATTTTTTTCATCCAAAACTCTAATATATATGTAACTTTATCGATATAGATTTTAATTTTTGTTGTAACAACAAAATTTCCTTAATAAATTTGGTTGCAATACTAAATTGCGTTGGTTCAGTTGAGTAAGGCTGGTGTTTGGATCCTCTAAAGTTCTAAAAGAACTCTACAATGTAGTGTTTGAGCAATATCAACCATTGAATAAAAAATCAATGGCTCATATATTATCTTTCCAAAACCCGCTCTATTTTTTCTCATCAAAATCCTTATTTCCCCCTTCCACCAATATGGGCCTTTAATTTTAAAATGTATGGTTCATATACAACTTTACCTTGTAGAATTTGATTAAAACTCTAAAGGATTCGGACTCATAAGGCTGAGGTTTTGAAAGATTATATATATATTTAATCCTGTAAATTGGACCTATGATAAAATGCTATAGTCACATATAGTACACTATAGTTATAGCTATTATTATATTTATCTAAAAGAAAGACTAAATAATGCTTTACCATTCATCAAGTTAAATATATTTTCATGAGTTGTAAAACTATATTGTAAATGGATCTTATTTTGAATCATATTTCAAGCACTCTCAAATGGTAAAAAATTATAATGTTTTGAATTAGGTAGCAAAAGTTATATTCAATTTACATAATACAATAATTTAGGTTGTTTATTTAAAACGAAACTCTAATTTCTCATTATCCAAAACTCCTTTTATGTATTTAAATATGTGTAGAACCCAATTTTTTAAAATATTTAAAATAAAAATTAATGACATGACAATCCTACGTGGCGCTCTCTATTTCATAAGTTGTAAACTATATTGTAAATTGATCTTATTTCGGAGCATATTTCGAGCACTATCCAATGGAACAAAAATTATAATATTTTGAATTACGTAGCAAAAGTTATACACAATTTACATCATATAATAATTTAGGTTGTTCATTCAAAACCAAACTCTAATTTTAGCTTATCTAACTCCTTATGTGTATTTAAATCTATGTAGAACTCTATTTTTTTATAAGATAAAAATAAAATTTGATGATATGACAATCCTATGTGGCGCGCTCTATGACCTCGAAATCTTGAGGAGCTCCCTATGCTCCCGAAAAGTTCCTCCTTTATATATATACTAGTATTGGGACCCGGGAAAATGCCCGGGCTTTTTCGTGAAGAAGAGGCAGAGTTTTTAAATATTTAAACCCCTATTTTTGGCTGTTCTTTTTCTCTGACATAGAACAACTAAAAGTTATAATATGATTTTGTCATTATCTTTGACGTTGGTTTTTAATTTATATGTCATGAAGAAACTCACTATATCATTCAGAAACATACTATATCATGCAAAAACTACATCATTTCTGAAAAAATCCACTATATCATTTAGTCACTCACTATATTATGCAAAAACTCAGTATATGATTCAAACATTCACTCTATCATGCAAAAACTACATATTTTTAAATGCTAAAGCACATGTCACAATATACTATACAACCTACTTCAAATCTAAATGTTCACACGAACAATTGGTACTGAGTCGTCTAAACTGATTGGTTCAATTGATATCCTTAATTGACCTTTTTACTCACAATAGCATAGCACATAAGTTTATTTTATGTTCCAATGCTTATGTCATCAGTATATGTTCTAGACCAATGAAAAGTTATTGGATAAAATTCAAGATAAAACTTACATTTCTTTAGTACTCATTGTGTTTACAAATCAAATTAAAGCACCTGTCATATAAATATGAAACAATTTGTTAAATTATGAAGGATTGGTTATATTGCTACGGTATGTTGCTACAATGCCCTTCAAGCCTCAATAGACCAACATGATTACCAATATCAACCCTCTTTCTAATATGTTGGCCATGTCCCATCTTATCCAACATTCATGTTTGGAGGAGATGAAGGATGCATAATTTGTTTCTTATCAAAGGAAAAGAAAATTTGAGTAGTATATTTATTAGATTCCGTACCTTGGGGAAGAACTCAATGTGCAAAGTTGACTGCTAAAAATCTATAATATGTAGTTCACGTAATTAGGCAATTGATATCCTTGACCTTTTTACTTACAATAGCATAGCACATAAGTTTATTTTTTGTTCCAATGCTTAAGTCATCAATATATGTTTTAGACCAATGAAAAGTTAATGGAGAAAGTTCAAGATAAAACTTACCTTTCTTTAGTACTCATTGTGTTTACAAATCAAATTACAGCACCTGTCATATAAATATGAAACAATTTGTTAAATTATGAAGGATTGGTAATATTGCTACGGTATGTTGCTACAATGCCCTTCAAGCCTCAATAGACCAACATGATTACCAATATCAACCCTCTTTCTAATATGTTGGCCATGTCCCATCTTATCCAACATTAATGTGTTGGAGGAGATGAAGGATGCAACATTTGTTTCTTATCAAAGGAAAAGAAAATTTGAGGAGTATATTTATTAGAAGCCGTACCTTGGGGAAGAACTCAATGTGCAAAGCTGACCGCTAAAAATCTATAATATGTAGTTCACGTAATTAGTCAATATTTCCTTTTATACGTTACTTTAATATAAAATTTTAAATATATTATAAATAGATCTTATTTTAAAGTACTTTTTAAACACTTTCCAATGGTACAAAAATTATAATTTTACGAACTATATATTAAAAATTATAATCAATTTACTATATTTAAGTTTTTCACTGTGAACCCAATTCTATTTATTCTTATCATAAACTCTATTTATATTTTAATCAATTTAGAACTCTATTTATATTTAAAAAAAATGACATGACACTTAATGAGCACGACAAATGGCGTCCAATGAGGACGCCAAATGTCGCGACCTTATACGTTACTTTAATATAAGATCTTAAATATGGTATAGATGGATCTTATTTTAAAGTACTTCTTAAACACTGTCCAATGGTACAAAAATTATAATTTTACGAACTATATATTAAAAGTTATAATCAATTTACTATATTTAAGTTTTTTACTGTGAACCCAACTCTATTCATTCTTATCATAAACTCTATTTGTATTTTAATCAATTTAGAACTCTATTTATATTCCAAAAAAAATGACATGACACTTAATGAGCGCGACAAATGGCGTCCAATGAGGACGCCAAATGTCGCGACCTCGTGAGCTGGCTTTTGTACTCTGCTTTATATATTAGTTATATGATATTGACTAGTTTAAAACCCGTGCAAAAATGCGCGGGATGCTAATTGTGTGCGTTCAATTAAAATAAAGTTTAAATAGTATGAATGTGACATAAATAAAACAAACGAAGTCACATATAATTATAAAAAACGCAGTTATCGTATAATATGCAATAAAGTAGCCGATAAAACAATTGTGAGTGACTATATGAACACATTGTAAGAAAAACTAAGCACATAAATTTAAAGTTTTCATAATACTTATTACACATTCTGAAATATTTCCTTATACACTACATTTGTGGTACATTTGAGTTCCCACGCTCTTTATCATAGATTAAAATCTTCAAACCCTTTTTGCTTGTAACTCTTGATACAACAACATAGAATTGTCCGTAGCTAAATACTGGCCGAGGGAGATATAATCCAACGTGAGCTAGAGACTGTCCTTGGCTTTTATTTATCGTCATTGCAAAACATACAACCAATGGAAACTGCCTTCTTTGGAATTTTATCGGAAACTTTGTTGCGTCTGATGGTGTAAGTGTCATTCTGGGAATGAAAACTTTATCCCCCACGTTACTACCGGACACAATAACAACCTCAATAATGCGATTGCCAAGATGCTTGACAACTAACCTGGTACCATTACATATCCCAGAAGTCTGGTCAATATTCCTTAGGAGTATCACCGGTGCCCCTACCTTCAATCTAATGTTATGATTTGGCTATCCCCCGCACTTGATCATATTTAGAAATTCAGTAGAATACATCTCATGAACTCCAAAATTCCCTTCCTCAACGGATTTTGCATCTGAACTCAGATAAGTTCTTTTTTTCACTTGGTAAGCGAGACAATACATGCTCATTAACCATGTTGGCAATTTAATTAGTTGGAGCAACAATAGCTCGCTCCTGAAAATATTTTGCTTCCCATACGTGATCCTCTATGGGAAGGATATGTACTCTCGACTATTGCTGAAATAGGGTCATCTCTTCGACATATCAATAATTCATGAGGAATTTCTACATCGGCTTCACCGTAATTTGGTTCACCATCTTTGCCGTCTCCAATGTTCAGAATCCACTATGAGAACTCCCTAATTTCATCCACATTCGAGTTACCGGAACCTGTTCTTAGACGCGTATTTTGTGTTAATCTTAGCACACGACAAAAAATCCCATAAGTAAGAATTGTTGATTGATGAGAAGACAATATCTTGTCTGGTTCCTTTGGGAACGACAGACAATATCTATCTTAAATCACCAGCGAACTGCACAGGGGAGTTTTTTGTTTTACAAATTGAAGATTTTAATAAGTTTCCCCTAAAATCATGGTGATGAATATTAACTTGTGATTTAAAATTTTATAATCATTTATTGAGATTATTTTAAAACTGACTTCTGACCCGTGTGTTTAGTGGTTGATATAGTTAATGTCATGACGGATCACGTGACCCACCGTTTTTTCAAAAAGAGTTGATTGAAATAGTCTTTGCTCTGTCTACTACTTCCCTTAGAGTCTCAGATAAAATCACAATCCACACCACCACTGACACTCAGCCATACACCCACTTATGCTCCCACTTCTCCCGTTCATCCTCTCTATTCTCTTCTTGCACCACCGCTGCACCATATTTGGCCACCCACTGGCCACTTAGCCATGATTTTAATTTTAGACCCGTGCAAGTTTCACAGAAGGTTTTTTGTTTCATAAATTTAAGATTGTATGTTATTTCCCCTAAAATCAAGGTGGAAATATTTTACCCGTTAATCTATAAAAGTGACAATATTAAAGTTAAGAATATAAAATATAAATATATACATAAAATTTCGAAAAAGCTAAATTTTAATTTGCTATTAACCATATTTTACCCGCAATTTTTTTTTTTTTAATAAAAAAAGCCCAGTGCTTAAGTCGTGCTGCTGTATTCTTTGTTGTTGAACTCAACCTGCTGTATTCTGTGTTGTTGGACTGAACCTCATATATTCTGTTACGTTCTGTTGTAATGAATTATGGCCTATGGGCTTGTTATTAGTTTATTATTGGACTAAGGGGTTTGTAATGAATTATGAATTTGAAAATTGTAAATCTATTCAGCTATTGTTGTGGGCTTGTCGCGCCTAATTTATTTCATAAAAAAATAGAGTTTTAAAAAATCGGATTTTCGGATCGGATCCAATCTAGAGTTGGAGAATTCAGATTGGATTAGATCGGATTCAAACTCTAATTGGTTTGGATTCGGATTGGAAAATTGAAATCCAAATTTTGTTCGGATCGGATTGGATTAGGCCGAAGTCCAAACTGCACACCGAACTTTCACCCCTTACTATAGCAAATCAATGGTTGAATTCATGATTATTTACTTATTGACGCACTCTAATCTTTAATGTTGCCAGCTTTGCATGTTCAGAGTCTTAAATGCACACATTTGTTCATCAATTTTTTGTAATATACCTACACTAGTAGAAAAATGCAAATTTGCGTCAGTCTATGTGCGTCGCACCCTAGAAGCACTGACGCAAATAGCCTATTTGCGTGGCACATTAGAGAACGTGCGACGCACAAAATGACAGCAGATGGGTGGTAGGGTCATTTACGTCGGACGGGGTTGAGAACGCGACGCAGATGACGAACCTGATTTGCGTCGAACATAGCTATAGTGCGACGCACATGGCTGGATCCCATGATTTGCGTCGGATCTTTAAGCCCGTCCGACGTAAATGGGTTTATCGTGCGTGAAATTGCAAATAGGTTTCTTCCCTTTTTATTTTTGATTTTGGTGAATATTCTGCGTTGGACCTTGTAGGCCCATCCGACGCAAATGGGCTTCTTCCCCCTTTTTTATTTATTTTGGACTCTCTCAAACCCTAAACTTACAGCCGTCACACCCCACCCCTCTCTTTCTCTCTCCTAAACCTCTCTCCCTCCCCTTCTTCTCCTTTCTCTATTCGGTCCTCCATCTCTCTCCTTTCTCCATTCGGTCCTCCATCTCTCTCATTTCGCATAATCACATCTCACTT
Organism: Beta corolliflora; assembly: GCA_947648045.1. Classification (NCBI taxonomy): domain Eukaryota; kingdom Viridiplantae; phylum Streptophyta; class Magnoliopsida; order Caryophyllales; family Amaranthaceae; genus Beta; species Beta corolliflora. The sequence continues at coordinate 221,581 of CANSZD010002407.1, forward strand.
TCGCATAATCGCATCTCATCAAGCAGCGAGCGAGTCAATTCGACGGAGAGTTGCAGCAAAAAAGAGATGAAAATGGAGAAGATAAAATGGCGAGGAGAGAGAATTTGAAGCTTTAATGGCGGAAAAGAGAGAGATTTGATCTCGTATTTTTGTTGTTTTTCTCTCTCTCTCTCTCTCCTAATTTAGGTCTCTCTCAGTTAGCCATGGTAGCAAAATTTAGTTGCTTTTTTTTCTCTCTCTACTTGTGTGTGTAAGAGTGTCTGCTTTGTTGCGAAGGGGTTATTAACTTAGGAGCAAGAAGTTTCCAAAGGAGACACGAGTGCAACGAAATTGAGGACCTCGCCAGGCTAGTGCAACCGGTTGAAGCAACGAAAGGATTGAAGCGTAAGATGTGAAAATTCGGTATGAAAATTTCGTAATTTTTTTCTGTTTTATTTTCTGTAATTTTCTATGTTTTATTTTCTGTAGTTTGTATTTTTTTGTAATTAGTGTTGTAAAAACACCACTTCCTATTTTTTTTTTTGTAATTAGTGGTTTGGATCTATTATCAATATAAATTTGTTTAATTTCCATAGTTTGTAATACAATTTTGACTTCATCAGCACAAAAATGGATGTTGTTTATGTTGGCTCTGATTTATGAATTTCTAGCTTATTTTGTTAGGCTATTAGCAGTATTAGGTGGTTGGTAAATCTTCGAAGGATGAAGCTGAGTAATGTACTATTTGAGTCATTTACGTCGCATTCTGAGCTATGTGCGACGCAGATGACAAATCATCTGCGTCGCACATAGCTCAAAGTGCGACGCAAATGACAACACATATACTGTTGTATGCATCATGTGCGTCGGACATTGGGCAGGGTCCGACGCAAATAGTCAATTAACTGCGTCGTGTCTTATCCGACGCAGATCATGTATCTTTCATCTGCGACGAGACCTGTGCCGTCGGACCAATGTTCGACGCAAATGGGGGTCCCAGGTCCGACGCAAATTGACAATTCTGTACTAGTGCTAACAAATTAAATGGATTCAGGCATATCTTATACAACATTATTAACACATACACGGCCCGTTTGGTAAGAGGCCATAAATGGTGGGAATGGTAATGCATTATAGTGTAAATTTGTACTAGAAATCCAATGTCATTACCTATGGTAATGCTACTCCATCCCAAGATATCCATTTTCTTCCTAAAATCTCATTACTATCCATTACCACTTGGGAATGTGGTATTGGGTGGTAATGGAAATTTATAAAGGGAAACCCATGTTTTGTGATAAAGTTTCATTCCCATGGTCATTGACATGATAACTTTTTTTTACAAATTTACACTAAATTTCATTACCATTACCACTATTTATGACCACTAACCAAACGGGCCGACAGTGTATTAAGAATTATACTAAAATTTTCAAAATTTAGAACTTGAAATGAAAGTGAATGGATATTCTAGAGAAGGAAGAAATACTTTTTACATATTACCAGCAATGTCAATGACTATAGTCAATGCTTTTAGACCTTGAGAACTCCATGAGAACAACTCTATCTACATTTCAAAACTAATAACTTGTCATTTATATTTTATGATCTTGTATTGAGAGTAATTAAAACTGGCTAATGACCCATATATTGTACAACTATGATTTTCGTAAATTGGATTTGATATCTGAAAATTTTGTTCAATACTTTTAAATTGGCAATATGAAACACTTTTTACATATTACCATCAATGTCATTGACTATAGTCAGTGCTTTTAGACTTTGAGAACTCCATGAGAAAAAATCTATTTAAATTTCAAAACAAATAGCTTGTGATTTAAATGTTATGATCTTGTTTTGAGAATAATTAAAACGGGTTTATGACCCGTACGTTGTACAATTATGATTTTTGTCTTCTCACCCTTTCTCTCTTGCTATCTTGCACTACTGCTGCACTACACCTGACCAACATCCACCAGCCACCACTGAGTGTCTGCTACACTGCAACCTGCAATCTACTTGTACCCTTTTTTCTTTCACTATGGATTTTTTTCTATTGATTTTGTAATTTGTTGATGGGTTTTAGTTAATTTACAAGGAAGTAAGTTATAGTACTGAATTTTGACTGACATAATTAGAAAATTATAGCTAATCATTAGTCAATTTGCAAGGATGTTAGTCATACTACTGAATTTTGATTGACATAACTTATCTTATCTGATCTGAACTTAACTTATTACTGAACTTGTCATATCTTATATATATGGACTTATATTATCTTATTTAAACTTATCTTATCTCATCTTATTTGAACTTATGTATACTTTACTTTACTTATATTGAGTACATAAACTAAATTAATATGTCATTACCTTTACGAATAACATATATGGTACACCTTAGGAGTACATAGAGCTATGTAATCCCAAGAAACAAAATCTCAATATATTTTTCATTTTTTCTGAGTGGGGCCACTTAAATTAAATGAATTGGGAGTACATAGTTCTATTTACTCCAAGGTGTACCTTATAACATGTGCCTTACTTTCATGTCTTTGATATTACATTAATTATCTATGAATATTTAAAACTACGATTTAAGAAAATTATCATAAGTTCTTAAATAGATATAATACAAATCTCACGTACAAGATGCACAAGTCCAAAAGTTAGTCCAATATAATACGAAAAGTTCCTTAAAGAAAATTTGTATGACTCCTTGGATGGAAGTCTGGCGTTCTGATCATAAAAGCCAACCTTATTTGCCTTTTAAAATATTGGGTAAAGAATCGTGCATTTAGATCCTTAGATGCAAGCTAATCATAGTCTAAAATGTTATTATTGATTTGCGCTATATATTTGATATCACACGTTATTTAGTTATGAGTCTAATTAAGTCTAAATCTAATGACAAAATTAATAATTATAAAACTAACAAAATAACAATAAAGGGAAAAAAAGACAAATTAAACTTCTTTAAGAATATTTCACAAACATAAAAAATGATAGGATTAGAAAGACTTTTCTTTTAATTGTTACTCCCTCATATCCCCAAATAACTCTTCGTTTCCAATTTTGACACTATCAATACGTAAAGAAATTCTTCTGAATTTTCTCCAATAAATAAGAAAAAACATAATCGTGTACGATCATGTTTATTCGTCTCATTGAACCCATATTGAAGAAGTCATAATCCTTCACATCTTTCCATCTTAGATAAGTAATTCATAGATATTTTGAACTCATGACAGATAGCTTCTTCTAAACCAATGTTAGATGTAACCAATAACTTTGATATTTCTCTTAGTCTCTGTAATCATCGGGACAAAGGCAACTATACAACTTGCTTGAACAAAGATAATCATATTTTGTGAAGAAAATAACATTGGTATGTAATAAATATTTTGTTTGAACAATAATATATAAAAAATCGTCCAATAGGAAATATTACATCTTTATCCATGAGGAACATTTCAAGACTATCTATTTTGTGAGAATTATTAAAATTGGCTTCTCCCACACGTGAATCAATCGTACAGGTAACATATATACATCTTAAAAGCTTTTAAAATTTCACTAATCTTGATAGACTAACATTATATTGTTTGTTTAAGTAGTAAGACATATTTGATATTTGGAAACTAATCTATAAAACATTCCTTTGTTTTATAGAATGATTCTCTCTTTTATGTCGTCACTTGATTTTTTTTCTATATTTTTCTATTGAATTTTTTTCAAGTAAATTCACAATCTATGAATATACATAAACTAATCAATTAATTTCCTTTGTTTTGGCTACATTGATTCTCTCTCTTATGTCGTCACTTGATTTATTTTTGTATATGTTTGTATTGCAAAATTTTCATGTAAATTCACATTCTATGAATAACGATTTACATTCGATTTTTTTTAAAAAAAAAAAGCGTCGTGACAAATTTGCTTAAATTGTAGCTGCAAGTTTGAATCAGTGATGTGCATAACTCCTTGTCTATAATCTTGTCCTTGATGTGTGCTAATTGATTTGTTCTTTGATAATCTAATAGTTCTACTATGATCATCTTTTCTTGTGCCTCCTTTTGATTTGTAACTCTTCTAATCTGATTTCTATCATTCATATCTAAATAACCTTTTGAGTTTTGATTTGAATCAATAATTGAACATGCATGTCAATATTTTATCCATCCGCACTACCATACAAATCTCATAGGTTTAGCACAAAAAAGAAAATGTATAGATTTTCGTCCTTTTGCGTTATATTTTGCATATTAAAATCTTCTTGTTCTCATAAATTAAGAGCATAATTTCAGTTACAACAAACCATGAATCTGACTCTCATTCAGGCTTTTTTCAAAAAGAAAATATTTTTAATTTTTTTTCACATGATTAAATTATTTATAAGTGTAATATACTCGTGCTGTCATGCATATGATGGTAGTATTATTGGACCTTATCTGAAATCACCAATCCTATATGGACTAAAATCGAGGTGAACAAAATAAGGCCTTGTACGACTCAACTTTTATTGATAATTTGAAAATAATCATTATCTTTTTTTTTGGCTAAGTAAGTAATTATATTCATGAAACTTTAATTATTATTATCATCCATGTATAATTGAAAACAAAAAAGTAGTGTACATATAAATAATATATACATATGAAAGCAGAATTTGTTGTAATTCATATAATTTTTTAAGCAGCTCCATATTTACTCCCTTTAAATATATTCACTAATTCAATTGAAAACAAAAAAAGTAGTGTACATATAAATGATATATACATGAAAGCAGAATTTGTTGTAATTCAAATAAAATTTTAAGCAGCTCCATATTTACTTCCTTTAAATATATTCACTAATTCAATTCGTTTTCTTAGAGCAACACATATCAACTTTGTCGAGCAGTTATATATTGTCTACTAACTATATATACTCCCTATTATATCTATTGTTGGGAGTTCTATTTAATACAGTGTTTGGAGTGACATAATGATTGTTGGGAGGTTAAGTTAAAAAAACATCACTAAAGATCGGGGTATTAATAGAATCAGTATGTTGTATACACGCTAACTCCCACTCTAAACATCTATCAGTCATGGGTGATTTCTTATCCATTTTTTCATGAGGAAAAAAAAGCCATTGTTTAGATTTTGACATTTTTAGCTATATAACTACATAAATTATGTACCTGAACAATGTTTAACTACATAAGTTGTTTCCCTAAACAATTTTTAATTAAGTCACTACTACTAAAAAAAAGCTACTCTTCAATGCACTAAATTATATAACACGACTGACCTCTAACGATGATGAGTCATAGGATGAATTATTTGGCTCTTCTCTTCTCATTTCATCTTCATTCTTCTTCCTCATAGTTTTTCAAACACGGATTATTCAAATAACCTAGAACTTTATTTAGCAAATCTTTTTCAGATTAATATACCACCATTTTATTTACAGACAATTGAAGTGTATGAGGACCACTCAATATTATACAATTACTATCATTTCTAAAATATACTTATTTTTTCAGAAAGGACTAGTAGTGTTGTTTTTGTATCGATATAAATTTCACTTTCTCTTATCCAAAAGAATAAAAATATAATTTTCAACTCTTGGTTTTTTCTAGAATGGTCAAAGTATAGGTTATCACTATATAAATGTGTGTACCTTGTGATCTTCATCTCTGTTTTACTTTTCGAGTACAAAAGACTTTATCTTTTCACATGCTAATATATAGTATACACCCATTATTGTATTATTATCTTTTTCTTATCATCCCTTTAAATTGGTTATATAAGTACAAAGTTGTTGTCGTTGACAAATTTTGCTTGTGAAATTTGAAAAGGGATATCGAGGTAATCACAAAGCTTGGTAATATTTGTTGGACATAAATTAATTAAAATTAGGATAACTAATTTACATTGACATAGGGCCATGCATTATATTTAGTTATTCCACGTTACTCTTAATCTGCCATACATTTGTCTCAAGCATCTAAAAAAGGTCAAAGTACGTAACTATAAGCTCTACGATGTCTTATTAATAATGTTGTTTATCCTTTGTATTGTCCCCTTTTTTTAAACTTCTTTTAATTCATCATTCAAAAGCATCTACTATATTATAACTAAAATGCTAAAATTTAAAAACATGGTAAAATCGGTAATTTTTTCGGATTGGGCCAATTCCTAGTTTTTTTCGTATAATAAAAGCCGTTAATTTATATGACAATAAATGATAATGTTACTATAACTTAAGGATAAAGTTTCATACTATATAGTACTATCTAGTAAAGGATAGGAGTTAGCTCAAGTGGATAGAGCACTCCCCTACTGACCCCTACCCCCAAAGATTATGTCTGGGTGTTTCTTTCGCATGCTATGCATGCCTTACCAGCCAATGTGTTGGTGTTTCCTACAGGCTAGTAGCCTTGTAGGGGTTAGCCCTTGGGCTGACTTAATCTCCTAATCAAAAAAAAAAAAAAAGTACTATCTAGTATAGTTAATTTATATTTGAAAATAATATAAAGTAAGTGATAATAAACTTATAATTATCTAAACTATATAGATATGACTGTTTATATTATGTAGATTATGATTATAACTATTTTTAATATTCTTGTATATTGATGCGTTTTATATAAATTCAGTATTTAATAGTACATAGCAATAGTAGTTTTATCTTCTTCCAATTTTTATTCATATAAAATAAATCCTCTAATCACACACATTATGTTTAACGCTTTAATATAATATAGATTATAATTGTTTAGAGTAATAAATGCATATTCCCATTAATTTATTGCCTTCTTGTTTAGGAAACCCAAGCTAGGGCGTGTAAGCAGCCTGCGAAAAGTCCAAAGTCTAATCTAGTTCAGTCCAAACTTGTCGGATTAGACTGGACTGGAATTTTTTTGGACTGGAGTCGTACTCAAATTTTTGAGTCCAAATATTTTTGGACTGTATTTAGACTAACCCCTTCAAACAATCCAATGCAGTCTAAAAATATTTTAGCATATATATATATATATATATATATATATATATATATATATATATATATATATATATATATATATAGGGGCAAGATCACATGAGAATGCTCCTTACATGGGAAATGAGAATGAATCTCAACCACAGGATTGAATTAGAGTTACAAGTTACAACACTTGTTCATTAGAGTTATACCCCCGAAAAAACTTTGAGCCCAAAAAAAATATTCTTTTTTGAATTTTTTTTTCTAATATTCTTTTTTTGGAGTTACATCACTTTTTCATTAGAGTTACATCACTTGTTCATTAGAGTTATAGCGCGTAAAATCCATTCTCATTTCTCATGTAAGTATGTATTCTCATATGAACTCACTTCTATATGTATGTATATATATATATATATATATATATATATATATATATATATATATATATATATATATATTTTTTTTTTTTTTTTTGGGCCCCCTTTCGGGAACCCGTGGTAAGATGAATTTCCTCCGGGCTGCCCTCGTACAGGGCCACTCACCCAGAGGCCCAACAAGCCCCACACCCCCCCAACAATATTGAAATTTTGCTTCCACCAAGATTTGAACCTTGGTCGTATATAGAATTGAGTTCAAGTGAAAATAAAGTTTTATATGAGAAGTGAGAATAAATATCAATTCTTAGATCATGCCTCATTTAATGGCCAAGATTAAAAACTAAAACAAACTAAAATCCCTAACTATCAACACTTCTCACGTATAACCTTATTTCTCTCTCCTCTCTCTCTGTCTTTTCGGTTACTCTGCTTTCATGACTTACTTACGTAATCTTTTTGTCAATATAGTGAATTTCGTCCCTGATTATCAGTGAAATTTAGCACTCAAGATTAGTTCGAGATCAGAGAGACGCATGCAATATGGAAGAAGAAGGTTATTTGTATCTCGTTAAAATTTTCATTTGTTATTGGACAGATTTGTTTCATGAATCTGATGATATTATATGAATAGAACTGATCATGTTATTGCACAAGGAATTCACGGCTAAGATCATGTTTTTTTTTGGAGTTTGTGGAAAAAGCTTGAATTCTCCGTCGAAGTCACTCAAGAAGTAAAAAATTTCAGTTTTCTAATGTATTGGAATTGAGGGTATGTCGAATTATATAATCTGAAGTCTTTGTTGGGATGTATTGTAATTTCTTTAATGTCCTCTTTTATGTTTTGTCTTATTGGTTCTTTTCACATGGTGGTTTTTTACCACCTTGCACTGGACATCGATGATTATAGAGGAAGATACAGATAATTTTTTTTTTGAGATCTTCGCTAGTTTCCATAGTTGATCCCATGTTGATTTGCTTTAGTTTACATTTTCCTTGTTCAGAAGTTTATACAATGAACATTGAACAATACGTTCTGTTTATCAAGAAAGTATAATGCATTACATCTATACGTTAGGTATATAAGTTTGTCGACTGAAGTTAATCTATCATATAAACACTAGCAGTGCAATTCGAGTAATTAAGCTACCCACAAATATACTTGATTAGAGTTATACCAACTTATATTAGGAGTTATGCCTATAATTGTTTAGCATTATAGCAACCTGAACTTGGAGTTATAGCAACCTGTACATATAAAATATTTTAAACAATTCATTGCAATTCTTTTACCATAGTGTATGCAATGATTATATTCTAACAATGAGATTGATTGTTAATTATAAGTTTCTATAACACTAATCAATAATTCTTATATAGACAAATCTTGTTGCAACTCTTAAATACTACTACCTATAACTATGGAAAGTATTGGTGTAACTCTTATAACTAGTTCGTATAACTCTAGAAAAGAGTTGGCATAACTCCGAACAAGCAATGTTATAACTTTAAACACATATGATGAATCCAAATAGTGGGTTAGTATTAGTGTAACTCTAATTAGTAATTCCTACAACTCTAAACAAGTGTTGATATAACTCTAAATAAGTGTTGATATAACTCTAAACAAGTATGGACATAACTCTAATTATTACTTTTATAACTCTAAACAAATGTTTCTATAACTCTAAAGAAGATTCAATATAACTCTAAACAAGCATCACTATAACTCTAGAAAAATATTGCTATGACTCCAATTAATTCATCATATAACTCTAAACAAATCTTGTTATAACTCTAATTAGTTTTCACAAGTTTAAATTAGTCAAAATCACTTCCATACATCACAAAGTAAGGGAACTCGAGGAAACAAACAACTCAAAAAGACAACCATAATTCAAAATCGCAATTCCATTCAAAGAATCCAAACTCAAAAAATTCGCATACCACAAACACAAAACTTGATGGAAACAAGAAAGATCAAAGTTCATAATACTCTTTTTTTAATTTCAACACAAAGAACTCAATGTTTAGGCTACTAAACTGAACTACCTACATTTAATATGTCAATGGAAGAAAAAATGAATTCAGTTTTTTTTTCCATGAAAAATACAATACCACGATGAAGAGAAGCATGCATGAGAATAAGAGGGAGAATGTATAAAAGGAAAAACCGATGAAGAGAAGCACGAGAATAAGATCAGGGAGAAGAGTGTGTGGAGGAGAGAGAAAATATGGATTGTTGATCTATTAAAATCTAACGGCTGTGGTTCTTTCTCATTTCTCATATAAAATGTGTTCTCATGTGATCTTGCCTCTATGTATATATATATTCTAGCACTATATGCACGCGATGCGTGCGACAATATATTAATATTAACATAAAAAAGTGTTAAAAAACTAACTTAAGAATGTAATATTTATGGTGAATTGCATTGCTCTAGTGTAAAGAGTAATGTTTTCCAGAAAGGATTATGCCGAGGTAGGATATGTTATCTTGTATTTGGTAGATAATTCAACAACTCTACTTTTAAACAATAATCTAGGTTATGTTTTTTGTTTATTTAAAAATACATATATTTTATAGGCGTATTTTATGAGTAGTAGTTCAGTTTAATTTCACTGGGTAATTGAGGTTTTTAGGCATACTATGGTGAGTAGTGCTTCAATAAAAAAAAACTATAAATTGATATTATCTAATGATAAATGTTTATCACTTTAATTATTTATTATCTCAACTGATTATAAGCCCCCCCAAAAAAATGGATATTCTCTAAGTTTCTTAATTCTTTTATGGTTTGTTTATGCGTGTTATTTGAAATTGTTATTGCAACTGAGAGTTAGATAGTAAGAATCTTTGTAAATCTTTGCTTTTATAATTGTTTGAAAATTGATTTAGTCATCAGTTTATAATTTCAATTGTGAGTTTCTTCTTTTTACACATTTTTATGTATTTCTTTTTGGTAATGTAGAACTTTCCTTATTACCCATATTTGTAAATGAGGAAAGAATTAAGAATTTTTTTATTATTATTTTTTGTAAGATTAAGGGTATATAAGTCTTTTCAAGAGGGGACACCATAGCTCTCCCCTTGGCTTATATAATAGAGATATATATGTATATATATATAAGTAATATGTATATAAAAAGAATTTCTTTGGTATTATTTTTCAAGTTTTGGACTTTTCAACCTTTCCACTTGAAAATTTTTAGCTGGCGTCAAAATTTTCACTTACCATCCAAAAGCTCAAAATGGAAACTGAAAAGTTGAATGTTGGTTACCGTTTTAGCCTTTTCTTAAATAAAATCATAAATGATAACTCTATTCCCTAGTAGCCGGCTTAGTCATCTTCCTCATTAGTCATTCCTCACTTCCTCTCACTCTTTCACTCTCCTCTACCTTGCATTCTCTCTCGGCCTCTCTCGCTACCTATGCAAATTGATAACTCATCTCACTATATAAATTTCCTTTTCTCTCGTTTTTTCTCTCTCAATTTAAAAGGCTTTTTAATTATTATAGTATTCAAAGATGTATGTAACTTACTTTGTGCAATAGATATAATAAGTTCAAATTTTCTAATTATAATCATGAGAAAATAGTATGAACCTAAAGTGGGAAAAAAATTAATATAATAATCAAACTGGATTGGATTCGGACTTAAGAAAAAAGTTTCGGACTGGAATGCACTGGACTAAAAAAAAAAGGTTTGGATCGGATTTGGACTCAATTTTCTCGAGTCCAAAAACTTTGTCCTGAATTGAATTTGGTGAAGTCCAATCCGATCCAATCCACTTACCGCCCTAACCCAAGCAAGGGAGCTAATACATTAATTCATAAGAAGCAAGAGAAATAACAATGTCTGGAACATCATCAACAAAATGGCGTTGATACAAAGTACTTGAAGATTAAGCCCTAATCAAGTAATATACTCCTTAAATTTGCTTTTTGCCATGCACAACCCATCAAAAGACTCAACAGAGCTTTGTGCCAGATAATATAGCTCTCCATCGAGACTTTATTATGATGTGAGTATGTGGCTATTGTATCATGATGCAATTATGTCATCTGATCTAAACCCTATACATATACCAAGTGTGTTAATGTATGTGCATAATACTTCATCCGTTCTTTTTTTTTAAAGAGAAATTTCATTAATTGAAGGCCAAACGGCATCTACAATAGGTATTAAAGAAAAACAAGATACAATTAAACAAGACTAAATCAAATTCGTCTTCGAAGAAACTACAATGAACCAGATCGAGCAATACAATGCCGACCCCCTTGTATTCTTCGAATCAAGCGGCTATTGACGAGGAAGTCTATCATTCGATATAGTTTGGGAAGAACATTCTTGATCGAGTCAGGTTGACCGCATCCGAGATTCCAATACCTTCATGTTGAGTCTCGAACTTCAACCAATGAGAATAATTTCTCATACCTAAAAACAAAAGAACCATACTCACAACTCCCATAGGGAGAAGGAGATTTCCAAAACAAACTAAAAACCCCATAACGAGATTTGAGAAAATCTCATAAAGAGAGACTAATTTATTAAACAAAACAAGAAAATGAACTAAAAATTGAAAATAAAAGGGGAAAAGGGGCTTACCATGGATGAAATCATCCATGGCAGCCCCTAATTGATGAAGAAGGGGTAGGAGAGGCTAGGGTTTGAGAGAGAGAAAAAGAGAGGGGAGGCTAACTTCATACTTCATCCGTTCTTTATTAATTGCGATATTTGAGTTTTCACGCTTGGTATGCCAATGCACACCTTTAATTATTAATATCTTTAATTACCTTCTAATAAAAATTATAAAAAGTTGATATATTAAAAGTTATATCGAGACAAATCTAACATGATCTCACATGACTAAATTTTTTCGTACGTAAAAATCACAATTGATGGTGAATGATGATAGAGTTGTGTATAAATAGTATGAAAATCCATATGTTGCCATTAATAAAGAATGGAGCTGAGGAAGTATATGTATACCTAGTTATATGTATGATGCAAAAGAAGAAGTCAAATTGCTAGACTATGGTAATGTATCTCTAGATTTCAGAATTTGTACGTCAATCCAAATTCTTCAAGAAGCCAAATCTCAAACGTGGGGAGAGGCTTCCATGGTTAACTTAATTAGCTATAGAAGATAACATCAAAAGTTATCCCCTCACGTGAGATCAACCATCTTCAAACCCCCACCAATTGTGAAATCATACCAAGAGTCATTATGTAATCTTTTTTTAGAAATAAGAATCTTAATATACTTCATATACAATCTCCGTTCTAATATAATCATGGATACTATACTACATTGTCTAAAACATTTTTTTAGTCCGATCCATAGATTTTTAAACATTACTTCTATAATTTATAGTGATAGATTTAGGGTTTAAAACAATGTTTAAAGAATTTTAACTTGATTTTTTCCCTTAGGAAAACCGTCCATGATCAATTGCAATTGATTAATTTCTAAAATCAAGTTTTAATTTATGGGAATGATTTAAAATTAGTTGATCAACTTGTCCATGATTTAAACATACACGTGTTTTATTTCTATATTGTAAAGATTGTAATTGATTGAGAGAAGCTTGATTGAAACACGCCCAATTAAATAAAAATTTAGGTGCCAAATGCATCATACAAAACTGATACGTGGCCTTGGGTTTACTTCAAAAGATTTTTGCTTCACCAATTGGAGAGAGCAAACATATGAATGACACATAGGCTAAATTATCAAGCTATGGTTTATTAGTGTGTATATATATTTGCATTCATATGAATTTTATGATTAACATCTTTAACAAAGTACATATTTAAAAAGTCTATACGAAGGTAAATAACAAAAAAAAGACATTTCTTTTTAGGGCCTGTTCTCTTCGGCATAAGACAACTGAACTGAACTGAACTGAATTAAATTATAACTAATAGTAATGAATAAATTTAGGAATTGAACCGAAGCGGGCGGGCGAGCGGCCGAAAATAAGCTGGGGAGAACAGACCCTTAGTTTGATATCCACATATTTACTTTTTGCAAAAAATTGGTTGATGTTTTGCCAACAAAAAAATTCATTGATTTGATTGCGATTGTTTACTTGCGTCTTAGAGGGAAAAATAGAAAAGAAAATCAGATAATTAATTCGAATTTCATAATTCCGGATGTATGACTCATATATATCAACAATATGTTGTATTGACTTTTTTTTATCCTTATTTAGATTATTTGTTTTAATAATATGAAAATTTCCTCATTCAAAATATAACATTCAATTTATATTCCTAGTAATAAGAAATTAACAAATAAATATAGCACATGTATTATAAATCTAAATTAAAACTGAATGACTATATATAGTATATCATTTATAAGTTATTTCTAAATTGAGCTTGTTCTTTTCTATAAATTTATAAAACTTAAAAAAAAAATAAGTTGTATAACTTTTTCTATAAAGTAAACTTGTTATACTTTCATAGTAATTATATATTGTAAGTACATGAACATTTGATCCAAGATGTTTAAGATAAGAAACGATCGAGGTTGTATATGAACTCGTACTATTGGTGTACATATATTCCCAATATAAACACCATTTTCCTATAATTAGGAAGATGCACCAAAGAGCATGTAGCTCTCTGTAGACCTACTACCAAACGACAGTTTCCACACAGCAAAACAATAGTTCAGATTTTTGCTTCAAAAAAAAAAAAAAAAAATCATCAAGATAGGCAGAAGCTGCCTAAACTGATGCAACATCCAAAAAAGAAGCTTTACAAAGCTTTTTCAAATCACTAAAACTAAATAGGATGATATCTTTTCATAATTTGGCCTCTTATTTTTTAGATCCTATACATATTTTTATAGAAAGAGACTTCTAGACAAACATAAATTTTCATACGAAAAAGAATAAATAGATTTAATTATTTTTTTATGGTTTTTAAATAATGTAGATGATGATGTTCTTTTTGTTTTTGTTTTTTTAACCTTAGGTACATGATGATATTCTTCCTTTTTTTGTATGTTTTTTTTTTTGTGTGTAAATGATTATATATGTTTCTTTCTTTTTAAGAGTGTGTTCTTTTTAATTTTAGTTGTATGTTGTTATACTATATGTTTTTTTTACAACCTTCGTTCTTTGCTTCATAGATTACGGTTAGACCATTTCTTTAATTATGAAATATGTGTTCCATTAACTTAAAAATTACGTAATTTTATTTTGATTGTACCTTCTTCTACAATTTCTTTTTTTTATGGCCCATGATTTTTATTATCTAGACATGTTGTTCTTACCTACAAAGTATGTTCTTCAAATTTAGATTATATTCTTTTGATTACTACCAATGTTATTTTTAGAATAGAGATTAGACTTGTTCTATGATTCTAAACTGCTTGTGTTTTTTTTCCTGATATATTATACTTTGAAAATTGAATAGATATCAGACATGTTATTTGATGTTATAATGTTTGTTTTGTTATCTTTGAGGTAGTTCTTCCATTTTGATTTTTTTTCCGTGCATATTGAGAAATTTAGGAGAGGAAAGCGAAATAAAATGATAATTCTTAAGATATTATGAAGAGAGAAAATTAACAAAGCTAAAAAAAAGTTTATCAATCATAACAAGTTCTCCCCAGCTTATTTTCAGTTCAGTTCAGTTCAATTCAGTTCAGTTCAGTTCAATTTCTAAATTTATTCATTACTATTAGTTATAATATAATTCAGTTCAGTTCAGTTCAGTTCAGTTTAGTTGTTTTATGCCGAAGAGAACAGACCCTTAATACATGGAAATACACGTCAAAAAATACAATGTAAAATAGGTAGGGTTGTTCAAAATTCGGTCCGGACCGGTAAATTGGACCGGACCGGACCGGTCACAACCGATCCGGTCTCCGGATCAAGGATTTTAATTTTCCGGTCTTCGGTCCGGTCCGGTCCAAAATCCTATAAAAACGGGTCTTGGACCGGACCGGTTTTTCATTCAAAAATATGAATATAGAAGATAAAAAATATAATTTTCTCCTTTAATATGATTGAAAATCTATTTTATTAGTAACTAATTTACATTAAAGTCTCAAAAAAGACCTTGAACAATTAGTTTTCATTGTTTATTTTAATAATATTTCCTTATAATTATCAAACGTATTAAAAAGTGTGAAAAAGTGCAAAACCGGTCTAATTCGGTCCGGTCCAAGGTTTGGACCGGTTTTTCCGGTCCGGTCCCGGTCCAATAAAAAATCGGTCCGGTCTCCGGGTCTTAAATTTAAGAATTCCGGTCTTTGGTCCGGTCCGGTTTTTTCCGGTCCGGTCCGGGTTTGGACCGGTGAACAGCCCTAAAAATAGGGGTGGCCTATTATTCCAAAGTTCCAATAACAGCTTATAAAAGTGAAGATAATATAGATTTTTGTAATCTAACTACTATGTAGTATGCTGTATGCACCTAAGCATCAAAACTCAAAAGGTCATCTTCCAGACTTCACTATTCAACGACAATTATCAACACATTATAAATGTGAATTGTAGAAGCCTAAAAGATTCATAGTTGTTCGGAGAACACGCCATTAATTCATAACAATTAGTCTATCTCCATTATCTTCCAATAATATACATTGATGACATCTTTTAAGGCCGACTCCTTCATGCTCCATTTCAAATAAATTTAAGGTGGCCGGATGTACGGGAAGGTGTTTAGGGTTTATGAATTTTGATGTTTTAGTGCAATGCAAATATGATTAGGGTATTTATAGTGCAAAATTAAAGTCGGTTTTTTGAAAAAATAATAATCAAATTGACTGCCAAATGTTAAGTTTGCTCTTCTTCTGATTGTTTAAACGCAGGCATAGATAACACATTTCTTCAATAAGTTTTATCTTTCATATTAAAAGATAACACCTCATTATTACCACTGTTATGTTTGGGTCATGCTTTTCTTGAAAAAAAATGTAATTATCTCACGCACTACAGATACTAATGAATGAATTCAATATATTCAATTCCAATATTGTTGCAACAATTAAACACAAAACAATTGAATTCAATTACATCTTACATCAAACTTTGAATATAGAAAATAGAACAAAAAGAGAATAAATTAAAATGCAGCCAATCCTTTCTCTTTCATCTCTGCTTGAAATCCTTCCCTAGAAAGGCAATCGAATAGGAAAAAAAAAAACGAAAAGTGAGATACTTAAAAGCAATGACATTGTTTTAAATTAACTTAGATCACTAAACTACGTACCAGATCTACAATGAAAATGTAAAATCAAACTAAAAAATTCAAATAACTCCATAATCGAACCTTAAATCATACTATATATATATATAATGATATAACTCAAAAGTTGTTCAAATCTCAAGGTGTATTCGAACAAAATTCAGAACTGAAATTTTCAATGAGATTACATGTTGATTGTCAGGATTTAAGATCTTGATAGAACTAAGAAACGATCTGATATAACTAAAAAGGTTTAAGATTTGAGGTTGAGTTGATAAAAAAATCACATAGTCTGAGTTTTGAGTTCTATAACAGATTTTGTTACTCAAGACTAAGGCTGTTTTTTTGACCGAATAAGTCGAACCGAATCGAACCGAACCGAAATGAATAAGTTCGAACCGAGCGAACCGAAATGAATAAGTCTCGAACCGAACCGGTTCGAATCGAAGCGAACTGTCTGATTCGAACTGAATCGATCTGAATTGAGTATTATTAATAATTACAAGTAGAGTAATATTTTTATCATCATTTATAATGATAATAATTAATAATATTAATGATAATGATAATAATAATAATATTAATACTAATACTAATAATATGCATAATAATATTCTTATGAATTGAGTAATATTAATAATAACAAGTAGAATAATAATGATATGAAGTAATAATATTATTAATATAATATTTTCCTCCAAGATTGCTATTCGCAAGTCAATATATACAAAACCAATAGCATGTTTCACGCCTAATACTGTAGAATAGTAACAATAGCATGCATGACTCCTAATTCTAAGCAACAGAATATTGACTTGCCTAATTTACAAAATACAAAACTATATTTACATACATTTGACTACTCCTATATTTACAAAACTATATTTGACATATATTTTAAAAAAATACAAAACTATATTTGACAATAATAATAAAAATAATAATAATAATGATAATAATAATAATAAGAATATAATAAAAATAATAATAGTAATAATAATAATAGTAATAATAATAATAATAATAATAATAATAATAATAATAACAATAATAATAATAATAATAATAATAATAAGAATATAATAATAATAATAATAGTAATAATAATAGTAATAATAATAATAATATTAATAATAATAATAACGATAATAATAATAATAATAATAATAATAATAATAATAATAATAATGATAATAATAATAATAATAATAATAATAATAATAATAATAATAATAATAATAATAATAATAATAAAATCAATAAGTTGTAGTCTGAACTGAATAAGTCTGAACTGAACTGAATAAGTCTGAACTGAATAAGTCCGGGCCGAATAAGTCTCAACCGATCCGATATGATTCGAACCGATCCGATTGCAATCGAACGACCGAATTTCCATTTATTCAGTCCAAAAGAACAGAGCCTAAAGATCTAAGCTATATAACAAAAAAAAAATACATTACAATTTTAGATATAAAATTTCAGAATGAACAATACCTTGACAAATTGCCGAAAAGATTTTTATTCTTGGTTCTTGGTAGAATATAAACTTGAGCAGTTCTTTGGAGAAACTACAGCAGTAGCAAAAAAAAAAAACCACGAATGAGAAAATGGGGGAAGAAGTTAGAAAAAGCAGTTACAGAGAATGAGAGAGGAGAAGATAGAGATGCGAAAATGGACGGAGCAGAGATGCGAAAATGGATATTGAATTGTAAAAATAGAGACTAAATAAAGCAAAAATATAGCTATAAAACGTTGCAACCAGATACCTATTATGAATTTAGGGTTTATGAATTTAGATTTTGTAGTGCTAGGCAAATATGATGAGGGTATTTAGAGTGAAAGATTTAATTCGGTTTTCCTCTAATAAACTTATTCAAAAATTCGAAATTTCTTATTAAAGATTGATTTAATCAATCCCTAAAATCACGTCTTTCCATTTAGGAATGATTTTGATTTAAACTTGCACATGATTGAAGATTGTAATTGATTGAATTTCGCATGATTAGATGAGTCATTAAAATTTTCGGCCAATGCATTAGTGAAATGCATGAGACGTGACGATTTATCCTAGTTGGACAATGTTTTAATTGATAAAACTGCCATGTAGGATTATTTTGGTTGAGAGTATCGAATTTGAGGGGTAAATGGTTAGAGCAATTTTGAAGGTGACACCTAGCACAAAATAAGCAAGGTTTATTAGTATATATAGATATATGATGGATCAAAATATTCTCAACTTTAGACCGTCCACTTTTAATACTCACAATCATGAGTTATTTTTAAATATTCCCAATTATCAATTTGACTTGCGTGGACCCGGTTCACAGTTAAATTAGTGTGCACCAGGCCCACGCACGTGACCCGGTTCACACACTACTGGCTTCTACTTTCCAAAATCATAGATTCTCTCTCTTCAATATTTCCAAAATCGCAGATTCTCTCGCTCTAAAAATCGAAAATCTCTCTCTCTTCAAAATTTCTACAAATCATTCTCTCTCTTCATTCAAATTGTTTCCCAATTTCATACAAAACCTAAGTTTAAGTACATCTGTTTCAGCATTGAATTAATATTCTTATTTGATTCAATAATTCTAGCACAATATTGATTCGAAATTGATTCTTTGAAAATTTCCAGTTCAATTGAGCAACTAGGAGAAACTAATGGAAAATTCAAGTTTAATTGAGCAAATAGATCTTAATCAAAGTATTGTAGCATGTAATATCGATGACTTAAATCGGAACATTGAAGGATATAATATCGAAGACGAACATCATCGCAATTCAATCGAAATTCAGCATCAAGATCCAATAGTAATAGATCTCAATAATACACCAAATTTTGAAGGTAACATCATCGAACTCAAGCAATACATTCATTTGATTAAGCAAAATAATAACAGTATAATTTTCTGTAGAAAATGTGGAGTTGTTTTATGATGAGTTCGAAAATCAACTTGACGATCAATATGCTATAATATCAACTGATGAATCTAATTCAGTTGACATTCAAGGTAAGTTTCATAAACACACTATATAATTCATATGTTAACTATATGATACACAATATTTGTATATAATGCAGAAATATATCACAGAAACACACTATCAAATAAACATAGTATATCATAGAGAAATGCACTATATGCCATACAAAAACACTATATTAAGCACATCCACACTATATAAGAGACAAACACACTATAGCACATAAACAAAATACAAAAACACTATATTAAGTAGAGACACACACTATAACACACAAAAATACGTACACTATAGTACACAAATAACATACTATATCACAAATGGATATACTATATCACAAATAGATGCACTATGCACAGAAACACACTATAGTACACAATAACACATTATATCACAAATAAATACACTATATCAGAAATAGATACACTATTGCACAGAAACACACTATAGTACACAATAACACTCTATATCACAAATAAATACACTATATCAGAAATAGATACACTATTGCACAGAAACACACTATAGTACACAGTAACACACTATATCACAAATAGATACACTATATCAGAAATAAATACACTATTGCACAGGAACATACTATAGTACACAGTCTCACATTTATATCACAAATAGATACACTATATCAGAAATAAATACCCTATATCACAAACAAATTGTAGCACATATAAATACACTATACTACATACAAACACACTATACCATTCAAAACGATACTATAGCAAAAGTGACAATATTATCTTATCTTTTATAACAGGTTCAATTGTACAATCATTGAATAAATATGAAATTGGAGGAGTTTTGGTCAAGTAAGACCAACTTTGGATGATATTCATGAGCTATATTGTCAGCATGTTGCTATAGTAGGGTTCAGTGTTAGAAAATCCAAAAACAGAAAAAAGAGGTGACATAAGTGGTCCATCGGAAGTACTATGTATGCTCTGCTCAAGGGAAAAGGAATACTAAAAACAAGGAAAAAGAAGAAGAGAATAATAAAGATATAATGATACAAGAGAGCACTTCAAAACAAGGAAACAACTTAAAGAAGTTGAGGATAAGAAGAGTTATGATCACAAGAACTGAATATCCAGCTTTAATTAGAGCAAAGATGAACCCTTGAAGGACAATATGAGATAGTGCGGCATGTTATCAAACACAATCATCCACTTACCGGAGAACCACTAAGTTACCTTCATAGATCGAGCGTCAAATGAGTGATACAAAGCAACAAACCGTTCAAGCTATGCAAGAGTATGGCTTAAGACCAATAGATTCATTTAGATACATGAGTACAAAAGCTGGTGGTGAAGACATATTGGGGCATTCCATGAAGGACCATTTCAACTGCTGCTATAGACTCAAAATAAAACCAATTGAGGGAAAGGATTCACAGAATGTTGTTGATAACCTTTATGAGCAGATGCAAAGAGATAGTAACTTCTTTTTTAGAGTAAGATTGAATGATGAGGGAAAGGTTTGCTGCTTGTTTTGGAGAGACTCTATGATGCTTGAGGACTACACAATCTTTGGAGATGTTATGGTTTTTGATGCTACATATAGGACAAAAATGTATAATCTCATTTGTGCTCCATTTGTAGGAATTAATAACCATTGGAAAAACACAATGTTTGCATGTGCCTTTCTTGCAGATCAGACAATACCATCATTATTTGAATGAGTTTTTGAAACATTTAAAAAGTCAATGAGAGGAAAATGTCCAATAACTATATTCAGTGACCAAGATGCCTGCAATTGCAGCATCAATAAATAAGGTAATGATCTTTACCTTAAGTTCTACAAGTTTTGTTCTATACTATTCCAGCAGCAACATATATTATTAGAAAACCTAACTATATGAAATTATTGACAGGCTTTCCCAACTTCACGACCCACGCTATGTTTATGGCACTTGAGTTTAAATGCAAATCAAAGATTTGGATTTATGAAGGCAGATAGAGACTTCAAGAACATCTTTCACAAGTGTCTGAGTGGTTGCATTACAAAGACAAAATTTGAACAAACTTGGGAGCACAATGACTGAAAAATACAACCTACAAGATGATGCTTGGTTCAAAAGATTGCATAGTTTGAAAGAGAAATGGTGTACAACATTTAGCAAAGATTTCTTCTCTCTTTGGAATACTATCTTCACGAGAGAAGTGAAAGCACAAATCATCTTTGTTGGATTTAAGGCAAGCGTAAACCACTAGCTTGATTGACTTCTTTTCACTATTCCAAGCAACAGTAAAAAGGTGGAGAAGACAGGAAGAAAGGGATGATTTTAATTGTACAAAGGGAATACCAAAATCAGATCTCTACATGAGTCCGCTATTAAAACATGCTTCTTTACAGTACACACATACGATCTTTTTCGAGATTTCTAGGAGGAATTCAAATATGCAATGACAAGTGCCATTGAATTACATGGTTCACAAGGAACATTCTGACATACAGAGTTTTCCTCAATGGCATTGATGGTTCTTCTCAAAAAGTCTCCTTCAACTACCCGGAGAAGACAATTGATTATGAATGCATAAATTTTGAAGAATCGAGTTGGTTGTGCTTTCAAGCTGTAAGACTTCTACACTTGCATTATGTCCAACAATTCCAGAGAAATACATATCATCAAGCTAGGCAAGATTTGCAAAAAAAGAAGTTTGGGAGAAATTTGATAATCAAAAGAGAGAAATAGGAGAAATAAACAGCTTCACACCATGGAGACTTCACATGATTAGAAGGTAATTATTAAAGTTTATGCAACTTTAGTTTATATACTATAATAAAAATAATACACTATATCACACAGAACACATACTATATATGATAAAGAAAACACACTATATGATATGTAAACACACTATAGCACACAGAACACACCATATGATATGTAAACACTATAGCATACAAAACACACTACATGATAAAGAAAACCACTATATGATCTGTAAACACACTATAGCACATAGAAACACACTATATATTTGTCTACTTATACTAACAAAAACTTTCATGGCATAAGGTACTACAACCTGATACTAAAGAGCCACAAAATAGAACCAGTCAGAGCAGTGATAGAGGAAAGTTTCAAAAAAATAAATTCAAAAGTTGAAGAAATAATAAAGATAGAAGAAGCAAAAGTAAGAGCAGAAAAAGCTAAAGCTCAAGAGAAAGCATTACAAGAAGCAGCTGCAGCATTACAAGCAAATGAAAGTCAAGAAGATAATGCACAAGAATTAGCACCAAGAACAACAGTTTTGGATCCAGATAGAGCAGTCACAAAAGGAAAAGAAAACAAGCGAATAAAAGGACATTATAATTCATACAAGAAGGCATCGAAAAAAGGGAAAAAAGAGATACAAGGAGTTTGGAAGCATAACTCCAAAAGAACATTTGTTCTAAAATTCTTTACCAAGTGAACTATATGCAATGTTTTTAATAGTTCAGTTTGTAATAAGACTTGTACACTATATGTAAATATAATGCACTATATAGTTATGAAATACACTATATAAAAAGATTCATATGACAAAACAACTAGTATGATTTAGCCTAGTGTACACTATATCAACCAAAATCTACATATATCAACTACTACTACAGTTTGTAAATCAACTATATCATGAGAAAATCAACTATATCATAACGAAACCAACTATATCAAAAATAAGTAAACCTCATTCATAACAAAATCAACTATATAAAACAATTATATAAATTATATCATAATTTAATATCATAGCAAAACAAAACATTCTAAATAGATCACACTATATCAACAGAAACCACACTATATCAACAGAAACTATACTATAATAACAGAAATCTACTGTATCAATAAAAACCTACATAGATCACACTAGTACTGCAGTTAGTAAATCAGATTACTTATGTTGTTGGTAACATCAATTATAATTCTAATTTCTATATTTGATTGTTACCTTTTTCTTTGTTTTCTTCTTTCCAACTCCAACCTTTTTGTCCTTTGTCCTCTTGTTCTTTCTGCATTCTCTCTCTCAATTCATCTTCAATCCTCTTACTCTCTTCAGCCCTCTTTCTTTCATTTTCTTCAATAAAAGCAACCGTCTCTAATATCTTTGATCTGAATGATATCATATTCTCCACAAGCACACTTCTATTCAAATTCAGATCAGAAGAAATCATGCAACCACACAATGAGACTCTTGTTGCTTTCCTAATCCTCTCCTAAAAATAAATTAAATAAGTAAGAAACTATAAAAAAAAGTAATTAAATACTAAACTGAATTAAAAATATTATATTAAACTTACATCATTTAGATATGGGCATTCAAACTGTTCCGAGCCGTCAAAAAGTAGCATATGGACAAGTACATACACATCAGAGTCCAAACCATATGCACCTTATTTCCAGCTTCCTTTCACTTCTGTTATTGGCCATAAACCCATATCATCATCTTTAGATTGTGGGATTTCATAAGATTGAAATAGACTAGAAACTCCATCAACAATGATTAAACTGAGAGTCTCTATCTTTTTTTTTATACTCTTTTATCATCCCAAATTTTGTTGCCAATATAAAAAACAATATTTTTCTTTAGCTCCAGTACAAACAGAATAAAATGATTAGCTCCTCTTAGTATATCTGGGAAAAAACCTACAAAATGAAAAGAAAAGTATGAACTCACTACATGAGAATAAAAATAATTATATCATTACAACATCAACTATATAAGTACAAAACCAACTATATCATCACAAAATCAACTATCATGACATAACCAACTATATCATACCAAAACCAACTATATTATGGCAATCAACTATATCATAGGAAAATCAATACACTATATCAAAAACAAAACCACAATCTCAAAAAACAGAACTTGTCTCACCATTTCAACACCACAATCCAGTCTTAGAATTTTATTTATTTCTTCAAGTTGAAACTTCCAGCACTTAATCAACTCATCAGTGCGTTTAGGATCAGTTCTATCTTCCAAAACATCCATCAATGCAATCTGCAACATAAAAACTCATATTATCAAAAAAATAATACATGCAAAGATAAAGAATTCAACAAATAAATATATTACAAAAAGTTCTTAAACTCTGAGAAGAAGAAGTAAAGTTTTATTTTTTGGAGCAGAAGACAGACACAGTTCATTGATATTCAGCATTCTTGCCCAATTATCAATCACTGATTCAAAAGATTTCAGTCTCACTACAAACAATCCATATCTCACTCCGCGGAATAGAGAAAAAAACTTCATCCAGCTTAAAAACCTATTCACTGCAACAAACAACAAAAATTCTAAGTATATTTTCAATAAAAATAATATGTTAAACAAATTTCATTCAAAAATAACCTGCCAACTAAAGGAGGTTGATTAACTGAACAATAGTCAACAACCTCCCTTAAAAATATTGGTAAATCTTCCATCACATCTTCGAACTTGTTTATCATCTTTGAAAGATGAGGGAAAGCAAAATCAACTGCATAATCATCCAACATTAAAGTTGACTTTGTTGGACCCTTAGACAGAACACCTTGGAAAACAGTCCATGAATTGTCCACAGATATGGACTCCATTGCATCATAAAAAATACTGTTGACAACATTATTGACAATATCATTCAATTGAGTCACAATAAAGCTAGGAAAGGCACTTATTGAAGGATTAGTAACTTCATCCTAACCAGCAGGCAAATCCTTCACATCATAGGCCAATGATACTATCTCATCGAAGAACTTCTGATAGACTGAATTTGACAACATATGGTCAAGATCATCTTGGGAAGGATGATCAACATAAGAAGGATTACCAGCCACAAAAGAGTCCTTCAAACTCTTAAAAGCATCAATGTGACAAAGGGAGACAGCTTCTAATTCCTCTTCCAGATCAACCACAAAGCATGAAGCTTCTACAAAAATCAAAAGAAAGACAATTAATTTGTAATACTCCATAATATGTACACAGGTTAAAAATACACTATATCAAAACAACATCAACTATATCAAAATAACACCAACTATATCAGAGCGAAAACACACTATATCATCACACTATACCACACTAACAAAAAGAAACAATAAAGCACATACACTATACCACATACAAACACACTATATCACACAGAAATACACTATAAGGCACAGAAACACTATACTACTATAGTACACAGAAACACACTATATCACAAAGAAATACACTATATTAGAACAAATACACTATATCACAAAGACTAACACAGAAATACACTATATCACAAACAAACACACTATATCACTCAAAACTATACTATATCAAAAGTGACAATATTATCCTAAACTTTTATAAAAGGTTCAATTGTACAATCATTGAATAAACATGAAATTTATTAGTCATGTACAAGTTTATAATATTATCAGACGAGTAATTATAATTAGTAATAATATTGTAAGTTTTACTAAAGGTTGATAACTTAGTAAATAAGCGCTTAAGTTATGATATAGAAAATGAAATAATTAGAATATGAAAACCATATTTGCAAGTCATTAAACATGAATTAGAAATCAAGATTAGTTATTATTGCCACCTAAATATAAATTTTATGTTTAAGAAGCATAACATGAGTATAAGTCAAGACTATAATTATTATTCTCGTCTAAGTATGACCCTTATGAAAAGGAAGACTCCATAAGTAATAGCATAAGCTGTGTTGGACTAATATAAGAAGATAAGCATTGACTTATCATTAAAACCTTCACAATAGAAAGTTAAAAACAAATACTAAGTTAAATATATCCTAAAACGCAATTAAGAATAAGTATTTTTATTTTAGAAAAGCCCAAGTCTTAGTTAAATAGTAATGAATCTCGTTATTTAATTCTTCATTAGATTAAAGGAAGGAATATTACAAGCCTCCCCCGCCTATCAAAATCACTACGTAGGAATTCTGGTAACGTCTACTGCTAACACCCGCATTCCCCTTCTAAATATGTTTTATGATAATATTTACGTTAGTATTATTCTTTTGTATATGGATTGCGGGATATGAAATGTTTTGTGATAAATGTGATGATACGAAATAATGCTATAAAATGATGACGTTATGAAAGTATGATGATGTTATGTTATGGATACAATGAAAAGAATATGGTATCATGATGACTATGAATATAACTTAAAAGTTATGAAACATGATAAATTCAAGTGAAAGACAATTCTTGGCAGTATTTTGTTATCCTGGGTCGTGCACGTACCTTCCGGTGGCAACGCCATCTTTTGATGGGGGATAACATCCTCGGTGGCACCCGCATTATGGCATTATGCCACCTTCTGATGGGGGACAATATCCTTGGTGGCTCTGCCTTTTGTTACTATTGGCATTACATGCCACCTTATGATGGGGGACTCATGTCCTCGGTGGCTTTGCCTTCTGTAACGATTTATGGCATTATATGCCACCTTCTGATGGGGGACATATGTCCTCGGTGGCTTTGCCTTTCGTGGCACTCGCCAAGTTACCAAATGAAAGAGCTATGCTTACAAATATGATAAAGGATTATGATTACGATTATGATCATGATCAAATGTTATGTTTATGAAATAGTTTTACTATTGCTCTCCTCCCTGTTTGCTAATAAAATGATTTGAAATGAATTTACGATGTTAGAGTAGTATGTTATTGAGCCTCGGCTCATGACGTTTTGTATTCTGTTTTAGGTACTGATGGTGCTAATGGGATGACGTAGCAGTGAGGAATAGTTTAGTATTTAAGCTTTCGTAAACACTTATGGTTATAATTTAAGTTAATGTCAGACTAAGTACAGTAACTAAATTTCAACTTAAAATTTTAAAATAGATAATTATGATTTCTAGATATAATACGTTCAAGCTTATGAATTCATGTTTGCCTTGTGCTTTTCAAATCGAAAATTACGGCAGTAACGCACCTATTTTGGTTCCGCTGCTAATAATCGATTAATTAGCCTAATAATGTTGATTAGTAGTCGTGGTGTTATTTAAACAAAGAGAATCAATACAAAAATATCTAGGGCTATGGTTCACCGTGTTTATACTTACCATCCATCAAAATACAATCAACAATTCAATTAATCAAATATCTAAAGTATGGGTTAGTTTCTCTCGAGGACTAACACTGTCAGACTTCCTAATAATGCTCTCGCATTCACTATTCACTCCGCTAATTGTAGGCAAGCCTCTAAAGTGTAATATCTCTCGATCTATGACTCGTCATTAGCATGATTTAATGAAATAATTGATCATATTTCAAAGATTTATAATATAACCCTAATCAATTAGAGATATCAATGGATAATCAAACCATTAATAATAGGAAAAATTGCCAAGAATAAGCCAACCTTTTGAAAATCCAAAAATAAGCCAACCTTACCATCATTTAAGCCAAATTTAGGTTGGATAACCTGTAACTTGTTTTACAAGTTAATATATTCTTATTTTTTTCCTTTTTTTTCCTTCTCAAATTCAATTTATCATTTATACTTTCTCTCCTCCCCTTTTCTCACTCCTCCACCTTTCTCACTCCTTCCAATCTCTGCATTCAACGACACCACCTACCACTGCCGCCGCCTACCGCCTACCGCTGCCGCTGCCTACCGCCTACCGCCTACCGCTGCTGTAACACCCCAGAATTTCAAAGGCGGAAAAGAAAGAAATAATAATATATTTAATAGGACGATGGCGGAAACATCGTCTTCTGGGAATGTCACTACTACAAGAATAATGTTTAAATAACTAAGTGATAAAAAACAAACATAATTAAATACTATAAATAAATTAATTACTTAGATTAAAATCGAAATGAGAAAACTATCTCAAACTAAAGAGAAGTCTAGAACTAAAACCCCTAATAGATTATTTCTCGCATCTCAACCCGAGCCCAAAATCAAAGAAAATCCCCATCAACAAAACCTGCAAAATATACAACAAATATCCACAATCAGTGGGGAGTAACTAGCAGTTCTCCCAGAACAATAGCAATCAAAGCACGATTCAGAAGAAGATTATTAAGAAAGGAATAACATGCAATCATTACATCAATAGCATGCACATAGAAATCATAAAGCTCATAGATGAAACAAGTGATCATCAACAATAAGTAAACATGATAGAGTGAGTGACATAATTCTAATATATATAAATAATAATAAATCAAGAATTCAACAAGTTATTGAGTCAGAAACCGAACGCCAGTGATTCGCAAATCACTTCCTAAGGTTTGTCAGATCGCAATCTCCAGGTCAGTCTATGGGCTTACGTTCCCCCACTGCCTGTGTCTAAGAATGGCCAAACTCCCGATGCGGGGTAGAACACGCGTAACTCCACGACTCTCGGACGACAACAATTAACCCGGGTGTACCCCTAGTTCGCAAAACCGGGTGGTTGGCATGTTCTTCACTGGGGACTACATCTATCCCACCGGATATTCTTATCTCAAAATACAATCATGCATACAATCCAAGTATCATTCATCAAAATATTCATCAAAAAGGGATGCCACCTAGGCCTTATACCCAGTTCATCAAAAGCAGGTTCTTCATAATTCCTCAAAATAAACCACTTATAAATTTTCAACAAATATCTCTCATAATAACACTTGAACATCTCCAAACATCATCAATGATAATATACTGGTTTTTACAGCATCCACAATTCAATCAACAATACACCACCAAATAACTCTAAATCATATTCATTAAAAGAGTAGTAACACTTAATCATTTTCTTCCATAAATCAAACATAAACATGTGGTTACCCAATGATAAATAATGTATACTACTGAAAATCAGCAACCCAGAATATAATAAATTATGAATTATTTCTGATTTACAAGCCCTCAAACAATTTAAAAGTGTATCCTCAATTTCACAACAAAAACACCATAATAATTATTAAACTAATAATTTCGAGCAGCAAAATCATACAAAAATTATCATACGACCCTAATGGTTCTACTGACATGATAAAATTTTTATTTATAATTTTCGGACTCAAAAAGTATTTTTAACAGTTAATATACAGATTCCTCAAATAAGCCATTATAATAATTAAAAATATAAACAGACGCCCAAAAATTACCAAAAATTCACATAACATGTAAAAATTCACATAACATATTATTCAAACAAATTAATTTTTATGCCTCTAAAAATAATTTTCATGAATTATATACTGACAGAACAGAAATTACAAAAACAGAAATATCAATTAATTAAAATAGTAAACAGTAGATAAAAATTATTCTAAGGCATGGAATACATTATACGTATGTTACATGATCTAAGAAAAATGATTTCATCAATTTCAACAGTCGTTCAATAATTATTATGAAATTTAGCCAAAAACGCACAAAATACTAATTAAATCAAATAAATATTAAAAATCATGCAAAAATTATTTTTCTCTACACAGTATTCACATAGCATGTGTCACGTATGTTCATGTAAAATTTTGTCAAAAATCTCATTCAAAAAGTATTTTAGATAATTCCTAACGTATTAATCTAATACCGAATACTACTCTAATCACTATGATTCTAGGATAACAACTAGTTACCTGGATCGTCGGGAGGAGAGCTGAGTCCAAAGATACAATCACGAGTTAAGCATGCAATCCAAATCCTCTTCTAACCCCAAGGCATAACAAACGAGAATTGTAGCAACAAGTCACTAAGCATTTCTTCTTGAACGTTGGAAACTCTTGTTTCGCACTGCTCTGTTACGACCATGATTCCCGATGATCAAATGCTCAGATTATAAATCGCTCCGGTCAGAATGTATAACAAGATGTTATAAACGTTGAGTCCAAAAATGAAGACAATCCAACGGTTAGTTCTCCGGATACGGTTATTTTCGTGAAGGTGCGATAGGAAAAACCGGGTTGAAACTTTCTATTCTTTTCCTCTTCCTTTTCTCTCTTCCTTTTCTTGAAAAACGATGGGTGATAAATGCAAATGATGCTGAACTTCTATGAATAAAAATCAGAATTTTATGGATGTTTAATGGTTGAAATAAAGGGTTTTAATGAAGGAGAATGATTAGGGGGTTATTGGAGTTACAAAGCTACCAAGAGTCACAAGGAAAAAATAAAAAGAAAAGAAAGAAGAGAGGCTCTCCTTTTCCTTCACTTGGCCGGCTGTCAAGCCCAACACACCCACAAAAATCTTCGGCCCAAAACAACAAGGGTCCACGCTTCAAAAGCCCGCTACGCGATAAATCGATTAATTCCTAAATCGCGCCTAAACTTTGAAAATACTTAATAATGAAAATAATTCAAATAAATTATATTATAAATATAAATATAATGCACACATTAGCACGCCACATGCGATGCAACATTTCATCACCCAAGTCGGTCCAACAACGTTACAAAAACGCTACACGACAAAACTGCATCCTAAACGTCTAAACAAGTAACGAAATTAATATAACCTTTAAAATAAATAACTAACAACTTAAAATAATATATATATATATATATATATATATATATATATATATATATATATATATATATATATATATATATATATATATATATATATATATATATATATATATATATATATATATATATATATATAAATATATCACAACATATAAATATATATACACATTTTCACAACACGTTCCAAAATAATCTAAATAATAAATTATTTATTTTTACGAAAAATATCATTTTAATGTAAACAAACACCAAAAATAAAGAGTGAAAATTACTGGGTGTTACAGCTGCCACTGCCCTTTATCTCTCTTTTTTTTTTGACGACCCCCTGGGTTTGTGGGGTTCAGTTGTGGGGTTTGGTTAGTGGGAGGTGTTGGGTTTAGTGGTGTTCGGTTGTGGGGGTGTTGGGTTTGGTGGGGTTCGGTTTTGGGGTTGTTGGGAGTGTTGGTTTGGTGGGGTTCGGGTGTTGGGGGTGTTGGGTTTGGTGGGATTCGATTGTGGTGGTGTTGGGTTCGGTTGGGGGGGTGTTGGGTTTGGTAGGGTGGTTCGGTTATGGGGTTTGGGTTAGTAGTGGCCGGGTTGTGGGGGTTTTGGGTAGTGGCCGGGTATGGTCCCGGTGGGGTTGGTTCGGTGGTGGCTGGGTTTGTGGGTGGGTTTTGGGTGGTGGGGGTGTTGGGTTCGGTTGGGGGTGTTGGGTTTGGTGGGGTGGTTCGATTATGGGGGTTAGTGGTGGCTAGATTGTGGGGGTTTTGGGTGGTGGCCGGGTGTGGTCTGCCTGGCCTCGGTGGGGTTGGTTCGGTGGTGGATGGGTTAGTGGTTGGGTTTTGGGTGGTGGGGGTGTTAAGTTCGGTTGAGGAGTGTTGGGTTTGGTAGGGTGGTTCGGTTATGGTTTTGGGTTAGGGTGAGTGTCGACTGGTGGTGGCTGGGTGTGATTCGGTGGTGGCTGGGTGTGGTCTGGTTAGGGGTATGATTAAATAATCATATTTAATTATAATTATTTATAATGAATCATAATCTGTTATAATTTATCATAATTAATCATAATTATTATAATTAATCGTAATTAACCTGTTGTAACCTGTGATAATGGGTAAAAAAACCACTAACCTAAATTTGGCTTAAATGATGGTAAGGTTGGCTTATTTCTTGATTTTCAAAAGGTTGGCTTAATTGTGGAAGACCGGCCAAAGGTTGGCTTATTCTTGGCAATTTTTCATGGCATAAACATTGGTACTCAAACCCTAGAAAGAAACTACTGAATCTTGAAATAGAGAATAAAAATTAGATCTCAAAAGGAAAACTAAATTAAAAATAACATAGATTGTTGGTTGTAACTGTTACACCATAAGTTATGGTGTAACAACCCATCCAGACATGTGAAATCAAGTTGTGTCATTTGAATGTCTCTTTCCAATTCTCACTTTTCCTAAACTCACCCACCATGTCTGTTATCCATAGTGTAAGATAATACCTTGAATCTGGTTTGAGTTCGTCAAATATTGCTATCGCAGGCCCGCCTGGTCGAGTTGGGCAGTGCCACCAGACCGGGCGGGGTCGAAGATCCAAGCTGAGGCTTGGGAGCAGGCCACCCGATCATCTCGGACGGGGTTGCCTATTCGGGCGTGATCACCGAATCACGACCGGGCGACTAGCACTCGATCGGGCCCGAGAACATTATGGGTTTGGGAATATAGGCCGCCCGACCCGATCAGGCGGTGGTTAATTTGACGCGGGGGCGATTTCCGAAACGGGTTATAATGTATAATTTAACCTAGTTTTGTTTTAAGTCGTCATTAGTGCTAAAACACATCTATAATATGAAATTCCTCATGAGCAATAAAACTATTATCTCTCTCTGCCCGTGGACGTAGCCAACACACTGATGGAGAACCACGTAAATCTGTGTGTTGTTTTTTACTTTTCTGCATTCATTATTTGTTCTTCCTCACATCTGTTATAACACATAGCTCTCTCTCACATTTGAAACATAAAACCCAAACTCTTCTCCTTCATCTCAAACCTAATACCCCAAAAACATCGAAGTGCAATGTGACCAATATAGCATTACTTCTATTTATAAAATCGACGTGTACAATTACATAATTACCTCAGGATGTTTTTCACGTATATTGTCGGCGACGACGATTTAAGCATTGGCGTCGGAGTCGAAAAGAGAGATTGAGAGTTGACATAGGAAATGAAATAAGTCATTACTAATCTCCTAAAGTCAAATAAAAACTAACTAAACCACTAACCTAAGTATGATGCTAACTTGGTAAGCAAGGGTCATTCTTCCACAAGGACTAAGGAACACAAATTTATATTGATTAAACAATAAGCTAGACCAGAATCATGCATAAATGACCAATAACCAGCTACCACCTTCCAAACTAAGCTAAATATCAAAGATAACTAAAATTAGGAGATGGGGTTAAACACTAATTAATTATGAAATAAGCATAGGAATATCAAACATAGAGCTACTGCATGAACACTACATGATTTAGCTATCGACGCTACACACAACTCCCATCCTATTTTCATAGGCAGCGAAATTCTCAAAGATATCAAATAAGGACTCTCATTCAGTACTAACATATGTTAAGGTTCAAGTAATAAGTCCAAGTCAATAATAGAAGTCAATAGGTCAAACTCTCATGGCAACCTAAATCAATCTACTCCAATCTAATACAACATTCAAGTGATGAAAGAAAATGCAACATAGATTAGAAGAGCTAAACAAGCAATAATTCAATCACACTAAATCTTTAAATTTAATCTCAAATGCCTAATTTAATCATTATTGGATTTTTGACCCAAACCCTAACTCACTAACTACACCGTAAGTACAAAAATGTGAACTTTAGAAAAATTAACAACTAATAACATGATAAGAAGCATTAACATAACATTAAACTAAACAAAAAACCACAAATAATTCAACTAAGCATGAACAATTAATCTAATAAAAACAATTAAAATGAAGCAATAAATGAGGGGAAAGAGTAAGAGATGTTCATTGATTAATTGTTGAATCTCTCAATACAAGTTATCACCCTTGAATCTCAAAACCTTTAATTTCTCTTTTTTTTTTGACGACCCCCTGGGTTTGTGGGGTTCTGTTGTGGGGTTTGGGTTAGTGGGAGGTGTTGAGTTTGGTGGTGTTCAGTTGTGGGGGTGTTGGGTTTGGTGGGGTTCGGTTTGGGGTTGTTGGGAGTGTTGGTTTGGTGGGGTTCGGTGTGTTGGGGTTTTGGGTTTGGTGGGGTTCGATTGTGGTGGTGTTGGGTTCGGTTGGGAGGGGGTGTTGGGTTTGGTGGGGTGGTTCGGTTATGGGGGTTGGGTTAGTGGTGACCGGGTTGTGGGCGTTTTGGGTAGTGACTGGGTGTGGTCTAGTGGGGTTGGTTCGGTGGTGGCTGGGTTTGTGGGTGGGTTTTGGATGGTGGGGGTGTTGGGTTCGGTTGGGGTGTTGGGTTCGGTTGGGGGTGTTGGGTTTGGTGGGGTGGTTCGGTTATGGGGTTTAGGTTAATGGTGGCTAGATTGTGGGGGTTTTGGGTGGTGACTGGGTGTGGTCTGCCGGTCCGATGGGGTTGGTTCGGTGGTGGTTGGGTTAGTGGGTGGGTTTTGGGTGGTGGGGGTGTTAGGTTCGGTTGAGGAGTGTTGGGTTTGGTGGGGTGGTTCGGTTATGGGGTTTGGGTTAGGGTGGGTGTGGACTGGTGGTGGCTGGGTGTGATTCGGTGGTGGCTGGGTGTGGTCTGGCTGGGGGTATGATTAAATAATCATATTTAATTATAATTATTTATAATGAATCATAATCTGTTATAATTTATTATAATTAATCGTAATTAACCTGTTGTAACCTGTGATAATGGGTAAAAAAACCACTAACCTAAATTTGGCTTAAATGATGGTAAGGTTGGCTTATTTCTTGATTTTCAAAAGGTTGGCTTAATTGTGGAAGATCGGCCAAAGGTTGGCTGATTCTTGGCAATTTTTCATAGCATAAACATTGGTACTCAAACCCTAGAAAGAAACTATTGAATCATGAAATGGAGAATAAAAATTAGATCTCAAAAGGAAAACTAAATTAAAAATAACATAGATTGTTGGTTGTAACTGTTACACAATAAGTTATGGTGTAACAACCCATCCAGACATGTGAAATCAAGTTGTGTCATTTGAATGTCTCTTTCTAATTATCACTTTTCCTAAACTCGCCCGCCATGTCTGTTATCCATAGTGTAAGATAATGCCTTGAATCTGGTTTGAGTTCGTCAAATGGTGATGTCGCAGGCCCGCCCGATCGAGTCGGGCAGTGCCGCCCGACCGGACGGGGTCGAAGGTCCAAGCTGAGGATTGGGAGCAGGCGGCCCGATCAGCTCGATCGGGCCCGAGAGCATTTTGGGTTTGGTAATATAGGCCGCCCGACCCGATCGGGCGGTGCTTAATTTGATGCGGGGGCGATTTCTGAAACGGGTTATAATGTATTATTTTACCTAGTTTTGTTTTAAGTCGTCATTAGTGCTAAAACACATTTGTAATCTGAAATTCCTCATGAGCAATAAAACTATTATCTCTCTCTGCCCGTGGACGTAGCCAACACACTGTTGGTGAACCACGGAAATCTTTGTGTTGTTTATTTCTTTTCTGCATTCATTATTTGTTCTTCCTCACATCTCTTATAACAA
This sequence comes from Beta corolliflora, assembly GCA_947648045.1. Lineage (NCBI taxonomy): Eukaryota > Viridiplantae > Streptophyta > Magnoliopsida > Caryophyllales > Amaranthaceae > Beta > Beta corolliflora. Next base: position 257,256 of record CANSZD010002407.1, read on the forward strand.
ATTGGTATCAGAGCTTTGTGTTCGATCTGAGTGAGAAAGATATATGGGATGATTGTGAAAATCGATAAATACACTGGGAGAAACAGTTTCAGTCTATGACAAATCAAGATGCGGGCTTTACTGAAGCAACAAGGGTTGTGGGCACCGTTGGCAAAGAAGTCAACGGATTCAGTCACCGCTGAGATGGAAGTTCTGGAGGAAAATGCACATTCAACGATTATGTTGTGTCTTACTGACGACATAATCACTGAAGTCTCGGAGGAGGAAACCGCCGTCGGTCTGTGGTTGAAGTTAGAGAGTCTATACATGACGAAATCTCTAACCAACAAGTTGCTCTTGAAGCAACGTCTGTTCAGCCTGCGTATGCAGGAAGGTACGTCTCTGAGGGACCATCTAGAAAAATTGAATACTATCTTACTAGATCTTCGTAATATTGATGTTAAAGTAGGTGAAGGTGGAGTTATGAGTGTCTACAAAGGTTCGAAGTTGGTTTTGAACGGTATTAAAAATGGTACCTTATATCTTCTTCAAGGTTCTACTGTGACAGGTTCCGCTGCTGTTGCATCATCTGAGATTCACAAGGAGGATATGACCAAGCTGTGGCATATGAGGCTTGGACATATGGGTGAAAGGGGGATGCAAATTCTGTCAAAAAGGGATCTTCTATGTGGGCACAAGGTGCAGGATCTAGATTTCTGCGAGCATTGTGTGTTTGGGAAGCTTCATCGCAACAAGTTTCCAAAGGTTGTTCATAGAACAAAGGGCACACTTGATTATATCCATTCTGATTGTTGGGGTCCTTCCCGAGTTGAATCTATTGGAGGCCACAAGTATTTTGTGTCGATGATCGATGATTATTCAAGAATGACTTGGGTAATTATGATGAAGCATAAAAGTGAGGCTTTCAAGAATTTCAAGCAGTGGAAGGCTTTGGTGGAAAATCAAGTTGAAAGGAAGATCAAGTGGCAGCGAACTGATAATGGCCTGGAATTTTGGTGGTATGAGTTTAATGAAATCTGCAAAAATGAAGGGATTGCTCGCCATCATACTGTCAGGGATACTCCACAATAGAACGGGGTAGCAGAACGCATGAATCAGATACTGTTGGAGAGAGTGAGGTGCATGCTCTCTAATGATGGGTTAGCTAGAAGATTTTGGGCAGAGTCTGTAAGTACAGCTTGCTATTTGATCAACCGTAGACCTTACACATGTATTGATTGTAAAACACCTTATGAGGTGTGGTCTGGTAAGCCTGTAGATTACTCTTTGTTGAGAGTTTTTGGTTCTACTGTTTATTATCATGTAAGTGAGGGTAAATTAGAACCTAGAGCTAAGAAGGGTGTATTTGTGGGTTTTGGGAGTGGAGTTAAGGGCTATAGAATCTGGTCACCTTCTGAGAGTCGAGTTATACTTAGTAGAAGTGTAATATTTGATGAAAATTCTATGCTTAACTCTACTGTGAAGTCTACTGTGGTGTCTGTTAGTAGCAATGTTGATAAACATGTGGAGCTGCAAATCACTCATGATGAGAGTGAATCACAGCACCAAGGTGGAGAAGATCAACACGGTGCTACTGAATCTTCTAGTCATCAATCAGCCTCATCTAAAGCACATCGACCTAGCATAACACTTGATAGAGCTAGAAGAGTTGGTGTGGGACCTCCAAGGAGGTATGGTTTTGAGGATATGGTTGCTTATGCACTGCAAGTTGCTGAAGAGGGGGAGGTGGACACTCATGAGCCATCCACCTATAAAGAAGTTATTTCAGGTAGTGAGTCTGCCCAATGGCTCACTGCAATGGGAGATGAGATGGAGTCTCCGGATAGAAATCAGACTTGGGAGCTAGTCAAACGTCCTAAGGAGAGAAAGATTGTCACATGCAAATGGCTTTTCAAGAAGAAGGAAGGGACCTCACCTTCTGAGGGGGTTAAGTATAAAGCTCGGGTTGTTGCAAGAGGGTTCACGCAAAGGGAAGGAGTTTATTGTAATGAGATTTTCTCACCAGTGGTCAAACACACTTCTATCAGGGCATTACTAGTGATAGTTGCACATCAGGATCTTGAACTTGAGCAACTAGATGTGAAAACAACTTTTCTACATGGGGAGTTAGAAGAGGAGATTTATATGACTCAACCAGATGGGTTCCAAGTTCCTGAAAAAGAAGACTATGTTTGCAGATTGAAGAAGTCCTTGTATGGGCTAAAACAGTCTCCTAGGCAGTGGTACAAAAGGTTTGATAGCTATATGATTGAATTGGGCTACAACAGGAGTCTGTTTGATTGTTGTGTGTATCACAACAAGTCGGATGATGGATCGATGATTTATCTGGTCCTGTATGTAGATGATATGCTCATAGCTGCAAAGTCCAAGTCTGATATTCAGAAGTTGAAGGGTCTTCTCAGTGCTGAGTTTGAGCTGAAGGATTTGGGTGCTGCGAAAAAGATTTTGGGGATGGAGATTTATAGGGAAAGAGATCAGAGAAAGCTTTTCTTGTCACAGAAAGGTTACATTCAGAAGATACTATCAAGGTTTGGAATATCATCAGCTAAACCTATAGATACCCCTAGTGCTGCAAATATACATCTATCTGCTGTTTTTGCACCCCAGTCCGATGCTGAGAAGGATTATATGTCTCGAGTCCCATATGCTAGTGTAGTTGGAAGTTTGATGTATGCTATGGTCTGCACTAGACCGGGTCTTGCACATGCTGTTAGTGTTGTTAGTAGGTTCATGGGGCAACCTGGGAAGGAGCACTGACAAGCTGTGAAGAGGATTTTTCGTTACCTTAGAGGTATGTCTGATGTTGGTCTCATTTATGGGAATGATACTCAGTGTTTAGTTACTAGTTATTCTGATTCTGATTATGCTGGAGATGTTGACAGTAGAAGGTCTATGACTGGTTATGTATTTACTCTTGGTGGTTCTGTTGTTAGTTTGAAGGCAACTTTGCAGGTTACAATTACTTTGTCTACTACTGAAGCAGAGTTCATGGCGTTGACATAAGCTGCTAAAGAGGGAATATGGTTAAAAGGGCTAGTTAGTGATCTTGGTTTACATCACGATCAGGCTATTGTGTATTGTGACAGTCTGAGTGCAATATGCTTAGCCAAAGATCAAGTCCATCATGAGAGGACTAAGCACATTGATGTGAGATATCATTTTCTGAGGAGTAAGACAAGGGTTAAGGTGAAGAAGGTAGGTACAACTGCTAATCCTGCTGATATGTTCACCAAGTCGGTTCTGCAAAGTAAGTTTCAATATTGTTTGGACTTGCTTAATGTTCGTGGTTGTTAGTTGCCCTTTGGAGCAAGTCTGGGGTCCTTAGGGGCTAATATGGTGTCCTTAAGGGACAAATCTGGTCTGGTTGTCTTTCGGGGGCAAATCTGGTTGCAAGGAGAATCTAGGCATTGTGTTCAATGCATCTGTTAATCTGGTTATCTGGTTAATTGTGAGAGGATTCAAGTCAAGGTGGAGATTTGTAAGATAATGCCTTGAATCTGGTTTGAGTTCGTCAAATGGTGTTGTCGCAGGCCCGCCCGGTCGAGTCGGGCAGTGCCACTCGACCGGGCGGGGTCGAAGGTCCAAGCTGAGGCTTGGGAGCAGGCCGCCAGATCAGCTCGGGCGGAGTCGCCCGATCGGGCGTAATCACCGAATCACGACCGGGCGATTAGCGCCCGATCGGGCCCGAGAGCATTATGGGTTTGGAATATTGACCGCCCGACCCGATCGGGCGGTGGTTAATCTGACGCGGGGGTGATTTCCGAAACGGGTTATAATGTATAATTTAACCTAGTTTTGTTTTAAGTCGTCATTAGTGCTATAACACATCTGTAATCTGAAATTCTTCAAGAGCAATAAAACTATTATCTCTCTCTGCCCGTTGACGTAGCCAACACACAGATGGTGAACCACTTTAATCTGTGTGTTGTTTATTACTTTTCTGCATTCATTATTTGTTCTTCCTCACATCTGTTATAACACATAGCTCTCTCTCACATTTGAAACATAAAACCCAAACTCTTCTCCTTCATCTCAAACCTAATAACCTATAAAACATCGAAGTGCAATGTGACCAATATAGCATTACTTCTATTTATAAAATCGACGTGTACAATTACATAATTACCTCAGGATGTTTTTCACGTATATTATCGGCGACGACGATTTAAGCGTTGGCGTCGGAGTCGAAAAGAGAGATTGAGAGTTGTCATAGGAAATAAAATAAGTCGTTACTAATCTCCTAAAGTAAAATAAAAACTAACTAAACCACTAACCTAAGTATGATGCTAACTTGATAAGCGAGGGTCATTCTTCCACAAGGACTAAGGAACACAAATTTATATTGATTAAACAATAAGCTAGACCAGAATCAAGCATAAATTACCAATAACCAGCTACCACCTTCCAAACTAAGCTAAATATCAAAGATAACTAAAATTAGGAGATGGGGTTAAAAACTAATTAATTATGAAATAAGCATAGGAATATCAAACATAGAGCTACTGCATGAACACTACATGATTTAGCTATCGACGCTACACACAACTCCCATCTTATTTTCATAGGCAGCGAAATTATCAAAGATATCACATAAGGACTCTCAGCTCATTCAGTATTAACATATCTTAAGGTTCAAGTAATAAGTCCAAGTCAATAATAGAATTCAATAGGTCAAACTCTCATGGCAACCTAAATCAATCTACTCCAATCTAATACAACATTCAAGTGATGAAAGAAAATGCAATATAGATTAGAAGAGCTAAACAAGCAATAATTCAATCACACTAAATCTCTAAATTTAATCTCAAATGCCTAATTTAATCATTGTTGGATTTTTGACCCAAACCCTAACTCACTAACTACTCTGTAAGTACAAAAATGAGAACTTTAGAAAACTTAACAACTAATAACATGATAAGAAGCATTAACATAACATTAAACTAAACAAAAAATCACAAATAATTCAACTAACCATGAACAATTAATCTAAAGAAAACAATTAAAATGAAGCAATAAAGGAGGGGAAAGAGTAAGAGATGCTCATTGATTAATTGTTAAATCTCTCAATACAAGTTATCACCCTTGAATCTCAAAACCTTTAATTTCTCTTTGAGTTCTCTGACTTTTTCCCTAAACTAATATATAGATACTAACCCTCCTTAAAACCCTAAAACTATTCTAAAAAAGGAAAAGTGGTGAGTAAGAAACTTGACTCCCTCAAAACAATGAGGTTTTATAAGTGATAGAGAATATATTTAGGACAATATTTTCTCATAAGTTTAGGTTATAATTTGTATAGATTTATCATTATATATTTCGGATTCCTAACATAGTTAGGACTAGCATTTTGTAACTATTATATATCTGATCAATGGAATCACTCCCACATTGAGAAGCTTAGATTATCTAACATGGTTTCACAGCTAGAGAAAAATACTAGAGTTGCTTCCTTAGGGATTGTGCAACCTCAAGTTGCTTCCTCAATGCCTTATTTCGTGGCAGCATCTCCCAGCATCAAGATTCACTCTATTGTTTTTCCTTTGATCTACTTTTGGATCTGTGCCCATCTCGCCCTTTTCTTCCGCCTACAACCCACTCTTTTAACAGCAGCTTCCCCTCCACTTTCTTGTCTACATGACAAAAGAAGGTGATGTCGCGGTGGCATCCTCTGTGACCACAACTGAGTACCATCCGGCTCTCTCTGTAAACAACATAAAAAATGATAACCACTCATTCTAGATCGTGAAAGGGTCCACTATTCCAACTGGGTCAAACTATTCGAAAATCACTACCATGCATACGACATCTTAGATCACATTAATCCAACTACTAAATGTCATGCGGATATCTCTAACGCTCTCTGGCAACGTCTTGACTACTCTATAGTTAAAAAGTTGTATATATGGAACCATCTCTCCGGATTTGTTACAGATCGTTCTCTACCGTGGTGCTACTCCTCAAGAAACATGGGATCAGATTAAAGCCATATTTCAGGATAATAAATACACTCAGGCTGTTTATCTTGAAAACCAAATCAATTCGTTACACTTGAGTAATTTTGCTGATATTTCTTTCTACTACCAACAGTTGAAATCTCTCAAAGATCAACTGAGTAATGTTGATGAAGTCATCTCCGAACAAAAGCTAGTTCTACGCCTTGTTGCGAGGCTTGTTAACACCGACTTTGACACTCTACCTTCCCTTATTCAGCAATCGGATCGGCTTATGTCGTTTTAAATAGCCTAGTCCCGTCTAATTCTGGAAGAATCTCTCCGGTCGAACAACACCATGGCTCCACCACCATCTTCCATTGCACAGTCGAAATCTGCGCATCTCAATGCCCCACTGCCAACCTAAAACAACCACCAGCAGCACAACAGTAGAGGTGGTGGCAGCCACCACAGCGGTGGCAGAGGCTATGGCAGAGGTGGTCGCAGCAATAGGGGCGACCGTGGCCGTGGTCAACATAATCAAGGTAACTGATCCTCTTCTACCTTAAATCAACAACAACAGACTCAGGGTCTTCAACTTGGGCCGACCAAACACAATAATAGCCTCCTTGGTCTCGATCATGGGTTCATTTCCAAGGTTAGACTCCCATCAGCAGCCATGGACCACGCCCCCTACTCCTTACTCCGCGCGCGGACCCTTCCAACATATCAGACACACTGCTTTATTTAGGCCCATAGACTTAGGTGCAACTGCACACATGACTCATAATCCAGGTACCCTTATGCCTTTGTTAATTTAAGCACTAATAATCATATTTTAGTTGGCAACGGTAATTGCATTCCGATCATTGCACTGTTTATGGTCATGCTACCCTTCCTAACCAACCTCTTATCCCCCGTGATGTCTATCTTGCACCCTAAATAATCAAAAACCCTATTTCAGTTCGTAAGTTTACCACTGATAATTATGTTTCGTTTGGATTGAACCCTTATGGCTTTTCTTTGAAGGACCTTATTTCATCTTTAAATTTTCTTAGAAAGAATAATTGTATAGAATACATTAAAGATTTTAGTTGTGATTTTTACAATTCATATCAGATTAGAAAACATGTGAGACTACCTTTTTATGATTCAAATACAAATATTGTCTGTGCTTTTTATATTATTCATGCTTACCTATGGACATCTCATATTGTCAATAGTTTGGGTCATAAATATTATGTAGTGCTCATTGATGACTTTACTTATTACGTGTGGACCATTCCCCTCAAATTTAAGTCCCAAGTATACCAAACATTCATTGACTTCAGAAAATACATCCAAACTCAATTTGAACGATCCATTAAAGCCTTTCAAACGATCATGGTCGTCAATTTGATAACGACCTTTTTAAACGATTATGTATCAATAATTGTATGGCTTTTCGCTTCTCTTGTCCTCACACATCCTCTCAAAATGGTAAAGTTGAGAACATTATTGTTTTATGCCTCCTTTCCACCTTCCTATTGGGGCTATGCTCTTGAAACTGCAACTTATCTCCTCAATATTTTGCTTACCAAAACTCTCAAACACATAACCCGCTTTGAGGCCTTATTTCACAAAATATTATCGTATGATCACCTTCGAATATTTGGTTGTCTCTGCTATCCTAATCTCTCCTCCACTACAAAACATAAACTTTCTCCTCGATCTTCACCTTGTATATTTTTGGGGTACACCCCTAATCATCGTGGCTATCGCTGTCTTGACATTACCACAAACAAAATTCCTTACTCTTGTTATGTGACTTTTGTTGAAAATATCTTCCTTCACACGGACACTATACACTTGGTGTAACACTCGACCCATCCGGAGTCGAGTATATCGTCACTAATGCGCATCCAGGGCCAACAATTGTCCTCAATAACCAACACAAGTTCTTCTGGAGCATTTTGTCCTCACTCATGCACACCCTTAGAAACTTCCCAGGAGGTCACCCATCCTAAGACTACTCCCAGCCAAGCACGCTTAATTGTGGAGTAACTAAGGAAATAAGCTCCCTAAAAGAAAGATGCATCTTGTTGGAATGAGTAGCCTGCTAAATCCCTTTAAATCAATCATGAGGGGTATTACATACATCCTCACTTGAGGACAGCAACACCCTCGTTGCGCCTGAGGACTCCACATATTCGGCATACGACATGCAGATCGCCTCAGTCTGGAAACTAATCACATATAATTAAACTACTCAAGTTATGTATACCAACTCATAGAGATATATCCATAACATTAATTCACCAAACTTGCTAAATACTCAATAACTTATTTATGAAACCAAATCATAATTGCATTAATGGATATAAACTTACTCCAAGTCATACAATTTCATGAGTCATAAAGCAAACTTCACATGGCTGGCGGTTGCATAATCAATAACAACAACTCCCAAATAAAATAGAACTACATAAAACTAAGGGTTTTTTCACCAGGTATCCCTGTGGTTTTTCAAAATTCATGGGGTACCCCTGTTTTTAAAGAAATGCACCAGGTACCCTTACTGTTTCAAACAAATGTACGAAATGCCCTTAATTACTAACGGTGTCAAGTTTTCGTTAGCTTTATTTACCATTTTGCTATTGTTAACCCCTAACCCTAAACCCTAAACCCCCTAAATCCTAAACCCCCTAAACCCTAAACTCTAACCCTAACCCTAACCTTAACCCACTAACCCTAACCCTAACCCCCCACCACCCTACCACCCCCGGCCCCTTCCCCCACCACCCCCGCAGCCCCCTCCCTCCCCCCACCCTCGTCGGATTCCCCCTCCCCGCCCCCCACCCCCGTCGAATCCCTCCTCCCCACCACCGTCTGATTCCCCCTCCCCGCCCCCACCCCCGTCGAATCCCCCTCCCCACCACCGTCGAATTCCCCCTCCCTCCCCCCACCCCCGTCGATCCCCCCTCTCCACCCCCGTCGGATTCCCCCTCCCTCCCCCCACCCCCGTCGAATCCCCCCCCTCCCCACACCTGTCGAATCCCCCTCCCCCTACCCCCATCGAATTCCCCTCCGCCCACCCCACCCCCGCAGCTGCCCCTCTTCCCCACCCACGCACCACCACCACCCGGCTAGTACCACCTCCCCCTCACCCCGTAGCCCCGCAGCGGACCATGCCCCACCCCTCCCCCGTAGCGGCCATGCCCCACCCCTCCCCCACCACCCCCATCGGAGACGCGGTCAAAGGAGGAGAAAACGGTCACATCTCCGATCACAACAACAACAACGTCCATGGACACGACGAACTAAGATCAATTCTATCAAAATCGGGTTTCGACTCGGGTTCGAAAAAATGCGGGTTCGAAAAAATGCGGGTTCGAAAAAAATGCGGGTTTCAAGAAAAGCTCATGGTTGGTGGTTGCTTACGAAGAGAGAGAACGGGAACCGACGATGAGTAGGAGGGGGAGGGCGGTGGGCGGAGAGGAGGGGGAAGGGTGGTGGCCGAGAGGGAGGGGGAGGGGGTGGCCGAGAGAGGGTGGGGTGGTTGCGAGGGCTGCAGGGGAGGGGAGGTGGCTGGGCGAGAGGGGGGTGGGGGTGGGGGAAGGCGGCTACGGGGGTGGGGTGGGAGGAGGGCCGCTTGTTGGGGTGGGGGAGGGGAGGGGAATTCAATAGGGGTGGTGGAGGAGGGGGTTTGGGGTGGTGGGTTAGGGTTAGGGTTAGGGTTTAGGGTTTAGAGTTAGGGTTTAGGGGTTAGGGGTTGATAATGGCAAAATGGTAAATAAAGCTAACGGAAACTTAACACCGTTAGTAATTAAGGGCATTTCGTACATTTGTTTGAAACAGTAAGGGTACCTGGTGCATTTTTTAAAAAACAGGGGTACCCCATGAATTTTGAAAAACCACAGGGGTACCTGGTGAAAAAACCGTAAAACTAATGAAGCCCACTAAGCATAGCTAACCCATAACCTCCCACATAAATAAATAAAATAAATATAAACATCAAAAAATAGTAACACAAGATCATCATCATCACCATAAACAACAATAAAAAACGAGTGACTAACACACGCGCAACAACAACGGCAGCAGGCAAGGGGCTTCAGACCAAGCCTCATGGCCACCAACTCGTGGTTGTATATCTCTCTACAGCAGCAACAACATATAGACAGTACAAGAACAAGATCAAGGCGACATACCCGCAAGAACTACATCCATGCCGACGCAACAACGAGACCTTTACAAAGCATAGCAACCATAGCCTCACCCATATTGACATTACAAGCAAAGAACAACAACAACATGCTTGTAATAGCTTCACTTAAGGATACTAAACAAAATCACATTTATGCTCATATAATAGTAAGTAGAAAGTAATATCATCATTCCTAATAACATATTGCACGAAAGAGAAAAAGAATGAGTACATATACATAAGTATTACACAAGAAATTCAAGGACAAAACCCAAAATATATCTTTCATGAAACTAAATTAACAATATAATGTAAATTTTACCCAACCTAACATGATAATAAACCCAAATAACCCAACTATTATAAACAGTTGTAATTCCTATACTAATCCTAATCGATCTAGGAATGCCATTAGTTACCTTTGAAAACCTCCAATTGCTTGCATTCTTCTTCTTGAACATTATAAAATTCCATTACGTGTTGTTCTGTTCCGACCCAGATTCCCGACAATAGAAAGGTCGGATTCAAAATCGATCCGGTCAAAGTGAAGGCCCAGATGTCCTCAGCGTGATGTCCAAATTTTGGGATGATAAAACGGTTAGATCTCAGGCGATGGTCATTTTTGTGAAGGTGTGACAGGAAAAATCAGGATGAACTTATCCTCTCAACTTTGTCTCTTCAAATGGTCGAATAGAATAGGGAAATTGGACTGATTTTTCTAATCAATTTCCAGCAGCAAATTGGTTCTAAAAGGCGGTTAGAAGAGCTAGAATAATGGGAATTAATTTGGGAATTAAAATGGAGATTACAAAGGGGTTACAAGGGGAGTTATAAGGTGATCAAAAGCCTCTCCCATGCTTCCAATATTCTGATTATGTAGACAGTTTTTAGGAGTTTAAAATTTCACATTAAAAGTCGATAACTCCGTATGGGTCGGGTGTTACAGTACACTTGGTAATTATAATTTTTTGGCAAAAAAATGATGGCAAATCCGCTCTTCTATGCCATCCCATTATGCGCCTGATAACTCAAACTGCTCCTGCGCCTCATATGGCCCAGCCAAACACCAACAATTTCCCCATTCTACGTTATCTCAGGCCCAGTCAGCAGCGAACCCCATCCTCTCCCTGTGTCCCAGCCCCGCAATGATCTATCCCCAAGCCTACACGCAGCCATCATTATGCGTGCTTCTCCTCATTCCCCTGGCCCCGCATCTCCAGCCCATTACTCCCCCCACCCCTGCGCGGCCTGGAACCAATTCGGCCCATGAGACCCCCACCTTCCCGCCCAGTCACACGCAGCCAGTGTGGCATCACCAAGCCCAATCCAAAGTATGGTCTTCTCTCACAAACTTCCAGTCCACCTCCTTATAAATTACCCATCCCTAAAAACCTAAAGCAGACCCTAAATAACCAAAATTGGGATGCCACAATGCGTGATGAATATGTTGCTTTAATTCAAACAGGCACATGGGACTTGGTTCCTAGGCCTATGGGAGTGAATGTTGTAAATTGCACGTGGCTCTTTCGACATAAATTAAAATCTAATGATGACCTTGAAAGGCATAAGGCTCTTCTTGTTTATGATGGTAGGTCGCAGGAGGTTGGTGTTGATTGTGATGAGATATTCAATCCAGTTGTTCAACCACAAACTATTCACACTGTTCTTAGTTTAGCAATGGCTCGAAAATGGTTTATATATCAATTAGATGTCGAAAATGCTTTCTTACATGGGAATTTGAAGGAAACTGTTTACATCACCAAAGAATGGACGTGAAAAGGTACTTTTGAATTATCTTCACTCGAAAAAATAAATTAAGCTAAATATCCAATTCCTTTGACTTTAATCTGTTTGTAAACTTGACATTGCTGAACTTAATTATGGGATAAGAGATCTTCTTTCAGTCATTACCAACTAATTTTATATTACTATCTTAATATAGTTGACCATATGGATTGGAAAATCCTTACCCAAGTGACAATTGAAGGCTACCCGACTGACAAAATGCGACATTTGTGGTTTGGAAACATTGATGAAGATGTCAGAATATCAATTGTTTGAGTGTACTCTCGATTCCTTGTAAATTTTTTGTCTCAGAGTTACATAAATTTTTATCGGAGTACTATACAAAATACATAACAACATGCAAGTGCTAGTTAGGTTCTTAAACATCCTTTAAATTCTATATTTAGGTGATTGTCGACACACGTAATTTTGTGGACACCACTGGTCAGTCATCCAGTTTCCATTTTGATGTAGTATTCGCATTAGTGGCCAAAATATATCCAGTCTGTTAAATCCCTTCAAAGCCTGAAGCCAATGTGAGTAAGTCAGAAATATTTCTAAGCAATTGATAGATTTTTAAACAACTACTTTGTAAATGTGCATTACTTGAACATTGAAGCTTGCCCACTGCTTGCAACGAATTTCCATGTACCCTTTCAGTATTGTCAATTTCAATTTGTGCATTACTTCAGCCATCTCAAAGAAGACTCCTTCATTAATGCAAATCATCTATTCATAGATGCATCAAAACATTTTGTCAGGCCAATGAGGTCTTATGAAATCGTAACTAAGAAGTTAAAGTCACATATATAGAGTCGTATAAACCCGTATATGTTTTACTATAGTATTTTTTAGAAAGGATAACACTTATTAAATATAATAAACTGAAGCATGTTATACAATAAATTTTAATCAAATCACAAACGTGGAACATATCATAACTAACAAGTAGGTATCCACAACACATTGAGCTTCCTCAACTTTTCTTTTGAAAAAAGAATCTATACAAATATATTAAAAGATGTTCCTAGACAAGGAACGGCGCCACGTGACACTCTTCCTCAGGTGCTTTACAACATGTAATACACATACAACAAAAAAATAAGAAAATTTCATGTATAAGATTTGATCTTGTAACTTCAAATTTTTATATACTACAATCATAACCACTAAACCAAGTTATATTTGATGTTATCATTTCAAAGTAAAATATTAATAAATGAAAACTATAATTATCTGGGGCATAGCTCGGACCTAAAAACTAGTGTATCACTACAACAGGGACATGTATAGTTGTTCACACCTACTCCATCCGCTTACAAATAATTGTTACACTTCACTTTGGGGGAGAAGCAAGACAATTCTGAAAAAAGCATGAGAGAAGTACAACAAAAGCATATTTGATTTATGGAAATGTAAAAAGAACCATTAAGATATTGGATGAGAAAGAAAAGAATAAGGTAGAAAAGTTTTTTTGGGTGGATTAATAAAATGGTTGGTGGGAAATATGAGGCAGAAAAGTGTATAAAGTCGATGTGACATGTTACGATATAAGGATAAAGTGAAAGTGTAACAATTAAAAAGAGGTAGTAATATGTTAGAAATTACTTTTTTATATATACTTTAATTTGTAGCTTCATAGATATTTATAAGTCAATTAGAAAAAATGTTGTTTAAAGACTACATTGTAACATGAAATTAGAGCCCTCATATATCACAATTTGATTTATGTCCTTTGAAAACCGTCTCCTAGTCCAAATACTAGGAGTTCGGATCCTTTAGAGTTTTAATAAAACTCTACAAAGTAGAGTTGTATTTGAACCATACATTTTAAAATCAATGGTTGATATTGCTCAAACTCTACCTTGTATAGTTTTTTTAGAACTCTAAAGGATCTAAACACACTTGTTATTATTCTGGTTGAAGTTGCTATTTAAGGGATTCGTTGTGTTTTGTTGGAATTTGTGTCCTAGTATATAAAGTGCCCCACTATTGTTTTGGCTTGAGCTTAATTTACAACCTGTTTTTCATTGATAATTATCCTCTAAGTGGGATTAAGAAGGGAAGTGAATTTTTCTAGTTGATGATATATCCTACCATATCACATGATGCATGCTAATTATTCATTAATTGATGCATCCGGTAATCATTGTTCACTATATATTTTGCTCGAATTATCGGCGAGCAAGCATTTTGATCGAGGAGTCAACTATATTAGGGAACACATTGAAAATTCTAAATATAATTAGTAATGAAATAACTTTACACATCTTTAATACAAGGACTTTAATTTTATGGTGGCATAATAGGATTTTGACATAGAGCAAGGCCTCACCAGCAGTAGATCTTTGGTGATTGTGTGATATATATATATATACAGGGTAAAACAACAATGTATATTTGTTTCCCATGGGCTTTGGTATTGTGCAATCAATATCATTATGATTATACTGAAATGAAGAGAAAACATGAAAAAGTTTACTTGATAATTCATTATATCTTTTTGCATGCAAGTAGACACCGTTAAGAGGACGAAGCAGAAATTGACAATTTATCAGTTTTATCCATGGTGAAAAAGGCAAGAGAAGTTTTGTAGGGGAGGGACAGCAACAATGCCATTGATTGAGGCATGTTAGCGATGATTAATTCAGGCACTAGTATTTGTGTTTGGATCCTCTAGAGTTCTAAAAAAACTCTACAAGGTACAATTTGAGCAATATCAACCATTGAATCAAAAATCAATGGCTCATATATTATATTTCCAAAACCCCCCTATTTTTTCTCATCAAAATCCACCCTCTTATTTTTTCCTTCCCACCAATATGAGCCCTTGATTTTCAAATGTATACTTCAAATACAACTCTACTTTGTAGAGTTTTATTAAAACTCCGAACTCATAACAAGTAGGGTAGCAATCGTGGGAATAGAAGTCACTAATTATGAAAATATGGGTGAAACAACTTCTCTTCTTATTTATGTTGACAACACATCCTCCATACTTCTTTGGATGCCTTCATGTAAAATTTCATTGCTCTCCTTAGTTGGAGATATGTTATGATTAGTTTATGGCCCCTTAGTTTACCAACGATATTCCACATAAGGCTTTTCAGTAACCTATTGACACTAAGACTAGATTGTGGCTAATCCCTATTTATCTTATATTGTATCTGAAGGATCAAATTCTTATGTAAGATTCAATGTCCCTTTCTATATATTTCATTTAACTCCTCCATACCAAACCATGTGGGGAAATGAAATGCTCACTGTTATCTATGTTGGCACGTAAAGATTGATATACAAATTTGTTACTATTTAATCATATTTTTTGAAATGATGTTAAATGTAATGTAAAGGATGATGATATATACCTCTATAAGAAATTGACAAGGGTGATCCAAATCTTTCACGATTATAGGGCATGTGTCAATGTTATCTCTTGCTTTTGAGGCCATGTTTTTGTGAGAATTCTTTGTACTTACCTGCATCAAAATGAAAGTTCAACCATGTGTGACTCGTAGTGTTGGAAATTTCCATATTCATAAATGGATTTTTGTGGGACAAGAGAAGAATCATATTTTTTCTAAAATCACCAACACTGCAACTGTAGTGCCATGTTCAGTTTCGGGCTTGAAAGAAAGCATCCACATCCCATCTTCAGCAGTTCGCAAATAAAATCCACTTGTACCAAGCAGCATTTCATCAATTGATTAAAAACATGGTAACTGTAAAACATGCGACTGTAACATTGTATGTGCCCTGCTCAAATTGTTACGATTTCGAAATACCTATAGGATTCTTTGAAAATGAAATGAACATAAAGTCAGAGTGATAAAATAAATAAATGTACCTCATGAACATTGAATTGCTTCACTTTTTCAGACTGTTCAACCATACTTTTCAAGAACAATATATGGTTT
This sequence comes from Beta corolliflora, assembly GCA_947648045.1. Taxonomy (NCBI): domain Eukaryota; kingdom Viridiplantae; phylum Streptophyta; class Magnoliopsida; order Caryophyllales; family Amaranthaceae; genus Beta; species Beta corolliflora. The sequence goes on from CANSZD010002407.1 coordinate 273,074, forward strand.
GTAGTTTGGTCCAGCAGTTCATCGATACTGCACTGAAAGAAAAAATAATGCACTTCTTAAATTGATGAGAAAGATGGTACCAACATTTATAACGAATCAAATATAACCCGACATATTTAATAAATTAAACTGACCTTTGCGCTATCTGGGACCAATTGGCGCAACTCCTTGAGTCGATCTTGAATGAGTTGTCTATCTCTTGGCCTCGGTCTAAAATTACTTTTTGGTTTTTGCTTTCCCCTCTTGAATTTTGGCACTTTAGTATTCTTATTGTATAGCTCATAAGTACATTCTAACCATGAATCACCTCTAATAATAGTACTTTCTAAACTATTCAATGACAGAGGTGAAGCTAGAATTTTAGCATCCGCGTTATGGTATTTTGATGTAGAGTTCAATTGCCTGACATATAAGGTATCAAGATTTCTTGAGGCAGACTGTTGCACTTGAAACGGAGGACGGCTTTTCGCTAGTACAGAAGGTGATATGCTTGTATCATAACCATAAGATAGAGTAATATCATCATTATTATATGAAGTAGCAAGCACATTCGTTAAACATTGCTCTTCCTGACCACCTTCGTTAAATTTTTCACAATTATCCATTTCACATGATCCAAAGTAATCCGTACACGAGTCTTGTGAGTACTGCCTATAGCTCTTTACTTGTAGATCACAGTCTCTTGCAAACCCTTTTATAAAATCAATGTTAGTGTGAGTGATTTCGGTTATATGTTCAGGGATGAAACCATTATTGATACCATCACACGAGTCTCCATTAACTATACCATCATCAAAATATTCCTCTTGGTAAGAAAGCATCCACATTTCTGTGGTATCTAGTGTCTCGGGATAAACAAACTCACCTGATGTATTTGAAACAACATTGGTATCTAGGCTTAATGGATAAAACATATTATGGTCACCAATAAAGAAAGGAAGTTCCTCCAATGCAAGACAATTTTGACCTATTAACGTAACAAGTTGATCAGCAGTCGACAAATTATAGTCTGTGAATTCAGTAGCATCATTTACATTCTTGTCCTCATATTCCATTATGTGTAGACAGTTCCAATCGGATGAATCTTTATTGTTTTCTGGTTCCAGCATAGCGAATGAAGGGCAAAGAAGAGGAATATCATTGTAAATGGACAAGTTGCCAATTGTTGTGCCTGAAAGAGTAAAGAACCTGTCCCTTATTTCAAGACCTACTGTCTGGCTTTCAGCAACCTAACAAGTCAGCATGAAAATAAGTTGCATAAATTCCAAACATTAAAGAAAAGACAATTATAACCCCAATTAGAAAGCAATTTCTAACAAAATTTGCCAATGAAATATAATTTAGACGTGACGTTTAATCAATCTACATTACATACAATGGAAATCAATTTTATGTTGTGTTTCGTAGTTTTCTTCAACTTTTACGATGTATGAAAGGCGTTTACATAAAAGGTTTATCATACATTTTCCTTGCTGAGACATCGACCTCTCTTAATTTTCTATTTATATTTATATATGTGCGAGTTAAACTTTACAAGCTTGCTCCATTGACCATTAGTTTTCGTATAGATTTCTACAACAATAAAGTTAGATTCATATCTTGCATGCACAAGGAAGCTAACTAAGAAAAGTGATGCTAGCAATTATTACTTCTCGATTTAATGTAGTTTACATAGACAAAAAAAAATTGTTTTTTGACCCTAACAGTTTGTTCTTGTTGTTGTTTTTGCTCGTAAAATGAAGTCATGAATTAGCTATATGAAATTATTATTGTAGTTTTTAGCATTTCTAAACACATGTGGAAAAATCTTTATTAACTCGGCTTGCATTCATCTTTCAAGAAACAAGAATTGTAGACTTTTAAGTTATCCAATACATTGGCACAACCAAAAATAATTGGGCCTGAATTTAGATTACAGGAGCAATATATCATAGGTGGAACAAATAAAAACCTATTACAATAAAATTAATAATCTACAACAACAATAATGATCATTACCTTTTGAAATGAGCCTAGTTGTAGAATTCCATATGGTAATACAGGTGCTAGTAAAGTTGTCTGCACAAAAGAATATAAAAGGATTCTTTATAAGGGTCTTTCATATATCAGAATATAGGCATTTGCAATCAGAATTAACAGGATGTGGATGGGATTGGATTAGATTTGGAATAGTTCAATTAAAGTCATGTGAAATCAATCAATTAGTGCGTTAGGTTTCCTGTTACTTTGGCTAATGTCATAGCATGTAAATTCAATTTTATGATCATTATTAACAAGGGTAATTCCCGGTCAGAGCTTCTTATTCTCGGGAATTCAATGGTAGATTCAACTTTTTTCTTCCCATTGCTAGGCTTCAATTTTCCTATTTTACCCAAATATAGCATTAATGAGGCTTAAACGTTAATTTCATGTTTAATTTTAATACTTAGGTTAAGTTTTACCTAAGTCCTACTGAACATGATTTATTTAGGTCAAAGAGTGGGTCAATATTAATCTTTATGATGAATTCTGATATATCTTGGTATATTGTGTACTGTTAGTAGTATGCATACTCTTCACGTGCTAAACTAATAAAGTGAAAGATTCACTATTCTATGATGACTTATGAAATATATAATACATATCCAAGGGAAAAAAATTACACAGTGATGGAGTAAGAAGATGAAGTTGCCATGGATTTTTTTTTTTTAAAAAAGGAACAAGAAAGGTGAGTGACAGTCACAAGGCAATGCATTCCGTAATGGGAAGGGCAGGTTAGGATGAGGGAAAAAAATTTAGTTAGTTAAAAGTCTAGACCTAAACATGAAATTAACGTTTAAGCCTAATTAATGATACATTTGGGTAAATTAGGAAAATTGAGGCCTAGCAATGGGAAGAAAAAAAAGTTGAATCTACCATTGGGAATTAAAAAAATAGGAGCCTACCATTGCGAATTTCCCTATTAACAATCATGCAGAACATGTCATATTAAATGTTAGATTGGTATAATTCTGATCCAATCATTGTCCCACCGGTCCAAATCAAGTTTTTCAAGCACTGTTTTGGACTAAGCCGTGTAATTTTAATTGAGTAACCAACTATAGGTGAAACTTGGCCAGTGGTGACTGGTGACTGGTGACTGGTGACTGGTGACTGGTGACTGGTGACTGGTGAGAGTCTCAATACTTTGGCCTCAACAAAGGTTACTCTCATTGTTTCATAGGGTAACCAAATTAGTCATTTCTAACAAAAGAGTATTGCATATTGCATAACGAAACTAAATCACCTTAATTCCAACTGCTTTAGATATCATCCACTCATCTGGCAACTGCTCAAAGAAAAAAAGATACAAATAAGTAAATAAAAACTTTATCTTCTACCTAAAAAATTAGTGGTCAAAGCTCACCCCCATACTATAAATGAGGTCAGACGTTGATTCATTGTTGTCCGAATAAATCCATAAATCTGTCTCAGCTACAACTCTTCTTCCAACCATCCTAAGTGAAAGAAGATTAGACTACATTACATGAATTATAGGTAGAAGATCCAGTTAATAAACTAATATCAAGTTCAAAAAGTCTTTGGTGTCATGATTACATTATTATGCTTAGTTAAAAGCAAGATAACATTTCTTCAATTAATGTTAACAGACTGACTAATGTAAATAAGTTTTTAATGTGATAATATGTATTCCTTTTATAAATTCGTATTAATATCCTGTTCTTTCACAGTTAGATGGGACGATGAAGATGGGGAAAGATATTTTTGTAAATAAAAATATAATTCTTCTAATTTTTGTTTTTCTTTTCCAATTCATTCTTTATGTTATGATCATATAGTCATTTAAAATCTAATTATATATATGCAAGAAGCCATCTTCTTAAATGATTGGTTGCAATGTCGTAACCAAAATAATTCATTTAAGCTTAAAATCATACCCCTCTCCTAATAAATATTGATAACTTGACATATCAACAACTGCAAATTTAAGAGGATGCTCCAATTCTTGTACATCACCAGAATTTGTTTCAAATCCATAACTTATTACAGCCTCTTGCATTGGGGAATAATCGCTTAATATGATTTGGCAGGTTCTCTTTGATATTTTGGAGTCACAATACCAATCTTCACATGTCAAAATCCTGAAACAATATGTTAAATTTGATAAACAATTATTTTTGAAGAAAAAAGTTTTGTTGATAAACATTTTTCCACCACTCACATGTCGGATGGGCAATTTTGAAGAGGATATTTCTAGAGGGAAGTACTGATGTAGTATAATAGGATTATGTTTGTCATCTAAGTAGTATATTTGACATTTGGGCACTACAAAAACTACTCTGTATATCTTACTTGAAATTCTCTAGTTGCCGAAGCTTCCAAAACATAACATAACTCCATTGTGAATTGGTGCAGAGTATTTTCAGGATATTGCTTACCACATTTGTTTCCATCTGCCCAAAATTTAAATTAAAAAAGTTATTATCAATCAAAAAATAACTAACCAAGACACTAATTAATTACAGTAGCCCATTAGATATCCCTATATGAAGAACATCATTTTTGTTTAGCTCAGAAAAATGTTCTTCATAATAGGATGACCACATCCCAAGAAGCAACTAGCACGTGTACAGTTCATAACAAAGGGTTCTTACTATTTTTTACTTCCTCCATTCTTTTTCTATCATGCAACAATCGGATTTTTTACACTATTCATCCACCACCCTTTCACTTTCTATTATGATTTTTTACATAAAGAAAAATATAGTCGTGTGGGGTCTTGTTAGATTCGTCTCGATATATACTATCAAAATATCAAATTTTTATATGTTTTACTAAAAAATAATTAAAGATATTAAGAATTAAAGTTGCGCATTGGCAAGCGTGAAAACTCAATTGTTGCGATAGAATAAGAACGGAGGAAGTATACTATACAAAACACTAGGCTAGGACAACCTTGTAATCATGAGCAGTATCAAAAAGCATATATAGGGTGTTGCCTATATACATATTCAATTTGCTAATTTGGTAGAGTATGATTTTTTTTCTAATTTATAAAGAAGATCAAGGCCTTGGATAAGACGTTGCCAACTAAATGAGTAAACGCTCCTTATTTATGCCATGTTCAGTTGTAAAATAATCTCTTGAGATGCAAGCTAAGCATATCATGACTATTAGATGTTAAAATCGACAAAACAATGCAGATTTTAATATGGAAATTTTTGCATAAGTACACAATAAACACATATTGGGGAAAATAATACGCTCTCCATTTCATTGCAGTTAAAAAATTTAGTTTGACACAATTGACATTCTCTATTTTTACCATCGTTTGAGTTTCATTTGTAGGAAAAAATTTATATTCAAGTGGTATCTTGTTAGACTGATTTCTAGTATATATTTCCAAAATAACACCTACTTTTATTTTGATAAATACATAATTACAATGGCATGTGTCAAAGTCGAACTTTAACAATTATAAGGAAATGGAGGGACTGACATCTTGGCATCACATGATGAAGACCTTCAAGCTTGGTTTTGATGGCATCGCCATTACCGTTGCCGGAGAAGGTGGCTGGAGCAGAAAGAAAAAAGGAGGGATGTTTTGTTTTTTTTGGTTGAGGATTTCACAAGTGTGAAGGGGTTGTTACACCATCATTTTAGTGTAACAACACCCAAGAATTTTTGATTTTTATCATAGGAGATAACAAAATGCAAATTGTGAGGGTTAACGTTTTCTTTTTGTTAGGGTTGTGAATGCGTACAAATACAACTCTCACTATAATATAAACTCACTGGGGAGTAGTACAAAGAATAGTGGATTAGGAGATTGTGTGTTATAGTAAATCTCCGACCTCATAATATCTTAGAGAGTCGAATCTCCATAATGGAGCAATCATAACAAACCTACACATTGTAGATAATATCTCTCTAAGACGAAATATCATATAAGAGGAACACTCATAAAGTGTATAGCATAACATTGGAGGAGTGTAGGTGGATTCTTATTTTGTGGAGCTCCCTCTCTTGATCATGATCCTATTACTATGGGTGCCCAATTCCATATTTATAGTTGAAATAAGTCGGCAAAATCAAACCAAGATATATATTTGGAGAATCTTCATGAACTAATTGCCGACATAAATTGCTCTATGTAGAAGTTTCATGAGCCAAAGGCCAAAGTCGGCAAATTGTCTCTATAAATGTTTAGAAGCTTACTCCAAAATGATGGCCTGACTTATGCCACATTGCATCACTAATTGTGATGTGTTTGCCGACATCATTTCTAGCTTTATTATAAGACCAATTTGTGAATTACCATAATAATCATGACAATGCACCCAATTAGATTATGGGCTTAATGGAATTTGGGCCAGTAAACCCAACACTTTTAGATGGTGGTTTCTTAAGTAGGGCATAAACTACCATTAGTAAACATCATTATGGGTTGTAAGAAGAAACTCCAGGTTAGTAATCCACCAATGACTCATTAGGCACAAAATTTATTGTCAAAGCAAAGCTCTTCGATAAGGGTTCAGTCGCTAGTTGGAAGTGAGGGTGTTGTTACGTCAACACTCACCAGCTATTGTTGCATCAACGCCTAATGCAGGAAGGTAATTCATATTTGCAAAACACGTTTTCTCAACAATGAATTGCTCAAAGGCAATCCATTATAACTCAGAAGGTGAATGAGGCTCGTGTTGAAGACCAGGTTCTAACCAAGCTACGGGGAGTATGCTGACTCTCAATGCTACGATGCAACTCATCAGGTTCCTAAAGTTGCTATTACACGTCCCTAAGGTGTTGTCTCAGTAATAGGTGGTCCAGAGCCCACAGGTGGCTGTTGTTGAAGGTCAGGCGAAATCGTGGTCTAACATGGATGCTGGGAAAAAAATTAACATCTAAGGGGATGCCTTTTAAGTTTGTAGTCCAAATGTAAAAGATGGTACGCAATTTGCTCATTTAAATAAGTCTGATGTATCTAAACTATTTGGTATTTGGGAAAATGCTATTGTGATGTATGTTGTTGGCCAAACTCCTACTATAGGATCTATTATGCGTTTCATAGCACTTGAGTGGAATCATGTGAGTAAACCCAAAGTCTATCTTCATGAAGCTGGTTATTTCTTGATCAAGTTTGATGGTATTAATGACTGCAATGAAATTTTATACGTTCGTCCCTATACTATCAACAGTAGACCTATTATTGTGAAAACTTAGACTCCTAATTTCCCAATTTTAATGATGAAATCCTAAGAGTTGTCCCTCTTTGGGTGAGGTTTCCCGATCTCCCACTCTAATCTTGGGGTCCTGAATTTATTAGATGAATTGGTACCATGATCGGAGTGTCTTTATTTGCTGAGGAATTCACCACTAGACAGATTATAGTGTCTCTTGCAAGATTAATAGTGGCAGTCGATGTTACTAAGGAGCTTCTTAAGCTGGTTCACGTTGACGATGCCAATGGGTGTATTACAGATCCAAAAAGTGCAGATTCAATGGGTGCCACCATCCTGCACTAAATGCCAGATAGTTGGTCAAGTTTTGTATTAAAAAGAAGCCAACTCAGAAGGTTGTGGTCCCTGAGAAATGGTCCCTAAGAAAATTGTGGAAGCAAATGCTACCATTATTCTTGATTTGGAGACCTAGGAGACAAATGATAATTCTACTTTAGATGAAAATGTTAATTTAGATATAGTGGAAGTTAACCAAGCTCTGAACAAGGGCAAGGAGAGTGTAGTAGCTATTGAATATGTTGCTAAAATAGGACAACATGATAAGGCATTTGAGCCTCCTATTACTGCACCTACTGAATTATGGTCAATACTGGTACATTCTATGGGAATAAGGGGTAGACCAGTGGATATATCAGGGCCTGGAATCATTGTGCATTCTATTAATGGGAAAGGGACCAACTCCTTTCACTTATCTCCACCTAAAAATGGGAAGACAACTATCTTTATTCTCCTTGGGGTAGAATTTGGCTTGTCTAGGCTCCTTCTTGTGTATCTGTTCAGATTGTCTACAAGAATATTCAAGCCATTCATCGGTTAGTTGATGATAAGCAGACAGGAAAATCTATTCAAATTTCAGTTGTTTATGGTTTACACACTGTTAACGATAGGAAAAGCCTATGGAGTGACCTTCTTCAACTTGACAGAACTACTCACCAATCTTGGTGTATCATTGGTGACTTTAATGATGTGCTTTCTTATGAGGATAGAGTAAATGGCAGGGATGTGTCTTCTTATGAAAATGAAGATTTCTCTAAATTGATTCTGCATAGTGACCTCACTTATGAGCTCAGGAATTGTGGTTACCAGCTTACTTGAACTAATAATGGTCATGCATGAGAGTGCCGGGGTAGCTAGTAGGATTGATAAATGCCTTATGAACTCTCAATAATAGTTGCTTCAATTTCATGCTCTATAGTTGAAATTTTAAATCTTGGTTTGTCTGATCACTCTCCATTGGTTTTGAAATGTACAAGCTCTTCTTAGAGGGGTGGAAGGCCTTTTAAATTCTTTGATTATATGGCCCAACATGAGTTATTTCATTCCATTATCTCCTCTCAGTTGAGTAAGGGTGTGTGAGGAAGTAACATATATAGTTCAAGTTTGGCATAAGCTTAAGCGGATTAAGAACCTATTGGAGCATCTTTGTAAATAAGAGTTTGCTAATTTGGAGTCTCGGATTGCTGATGCTAGGACTAATCTTGATAACATTCCATCAAGATTAGCTAACGCAAGTGATGATATGATGTTGCATCAACTAGAGGCAGTAGGGTTTGTTTACTTAAAAATTAAAGAAGGGGCTTACAAGCGAAAATCTAGAATTCAATGGCTCGAGCTTGGAGACTCCAACTCCCACTTCTTCTTCAAGCCCATGAAGGAGAGTTATGCTATAAACAACATTGATATTTCTTACTACCACTCATGTTATTGAGCAGGATGTTTTGGGCTTCTATAAGAAGTTTCGAGACTGTTGTTGCCTCCAATCCTGAAGTTGATCTGATCACTATCATGAGAGTTGGGGATCAGGTTGCTCTTGATGCTGTCAAAGCTCATATGCTACCTATTTCCAGTTCTAAAATTGATGTTGCTTTGGCTTCTATCAGCCAGGCCCCAAGTATTGATGGTCACAATAGTTTCTTCTTCAAGTTTGCTTGGCCGACTCTCACGTCAGATGATTATAAGTGCTTGGAATTTCTTTGATTATGGTAGTCTCCCTACTGAGGTGAATTGTGCTCTGGTAACTCTTGTTCCTAAGGATGTAAATCCTTCTTTTGTGAAGGAGCATAGACATATAGATTGTTGCACTATTCTTTACAAATTGATTGCTAAAACTATCAGAAAATTAATGCATGTTATGATTGGTAGTGTTGTTGGCCTTGCTCAAGCTGGCTTCATGGAAGATAGGAACATCTCCGACAACATCCTTCTGGTTACCGAATTCATCAAAAAATACGCTACTAAGAGCATTAGTCCAACCTATATGATGAAGATAGATCTCATAAAGGCGTATGATACTATAGAGTGACCTTTCCTTTAGGCAGTCATAAATGAGCTTGGCTTCACTCCAAAGTGTGTCTCTTTGGTTATGAAATGGGTTGCTATTGTTTCATACTTTATTCTTATCAATGCATTGCAAAGTCTTCCTTTCCCAGCTGGTATAGGGCTTAGACAAGGAGATCACATGCATGCTCCCTTTTTGGGTTGTTATATGCATGGAATACTTGTCTAGGTGGCTTTGGAACTTGAAGCACAATCCTAACTTCCCTACTATATTATCTCTTAGGATAATCCTTTGTTTGTTTCAACTAGAGTTAGTCTAATTTGTATTATAAACATTACTGGTTAATCAATAACAAGGGCATCAGATTTAGCCCAATTAATTCTCTACATGGTATCAGCCTAGTTCGTTCTTTTCCTCATACAAACCATCAATCATGGTCGACGGTGAAGGCTCCGGTGACAAAACACCACCACCGCAAATCACCCCAACCTCTCCTTATTATCTCGGGCCCCAGGATCGCCCAGGCGATTTTATAACTCCCACGCGTCTCCGAGAAGATAATTATGAAGATTGGGCTTCCGATATTCGCATTGCTCTAGTCGCTCGCCGGAAATTCTGTTTCTTGGACGGCAGCATCTCGTCCCCTTCTTCTCCTTGTACTGCCTCTGATTGGGAGACCTTGCACGCCATGTTAATCTCCTGGTTGATGAACACCATCTCGTCCGACGTCAAAGCTTCACTCTCTCGCTACACGGATGCACAGCTCTTATGGTCTTCTCTTAAGGCTCGCTACGCCACCACCAACGGGCCCCGCATCCAGCAGCTTTACTCCGCAATCGCCAAGTGCGAACAAACCAAAGATATGAGTGTTGCGACTTATTACTCCAAGCTCCATGTTTTATGGGAAGAACTTCAACGTCATGAACCCCTTATTACCTGTACGTGTTGTTCCAACTGTACCGCCGGCACACTTTATGAAACCCGCCGCAAAACACGCAAAGTTCATCAATTTTTGATGGGCTTATACACTGGTTATTACGCCCAGACTCGTGGGGCAGTTCTGGCCCTTGATCCATTACCCTCTCTCAATCGGGTTTATCAATTAGTTGTCCAGGATGAACGGGTTCGACTTGCGACCCAACCTGTTGACCTGCCTCCTCCCGACGCTGTGGGCTTCACTCTTCGTGCCGATCAGTCCCGTGGTCGTGGTCGTCCCGTGTGCACTCACTGCCACAAGCAGGGCCACGAGGTTGCTACTTGCTATGAACTTATCGGCTATCCTGCCCACTGGAATGATGGTGGCGATCGTGGCCGCGGACGGGGTCGCTCTACTGGGCGCGGTCGTGGCAGCACCACTCCGGGCCGTGCCAATTAGGCCTGGCAAAAGCTGACCTGACCCGAAAACCCGACCCGAAAATAGCGGGTTAGGGTTGAGGTTTTCGACCCGAAAAACTTAAATGGGTCGACACGAACCCGACTCGAAATTAAATGGGTTAGGTTAAGGTTGAAATTTTCAACCCGAAAATGACCCACGTAACCCGACACTCGTATACGTTTAAAAAAAACCTAATGAAACGGAAACCAGCCTTCAGAGTTCAGCCCAAGCCCAAACCAACCTCATAATAAAAGCTAAAACCCTAAAATCCTCACATTCTCTCTGCCGTTTCACTCTCTTTCTCTCTCATATTTCTTTTTTCTCTCATCTTTCTTCAACTCTGAACATCTCTGAAGAATTCAAACAATCAAACCTCCTTTGTGAATTGTGAGTCACTCTCCTCCATGCGTTCCTCTCCATCAATCTACAAGGTATTATGCTTCATCGTTTTTTTACATGTTTTTGTTTTATTTTTTTTCATCTAAAAATTACGGTTTGTTCATCAGTCTGCGAATATTCGGTTGTTAATGCTAATTTATGTTGTTAATTTTTGTTGTTCATGTTATTATACGGTTGTTGTTGCTAATTTTTGTTTTTAATTTCTGTTTTTCGTGTTATTATACGATTATTCTTGTTGATTTGAGTGATTTATGTTATTAATAATGTTGTTGTTGTTGTTGTTAATGCCAATTTGTGTTGTTGTTCATGCTAATTAAGGTTGTTGTTCGTATAATATTACTTTGTTGTTCATGCTAATTTAGTAATTTTATTTTTTTTTTTCTTGTGACTGTTGTGAGCACGTTTTTCTGTTCTTGTGAGCATGATTTACATTTTTAATTACGTTATTACTGAACTCTTATGCATGTTTGTGTCTTAATGAGCATGTTTTTCATTTTTGTTCATATAATTTTGTTTTAATTGTTATAATTATTTGGCATTAAGTTAATGGTTGTGTTATTTTTTAATGGCAGCAAATTACGGCCACACAAATCCATCTTTCTTTTAGAGAGGAGGAGATTGATTCCACTATGGAGGACAAAACAAAGAGCATGGAAGATTGTATTTAAAAATCATTGTAGCTTTTGAAATCCAATTTGTAATTCATTAAGTAGACTTGTTTGTAATCCGTTAAGTAGTTTTGTTAGACAATTTTGTTTGGGATTAAATTGTTGTTTTGCTTAAGAATTTTAAGATGCACTTGTTTGAAAAATCAGGTTAATTGAACAAAATCGGGTTGGCGGGTTGACCCATCTCTCGAATATAACAACTTTGATTTATACCCCAAAAAAATTTCGGGTCAAATCGGGTCATTTTCGGGTTGACCCGAACCGGAATTATCGGGTTCGGGTTGTGTTTTTCAACCCGAAAACTTGAATAGGTCGGAGTTCGGGTTGGGGGGTGGCCGACCGAACACGAACCCGACCCGACTGATCCGTTTGACACCCCTAGTGCCAATCTGCCTTTGGGGTCTCTGCATCCCCTTCCTCCTCCGATGCTCCTCTCACTTCTACTACAAAGGATGCTCCTTTATTTAGTCTTGAACAATGGAAAGTCTTAGCTAGGCATGTTTGGTAATGTTCAAATCCCCGACAATCGCGTCTTTGGTACGTTTGATTACCTCTCTTGGATTATCGATATTGGTGCTAGTCATCATGTGACCGGGTGATGTCACTCTATCATTTAATGTTGCGACCATTCCAGCTTGTTCTGTGGGCCTTCCTAATGGTAGTACTGTTGTTGCTACTCAAGAGGGTTATGTTCGTCTTTCGGATCATATCACTCTCACTCATGTTCTCTATGTTCCTCAACTTCGTTGCAATCTCCTATCCGTTTCTCAATTATGTCACTCCTCTCATTATCTTTGTCCAATTTGACTCTAATATGTGTGCTATACGGGACACGTCGATGGAGCGGATTGGAACGGGAGTTAAGCGAGATGGACTATATTACTTCACCGGCACTAACACTTTGTTCGGCAAATCTCGTGTTCGATGAAGCAGTTATTATGGATCTCTGGCATCGACGTTTGGGCCATCCCTCTGAAAAAGTCGTAAAGTTACTACCTCCTATCAGTCACTTTAGGTGTCGTTTACCTCAACCATGTGTAATATGCTTTAGAGCTAAACATTCTAGAACTCCATTTCCCATTCGTGATAATAAAACTACTCATATATTTCAAAAAATTCATTGTGATTTATGGGGTCCGTATCGTACTGTCTCCTCTTGTGGTGCTCGTTACTTCTTGACTATAGTTGATGACTACTCTCGTGCCGTATGGATATATTTGTTGATTGACAAAACTGAGGTATTTCGCATGTTTATGTCTTTTCTTGCCATGGTTGACCGTCAATATTCTAAAACAGTCCAAATTGTACAAAGTGATAATGGCACTGAGTTCAATTGCTTACGTGATTATTTCAATGCCACTGGTATTTTTTTCCAGACTTCTTGCACTCATACTCCTCAACAAAATGGTACTGTTGAGCGAAAACATCGACATATCTTGAACGTTGGTCGTGCCCTTCGTTTTCAGGCCAACCTCCCTATTCAATTTTGGGGTGAGTGTGTCTTAGTTGCAGCTCATCTTATCAACCGCACTCCCACTCCCCTTCTTCACAATAAAACTCCCTTAGAGGTTTTGACTGGTCATCCTCCCTCTTATGATGCAATTAAAGTTTTTGGTTCCTTATGTTTTGCATATAATCACAAAACCCATGGTGACAAATTTGCCAGTCGCGGTCGTAAATGTCTCTTTACAGGGTACCCCTTTGGTAAGAAAGGTTGGTCATTATTTGACTTAGACACTAAGGAAATCTTTGTTTGTCGCGACGTAAAATTTTATGAGGACATTTACCCTTTTTCTGAGCCCGAAAGTGTCAATATTGTGCCTGAACAGTTATTTGATCTTCATGCCGAAATTCCCTTGGATTTTGCTATGGAGGACATTTCTCCTCCTTTGGATTACATCCCTGATTCGTTGGAGCCCTCGCCTATCTCTGGGCCTTCTCCCACAAACACCCAGCCCACCACTTCCGCGCCTACTCATCCCATCCAGCCCCATCCAACTCCTCATTCTCTCAGCGAGCCTTGTCCTGGGCCACACATCTCTACTGAGCCCATTCCCCTTGATTTACATTCTCCTAGGCCAGCGTCCCCACCCGTGTCCTCAGATTCTTCCTCACACGCGTCTGGGCCATCTGCTGCTCCTGGGCCCTCATTTGACTCGGTTCCCGAACCCAACACTCTTGGACGTGGGTTGCGTACTAAAACGCCCTCCGTCTTACTTCGTGACTACGTTACGCACACGATTCTTTGCTTCTAGTCCATCTTCCGCTCCTCCCGGTCCAATCTCTCATCGGGTACTCCTTACCCTATAGCGCATTATATTAATTGTGACGGTTTTTCTGCGAAATATCGAGCTTTTCTTGCAGCTCTTACATCCACTCAGGAACCTCGGAATTTTAAGGAAGCCATGAAAGATCCCAATTGGCAACGTTCTATGCATGATGAAATACAGGCTCTTGAAGCTAATGGTACATGGACCATGGAACACCTCCCTCCTGGCAAACGTGCATTGGGTAGTCAGTGGGTTTATCGCAACAAGTATGATTCCAATGGTCTCCTCGATCAACGAAAGTCTAGACTTGTTGTTCTTGGTAATCATCAGCGTGAAGGTATTGATTATAATGAAACCTTTGCTCCTGTTGCCAATATGGTTACGGTTCGTGCTTTTCTTGCTATTGCCGCCTCTAAAAACTGGGAACTTCATCAGATGGATGTTCAGATGGCCTTCTTACATGGTGATCTTGAAGAGGAGGTTTATATGAAGCTCCCACTGGGTTTCAAACTTCGATCCCAATCTTATCGTAAAGCTTGCGAAAATCTCTATATGGTCTTAAACAAGCTCCGTGTTCTTTGGTTTGCTAAGCTTATTACGGCTACGAAACGTTATGGTTTTCTTCAGTCCTATTCTGACTATTCTCTCTTCACCTTTACTAAAGGTTCTACTCAGATTAATGTGTTGGTCTATGTTGATGATCTTATTATTGCTGGCAATGATTCTCTCGCTTTACAGGCATTCAAGGCCTATTTCGTTGATTGTTTCAAAATGAAGGACCTTGGTCCTTTACGTTATTTTCTGGGTATTGAAGTTGCCCGTAGTTCTACAGGTTTGTTTCTCTGTCGGCGAAAATATACATTAGATATTGTCCTGAGGGCGGCATGTTAGGCGCCAAGCCCTCCGGTTTTCCTATAGCGCGAGAATCATCAGTGGCCTTCTTGGTACACTCCTCGACGATCCCGAAGTATATCGTCGTCTTGTTGGCCGGCTCATTTACCTCTCTGTCACTCGTCCTGATTTGGCGTATTCAGTTCATATTCTCTCTCAGTTCATGCAAGCTCCCCGCGTAGAACACATGGAAGCTGCTCTTCGTGTGGTTCGCTACCTCAAGGGCACTCCAGGCCAGGGCATTCTACTTCGTGCTGACAGTGATTTGTCCTTACAGGGGTGGTGTGATTCCGATTGGGCGGCTT
This sequence comes from Beta corolliflora, assembly GCA_947648045.1. NCBI lineage: Eukaryota > Viridiplantae > Streptophyta > Magnoliopsida > Caryophyllales > Amaranthaceae > Beta > Beta corolliflora. The sequence goes on from CANSZD010002407.1 coordinate 288,477, forward strand.
GTCCTATCACTCGCCGTTCTCTCACAGGTTGGCTTGTTTTTCTAGGCCATTCTCCTATTTCGTGGAAGACGAAAGAAGCAACATCTTGTCTCCGCTCTTGGTGAAGGCGAGTATCGGTCTATGGCTGCTGCTACCTGTGAATTAAAATGGTTGAAAGGTCTTCTCTTAAGTTTGGGTGTTGCACATCCCAAAGCCATCCCTTTATTTTGTGATAGTCAGTCTGCTATGCATATTGCCAATAACCCTGTTTTTCATGAACGTACAAAGCACATTGAGGTGGATTGTCACTTTGTTCGAGATGCTATCCATGATGGTCTCATTGCTCCATCCTATGTTCCTACTCATGCACAACTAGCTGACATTTTCACCAAGGCTCTCGGCAAGACACAATTCGATGCTTTACTTAGCAAGTTGGGCATTCTTGATCCCCATGCTCCAACTTGAGGGGGGTGTTAGGATAGGTTTTCCTATATGTATTCCTATTTCTATTCCTACTATATTATCTCTTAGGATAATCCTTTGTTTGTTAGGTTTTCTATTTCAACTAGAGTTAGTCTAATATGTATTATAAATATTACTGGTTAATCAATAACAAGGGCATCAGATTTAGCCCAATTAATTCTCTACAAATTTCCACCCAAGACGTGAAAGATTGAGTATAACTCTTCTCATGTTTGCTAGTGACTTTTTATTTTTTGTCAAAGCTGACACTAGTTCTGTTTAGTTAATGATTGAAGCTTTTCATATGTTTTCTGCTGCCTCTGGCTGACAAAGCCAATCTAGACAAAAGTAATGCTTGTTTTGTTGTAATTCCTCCATATGAAGTTAATCTCCTTGAAAGCTCAGTCTCTAATTTAAACGATCAGGTATTTTTAATAATGCATTTTAGAGACGGATTCATATATATGTCTCTAATTTTAGAGACGGATTCATATACTTCGTCTCTAAAATAGGGACGGATTTTTATACCCGTATCTAATTTAGACAAGTAGATATTTTTTATAATGCACTTTAGAGACGGAAATTCAAATCCGTCTCTAATTTAGAGACGGAAATTCAAATTTGTCTCTAAATTGGAGACGGATTTTTAAGATTTTCTCTGAATTAGAGATGGATTTTTAAGATCTATTTCTAATATTTCTTTCAATTATTATCAATTCCACACGTAAAAGTAAACAAGTAGTACTTGGTGTAGTTGGTATGAGTTTCTCCTTGTGACTTAGAGGTTACAGGTTCGATTACTACCAACTGCGGTTCTTGGGAATGGGATTTCCCTTACCCATTTCCACTGCTTCCAAGAGTCTTGCCTACAAAGCCAGACCGGGTTGACCAGAGCGAGATTCCAAACCGGTAATGGGACCGGGTTGAACCGAACAACTAACAATAAGTGATTTAAAAAAAAACCATTCCTAAACTTAGAGACGGATTTTTAAAATCCATCTCTAAGTTTAGAAACGAATTTCAAAATCCATCTCTAAGTTTAGGGAAGGATTTCAAAAATCCGTCTCTAATTTTTTGCTACGGAATTAGAAACGGATATTATTCCGTCGCTAAATTAGAGACGGATATTTGGGATTCCGTCTCTAAATCCATCTCTTAGTACATATGGCGACGGATTTTGAGTACATATAGCGACGGATTTTGACGATTTAGAGACGGATTATGTCTGTCGCTATAGGGTGATTTTTTTTAGTGTTCATAGAAACAAAATCAGTGGGACCATGTACTCTAGTGACTGTACTCTTATGAACTTATTTTTCTCTTTCATTTGTATGTATCATGGGTTTATGTAGCCCCCTTCCCATCTTTTCGTTTTCTTCAACTTTCATGCCCTCCTTATATTTTATAATAATAAAAGAGAATAGAAAAAATTTGTTTCCATTTTGTAAAGTCACTCCAAGCTGAAATGGTGATTTCCAAAACTAACTTTAACTTTTTTATATTTCACAAAGTCGACTGCTTTTAGTATTAAATTATTTAAATAAGTGTCAAGAAAATAATATATAGCATTAAGACTTCCTGCGTTTCATGTTTCTTGCAATTACTGATGCAAAAATTTTTTGGACTGCACACAATGGGGAAAGAGACTGAAAAAAAAATTTAGGATACATGTGAAGCGAAGATAGATAGAGAAAATATATTACAAAATAATATAATATTGCAACTAATTTGAAACATCCTAACAAGGAAAGTGTTGCAACTAATACGAAGCGAAGAAAGTACAATATAACCGCATCCAACATGATACCGCCTCCATTTTTCAACTCATTCATAAAGAAAATGCGTGAAGATACGAAGAAAAAAACCCATTTTTTGTAATACGGTAATACCTCTCTTATTGTTCTCTTAATTTGCGTTTTAGTTTGCACTCTATATTAAAAACTCACATCTCTTTATCCGTATTCTTTCTTCCAAAAAGCTCCATGAATTCAGGGTTACTATCATCTTTTCTGTTTGGTGATAAGCCCCACATCCAACTTTTTATCTATTACTTTATGTGTATCCAACATTGATTATTCTCCTTTCTCTCTTTTTGAGATTTTTATACCCAACTTTTGGATAATTTGTCTCCTATAATGGGAATTTGGAGTTTAGTTTCTTTGTCTCCCGTTATAGGAGTTGAGAGTTTGGTATTCTAGAGGAAGTTTATTCATTGTATATTATAGAATTTGGCAATAGTAATTGGATTCTCGTATGTGGTTCATACGGTGAAATAATTATATTTCTTGTCAAAACTATGTCAGAATGATGATGCTCTCACAAATAGGTGCATGATTCAGGGAAAAACGGGGAGTATCCTTTATTGTCAAACTTGATTCATCATCATCATAATTAAATGGTGAATTGAATTTAATTGTATTATGTTTTTATTAGAATTTATTATAGATGTCATATGACTTTGAATTAATTAAATTTAACTTTTCATTAAAAAAATCTAATAAAGAGATATAAAAGAAATAAATTTAATTTACAGACTAATTTTTTTTTTCAAAAACTAGAAGCTACCTCTATAGCCAAAATCCAGTAATTGATATTACTAGTGGGAGAAACATGCAAATTCAAATTTCAACATTAAATTTAGAGTAAATTTAATGCGTAAAAATAAGGGGAAATATAAACAACCACATAAATTACGGAAGTACTGAGAATAAAGTTTACCCGACTTTGGTTGGCAAAATTCTTCAAAATTAAAGACATCAAATTTGTTCAGATTCCCTTCATACTCGGCAAAGCTTTGATACCGACGAATGATGTAATCTACAGAAGAATCTTTTAGTGAGCTGTTTAAAATGAAAAGCTTACATAGTATTGCTGGCGTTTATATAGAACATGTCGTCCACGGTTGATCTAATTTGTGGGCTTTGCTGGTATTAGGTATAGGCATACATATAAAATGTAATTATATGTTGAAATTTTCAATGGCTGCCGGTTACAAGTCGCCGCTTTTCTAATTTCAATTTTCTGTTGTATTTAGAGCCCTTGTAAACATCTTTTTTAGGTGATTTAGAGTGTTATTATTTGGTCTGATTGCTGGTTGACAAATCTTTTTTATTTTTCTTAGGGGTGAATACGTGTGATACAGTTAATGTGGCCAACTTAACTTTGTCTTCTCGTATATTCTATTCGAAGATCCAAAATCAAAGCTGACAATAACTCAACCAACCAACAGAATAGCAGTTTTATTACTGGGGATTGTTAAACGTCGCCCCCAAATTACTGCAAATTTCCTCCTCTCTCTCTCTCACATCACCCTTTCTCCACTATTACTGGCTGCACTCACTGTGTGATTTAATTATCTCAATACTATAAACTATAGCGGGCAAAATAGACCCATACACGTTGACCCGACCCGAATACCCGATCTGACCCGTTTTCATCAGAAAAATAGAACCGAAATCCGAAATAACCCGACCTGAATCTATCGGACCTGAAGTGACTCGAAAATAATGACGCGAACTCGAACCGATCCGAAAATAATAAGGAAATATTTTTCACAAACATCAATTTATGTGTTTTATTTATCTGCTAGAAAAGAAAGCGACCTTATCCCAATTGACCCGAACCGATTGGAACCGACCCGATGTTGACCCGACTCATCAAACCCGCACCCGGCCCAATCCGAACACAAAGTTGACCCGGAATGACCCGACCTATACCCGACCGGTATGACCTGTTTGCCACCTCTAACTATAACTACTATTTTGGGAAGGTTTGTTAATTGCCATTTTTTAATTTACTTTTTTTTTGGGTTTTAATTCGTAAATCATGGAATTAAATATCAATTGAATTGCTAAACTTATTCTTTTGTTGATTGTTTTGGAGAAAATTGAAGTAGTAAGATGATGGATTCTGCAATTTTACTTTTTAAGGGCTTCAATTTGTAATATATGGTGATTATTTGCAGAAATTTTGTACCTTTTTCAGGTATTTGGTGTTGAAAAAACTTTTATGAAATTTAATTGAAATGGAGTGAAAGATGATAGTAAAGTTATGTGTTATGATGTTTTGCGATGGAGGACTATGGAATTTCTATGGTTGATTACATACTTTTTTTTTTGCTGTGGATTATGGATGGAAGTTGAGGGACTGTATATAGTTTCTGCAAAGTTGAGGGAGTTGAATATGAAGAGGAGAGAATCTTCAATGGTTTCTGCAATTTAGAGCACAAAAAAGGGTAGAGAGGGCTGCAAATGCTAAGGTGGGTTCTTTTGGTGTTTCGAGGGGGAGGTTTGGGTGGTTGGTCGAGTTTTTCAAGTGGGTAGGCTTGATGGTGGGTCGCGTTTTTCAAGTGGATACGGCAGGGTGGTGGTGCTTTCAGATTTTGATAACTAAATACCCCAACTCACCTTCTCCTCACTTCCAAGTCCCAACCTTCCTCTCTCACTCCTCACCACCTATCAACACCACCACCTATTCACCCTCGCTGCTCCTCACGCCAACACAGCAGCCATCTCTCGGCACCACGCACCACCTCCAGCCCATCTATAATAGTCGGGTTTCTTATCTTGTTTAGTTAACGATAATTATATTTAGTAGTTTAATAATGTCTTCTAGATTGGTTTAAGAACTAGAAGCCAAGTCTAAATTTTTATTACAAGCTCTAAAATTTTTGGGCAAGGTTGTGAAATTACAGTTTTACCCCTAATTTGTAAATAAATAAAAAGAAGAAGGAAGAAGCATCACTTTTTGTTTCCTCTCGTGGTTTTCTTGAGGAAGCTAGAAGCTTCATCTCATTTTTCTCCTCTTATAAGGTGGCAAATCAACACAATTTGAAAAGGAGGAAATGCAAAAGAAATTCCAAAGCCCCAAAATTTTCATTCATTCACTCTCTCTCTCTACTCTCGCATCTCAATGCTTTCCTCCCGCCGGCGTTTCGACGTTTTCCGGTGTCGGCGCCGTGCGCTGTTGTTGCTCGTGCAGTGGTGCCAATGTGACGCGGTGTTGCTCTACTCCTTTATTTTCTCTCTCCTCTACTTGGTCGCTGCTGGTGCCGCGCCCCAGCGCTATGTTGCTGGTGGTTCTGCTCACTATTTGGACCCCTGATCTGGTCCAACAGTATTATGCAAAGCCCACCTAAAATATCTGATCTGTATGCCCCCAAGGGGCCCATCAGCTCTTTAGACAGAAAACAACTTTACCATAAAAGGGAGACAAATTTCCTACAGACATGGATGTTCCCCAATAGGGTTTCTTGTCTGAGAAATCCCCAACATTATAAAAGCAGCAAGCCCAATCAATGAGCAGGTATTCAATTCTCACCTAACAAAACCAGAGCATCTCTCTCTACAATTACTCACTCTCTCTCTCTCTCTACCCTAATCTCAACTGACTTGAGGTTCGGAGGGGCTTTCCCGGGAACACCCCCGGGCTAGTTTTCCTTGTTTTGCAGGACTTCTAGTGACAAGACTCGGGATTACACTCCAACTCGGGATTTTAACCTCTCTAAACACACTTAACTCAATTGACTAATTTCTAGGCAGAAACAGTTTGGCGCCGTCTGTGGGGATACTACATCTCAAAGCTACGTACCGAGAGCAACATGGCACCCCGAAGGAAAACAACCCGAGCTCTGTCCCAGCAACCAACCCCGATTCGGTCCCAACAACCCAATGTGCTGGTCGAGTCGCTTGCTATCGACGACGAGGGATCCACCCCCCGTAATGAAGAGCAAACTGGACCCCGGGAACAATATCAGCAACATCCGCCTCCTATCACCATGGTTGACATAGAAAGGATAGCTCAGCAACTGAATGCGAACATGCAACGCAGCTTACAGGAGCTCATAGCAGGAATCCCCCAGCTCAACCAAGGGATACCCCAAGAGCGACCCAGGGAGAGCCTCGGGCTAGGGGTGATCCCAACACTCAAGTTCCTAACCAGGACGGGCAACGAGTGGGGGGAGAGATATCCCGACAGGCTAACTCCCATAGGACGCCAAATTCTGATGCCCGACGGATCATTGAAGAGAGTCGAAGGCGTCGGACGGAGCAGGATACCCGTAACCTACTCAACGAAAAGAGGAGAGCCAATCAGGAGAAGACCCACCAAGAGGAGCAGGCCCAATCTCGGACTCCTCGAAGGGGGCGCGAAGGGTCCCCTCTCGGGTCCAAGAAGACCAGGGCTAAAGGCGAAGGAGATTCGGGGCCCCCTCGAAACAGGAGCCTCGTCTTGATTAACAGAGGAGTACTTAACTTCAGGACACCCTTCAGTCGGAGATAATGGAGGTACCCAACCCGGGAAAAGTCAAAGTTCCCCTGATCGAGCAATATTCCGGAAACAGTGACCCTGATGATCATATGGCGGCCTATAAGGCCCAGATGAGTGTGCAAACCGGGTGCGAAGCCGCCTAGTGTCGCTATTTCCCGACAACTCTCAAGGGGTTAGCGCTCAGATGGTTTTCAGGGCTCTCTCCCGGCATTATCACAAACTTTTCTGTGTTAGAAGCACTGTTCCATCAACATTTCATTGTCGGGCGTCGGCATAAGAAGACGAGCATTCACTTGATGTCAATCAAGCAACAGGAGCACGAAAGTCTCGCAGACTACATTAAACGGTTCAATAAAGAGTCCCTAAAGATCTCCGATCTCCAAGACGGGGTAGCTTTCACCGCCTTGATGTCGGGACTCTGGCCGGGAAAGTTCAGATGGTCCTTGGCCGAGAATGAAGTCACCACATTCACTGAGGCATGAGTCGGGACCAGAAATTCATTCAAGCCTCGTACATCTGCAAGCCTGTTGTAGAGAAGTCGAAGAAAAGAAAAGAAGAAACCCCTTACCGAGAATCCAACAAAAGCAACAAAAGCAGTCAACAACTCCTCCCGAGAACTACAGACAATGGGATCGACCCCCGCTTTAATAGAAACCGACGCGAGATCAACCTAGATCTGAAGCACAAGTCGGTATTGCCTATCCCTCCCTCTATAAGGACCTCAAAGGAAAGAAGGGATCAACAACTGTAGTGTGAATACCACCGAGAATGCGGGCACACCACTAAGGACTGTCGGGAATTAAAGAAGGCCTTGGATCACTTGGCTGATCAAGGGAAGTTGAACAGGTACATCAAGCACTCTCGGGAAGAGAAAGGAAAAGAGAAAGAAGCAAAAAATGATAGCGACAACACCGACGGGTATGTCGGGGTGATAGCAGGAGGACATGCCTCGGGAGGCCTCACCAGCCGAGCCCGCAAGGCCCACCTCCAAGCAATGAAGCAGCAGATCCTAGAAATTGAACCCCTGAGGACGGGATGTCCCGTCATGACTTTTGGGGAGCCTGACCGGCACATTCATACCCCCCACGAGGACCCCCTCGTCATAGAAATGAAGATTGCCAACTCCCGGGTTAAGAGGATTATAGTCGATAGTGGCTCCTCGGCATACATCATCACCCTAGACTGCTTGCGCAAGCTTAAGTATACCGAGAAAGACGTAACCCCGACAAGTCAGCCGCTGATAGGCTTCGGGGGAGGATCAATATATCCCCTCGGGTACGTGAAATTGGTTGTAAGACTCGAGGAAAGGGGAAAGGGAAGAAGCCTACCAGTCGATTTCCTAGTGGTTGACACCCCGCTACCTTACAACGCTATCATGGGTAGGCCCACCATGAACAAGATAAAAGCAGCCATCTCGGTATACCAACTACTCATGCAATATGAAACAGACGAAGGGCAAGTCGTGAAAATTAACGGTGATCAGCAGACAGCTCGGGAGTGTTATACAAATAGTTTCAAAGCAAATTCGCCGGAAGAAGAGCGACCAAAGAAGAGGAAGAGGGAAGACCCCGAAGACACCCCCACTGGTCTCGGGGTCTACCTTTCAGAAAATCCAAAGCTATATGAACGACCCCAGCCGGTCGAGGAAGATGAGGAGATAATGCTTGATGAAGGCCTCGGGCATGGGGTAAGGATTGGCTAAAACCTCAGTCCCGAGATCAGAAAAAAAACTCATCAACACCTTGCGGGAATAAAAAGGACGTATTTGCTTATTCCGCCTCCGACATGCAGGGGCTAGATCCCAACTTCGCATCCCATGAGCTGAATATCAAGGAGGGATTTCACCCCATTAAGCAGAAGCTCGGGCATCAGGGGCCCGAGAGAAATGCAGCAGCAGCAGAAGAAGTCAAAAAATTGCTAGAGGCGGGCATCATAGAAGAATGCCAATACATAGAGTGGTTGGCCAATGTGGTTTTGGTAAAAAAGGCCAGTGGAGCTTGGCGCATGTGCGTCGACTTCACTGACTTGAACAAAGCATGTCCCAAGGACAATCATCCCCTACCAAAGATTGATAGGCTGGTCGACTCAACGGCTGGTCACGAGTTGATCAGCTTCATGGACGGCAACGCGGGATATCACCAGATCCCGATGGCGGAAAAGGACCGAATACACACAACATTCGTTACAGCTCAAGGCGAATACTGCTATAAGATGATGCCCTTCGGGCTAAAGAACGTAGGGGCTATTTACCAACGAACAATCAACAAGGTCTTTGAGGAGCAATTCGGACGGAACATTGAGGTCTACGTGGATGATATGATCGCCAAGAGTAAAAAGGCCACTGATCATGTCGGGGATGTAGCAGAAACACTGAACACCCTGCGACACCATGGCATGAAGTTAAATCCCAAGAAATGCGTGTTCGGGGTAAAAGGGAGGAAATGCCTCGGGTTCTTGGTGGATGAAAGAGGAATTGAGGCTAACCCCGACAAGATCAACGCAGTATTAAACATGTCCTCACCAAGGAATGTTAGAGAAGTTCAGAGGCTAACAGGGTGCTTAGCAGCGCTGGGCCGCTTCTTATCCCGCTCAGCTGACAAGAGCTTGCTGTTCTTCAGAGCACTCAAGAGGAAAGAGTTCGATTGGGATGACGAGGCTGAACAGGCCTTCCAGCAGCTGAAATAACACCTAGCAACATTGCCCAAACTCATATCACCCTTGCCGGGAGAAGCTCTCTATATTTACCTCTCGGTATCAGAGTATGCCCTCAGTGCGGTACTTGTGGCTGAAAGAGAGGGAACTCAGCATCCAGTATACTTCATCAGCCACGCTTATAGAGGAGCGGAAGCAAGATACAGCCAGATTGAGAAGATGGTTTTTGCGCTGATAATGGCTAGTAGGAAGTTGAAGCCATATTTCCAGGCGCATCCTATTAAGGTCCTAACCGGATAACCCATCAGAAAAGTGATCGAAAGCATAAATCATTCAACTTGGATGACCGAGTGGGCGGACCAGTTGGCAGACTTCGGGCTGAAATATGAGCCTCGGAGAGCTATCAAGGCACAAGCGTTGGCAGATTTCATCAGTGAATGCAGCTCCCGACCCCTTGACCCAGAAGTAAGGGAGTCGTGGGAGTTACAAGTAGATGGTTCAGCTACCAAAGCCGGCAGCGGAGCAGGCAGTCGGGGATAAAATGGAGTATGCTGTGAAATTTGAATTTCTGGCCTCAAATAATGAGGCTGAATACGAAGCTCTAATCCTAGGCCTTTAAATCTGCATCAACTCGGGAGCCCAGACATTAATGGCCAAATCAAATTCACAGCTCATAGTGGGACAGGTCTCGGGAGAGTATGAGGCCAAGGAAGACAACATGAGGATGTACCTCAACAAAACCCGAGAGCTCATCAAGAAGTTGTCTTCATTCAACATACAACACCTCCCGAGGTCAGAGAACCAACATGCCGACACCTTAGCCCATATGGCAAGCTCAGCAGAGGGGTTAACTCCTCGAACCATCATCTGGGAAGTTCTAGAACAGCCAAGCATTAACTCACCCCAGGTCCACACCTTGAACAGAACTGATACATGGATGGGGGAAATCATAAGCTTCCTCAGAGATGGTATACTGCCCTCGGGAGAGAAAGAGGCTGAGGCGTTAAAGAGGAAGTCAGGCTGGTTTGTCTGGCATGATGGGATCCTATATAAAAAGTCCTACACACATCCACTATTGAAGTGCGTTACACCCTTCGAGGGCAACTACATCCTTCGAGAAATCCATGAGGGAGCATGCAGCAGCCATCAAGGTGCAAGGACCATCACTGGGAAAGCTCTAAGGCCGGATACTGCTTGGCCAGGCTACGAAATGCGATGCCGGGGAGTTGGTGAAGAAATGTCCCAAGCGCCGGCTCAATGGAGACATCCCTCGGGCCCCTACGAACCCCCTGACAACCATACAAGCAGTGTTACCATTCGATAAATGGGGGATGGACTTGATAGGCCCATTCCCAGCAGCCTCGGGGCAAAGACGGTTCCTCCTGGTAGCCATCGACTACTTTACCAAGTGGGTCGAGGCTGAACCACTAGCTTCAATAACAAACAAGCAAGTGCAGAACTTCATCTGGAGGAACATCATCACCCGCTTCGGGATCCCAAGGACCCTCATCTCAGACAACGGGAGACAATTCAACAGCGGGACAACCCGGGATTATTGTTCCAAGTTCGGGATTCAAACAAGGTTCTCGGCGGTCTCCAGGCCCGGACCAATGGTCGGGGCGAGGCCGCAAACAAAGTAATCTTGAATGGGATTAAGAAGTCGTTTGGAGGGAGCGAAGGGGTCTGGATCGACGATGCCGGGGGGTACTACGGTCGCGAAGAACAGACAGTGAAAGAGGCAACAGGCAATTCACCTTTCAGCCTAGTCTACGGCAGTGATGCCGTTCTTCCAGTTGAAATCGAAATACCTTCCCCAAGGATGACTTTCTACGAGCACGACAAAAATGAAGAAGAGAAGAGAGTCGATTTAGACTTATTGCCGAATCCGGGGGTAACGCACTACTCGGCTCGATCCGCGACAAGCAACGGGTGACCGAGCAATTCAACCTCGGGGTAAAGGCCGGGCCAATTCATGTTGGGGATTGGGTAGTCGGGAAGGTCGAAGCCATCGGGTCGACGCATCAAAAGGGAAGCTCGGGTCGAAGTGGGATGGACCTTACGAGTCACCGAAGTGATCAAGCCAGGGACATACCGATTAGAGTCGCCAGAAGGGACTCCACTGGCCCGACCTTGGAATGCAGACAATCTGAAGAAATATTACATTTAACTAGGAGACTTAGGCCACACTTGAGCCTCATTTTGTAAACCACAACTCGGGGCAACCAGTTGTACCCTATTAGAGTTGGCGGGATTTCTTGAACTTAGGCCACACTTGAGCCTCATTTTGTAAACCACAACTCGGGGCAACCAGTTGTACCCTATTAGAGTTGGCGGGATTTCTTGAACTTGGCCACACTTGAGCCTACAGTTCATTTTATTAGCCACAACTCGGGGCAGTCAGGTGTACCCCATAGTTGACAATCTCGAAAATATGAATGAAAGATAACAATTTGGTTCATAGCAGTTGAATCTAACAAAATAACACATTGTACTCGGGAAGATTATACTCGGGAAAATTTTAAAACGTTACCATTTCATTTGGATGAAGAAAATACAACCTAAAAGCCCCGGGAATAGAACTCCCAAGGGACCCAAAAATCTAAGTACAGAACTGAAGAAATAAAAACTAAGCAGCTAAGTTCTTGTCAGGAGAGCTGTCGGTGCTACCCGCACCATCATCATCAGAACTCTTGCTAGAACAGAGACCCTCAGGGTCAACAGCACCAGCTGTCGGAACCACAGAGCTCGGGATAACCTCGGCAGTTCCTAAGGTTTGAAGAAGAGGTACCACAACGTTGACAGCACCAGGCTGAGATGTAGCCTCAGCGGCCAAGGCAACAGAAGAAGCCTTGGCTTCGGTCGCATCTCTCTTTTGATCTTCCGCAATGCGACGATCCAACTCAGCCTCAACATCGTCCCAGTTCAAAGCAGAGTCGGGACCAACAAGGATTTCTTTGAGGCGCTCTTTCGTCTCTCGAACCGCCATGCGGTAGGAATTTGTGGCCATCTTCTCCAAAAAGGCCAACCCCTCGGGAAATCTCTTCCACTCCCGCAGAAATTCCGCCTGTACCTTCTTAAGCTTAGCCTTGGTTTTCTTCAGGCTATGCTTGGAGGACTTAGCTTTCTTCTGCGCCTCCACCAACTGCAGCTGAACATCCTCCACGCTTTTTTGAGCGGCGTTACGCTCAACATGGGCGGCCTCAAGGGAAGCCTGGACTTGCTTTTTAGCGTCCTTCAGGGCATCCATGTCATTGATAGCCTTCCTAGCCTCCTCAAAGGTGGCCTTTTGACCATCAAGCTCGGTGTTCAGTCTTGTGATCTCGGCCTCCTTGTCCGAGACCTGCTTCTGTAACTCGTCCACCTGCTTTGTCAAGGCAACCACTCCCTCTTCGAACTGAGCCCTACGATTGATTACCGAGGTCATCCGAATAGTAGTCTGCACAGAAGCAATAAATCAGTAGGCAACTGAATAGAAAAGGCATAACATTTACTCGGGGTAATAACGAACCTCAAGCCAGGATTCGTAGAAGGCGTTGACCTCCCCATGCCCAAGGGCCATCAGCGCCTGATCGTCAGCGTCTGTATAGACAGCCTTGATGGTATTCTTAACTCGGGCCAACTTATGTGGCCTTGTGAGGGCTGTAAAAGGAATACTGGACCCCGCTTGATCAGCTCGGGGTCGCTTGGGGAGTGGTTCATCAAAAACCTCAATGGGACCCCCGGACTCATCCTCGGGCTTCCTCTTGCTGCCCGTTGAAACGTTCGAGGAGGCCTTCTCAAAAGCCTTGGAGGCCGCCTTCTCTAAAGCCTGGGCCCTCTCGGTGTCCCCCTTCAACTTGCGGGAACGGACGTGAGGCTTTTTAGCCTTCCTAGAATCCGTGTCCTGAAAAAGATAAAACGTTAGTCGGAATATCTTGAGAGTACAAGTCGGGACATTTAAAGAAAGTAAAGCGGGAATGTTTACCTTTGAAGGCGGGGGGATTGACATGGTTTCCTCGTCCAATTCATCCAAGATCTTGGCAGCTAGTGCAGCGCTATCCACATATCTCTCGGTCATCCCGGGATCCAATCGTTGTTGGGCAACAGCTGAAATAAGAGAAATGTCAACACTTTAGCATAAAAGCAAATGCATACATTTGATTAAGGGAAATTACCCTTGTCACAGCTAGGACTCAAGCCCGCTGCCGCCAAGAACATTTCATTCCGCATCTCGTAGCGGGTTGGTAGCCAGTTCTAGGGTACATAAGTGAGCGCACCAGTCAACGTTCTCGGGGTGGTGGAGAGATAGATCCCCACTACCGCTTCTTCCCAGGACATCTCGGAAACCGTTTGATTGAGCCTAAAGCAAGGTCCCTCCTCGGGAGGAAGGATAGGGATTCCCCATTCACCACTTGTGTAAACATGGTAGAACATTCGTCTAAACCCTTTCTGGTTGGAAGGGGGATCACGAACGACCTTATAACCCGCTCTACATTGGAAGCGGAACCACCCCGGGCCATGGAGATCGGCGGGACCTAACATCAAAGTGAAGACATTGTGCCACAAGCGCACACTCGGGGTAACACGAGGAGTTCCAAGCGATATGAAGCCATTTATGGTCAACCAACTGTTAGGAAGAAGGTTGGTGAGCGTGAATTGATAGGCATTCAAAAGGTCCTTGATGAAGGATTGCAATGGGAATCTAAGGCCCATTTGCATACTCTCATGATAGACTGATACGCACCCCACCGGAGGTGTCAACACCGACTCAATGTCCTTTGCCCGAACTACGAAATAAGGATCCTGAATCCAAAATTTAGTCCCAACGTACTTGGCATTCCTCTCCATATACGCCATAAAGGTGGGCTCGAGATAATAAGTGTGAGGACCACCCTCGGGATCCAAAGGAGGGTACTCTTGACCCGACGTAGTCGGGACCTCATCCTCCACCTCTTTAGAAACCGTAACTACCCCGTCCGAGAGAAGTCGGTCGAGGTAACTAGCACTGCAAGGCCTATAGGCCACAGAAACATCAAAAGGGCCTGGAACCACCCCCTCATCTTCCTCACTAAGCGAATCTGAGGGACTAGGCAAGGGGACCGCCTCGGGAACTAAAGATGGATCCTCACATGGGATGCGGGTGCTAACTAGAAACTCATCGACCCCGCGTATCTCTTCCGATAACCTATGAGGAGGGGAGGTGGGAACATTCGGATCGGACTCGGGATCCATCCTAGGGCTCTCTAATTACCAAAACAATGAAATACAAGAATTACGGCTAAGGAAAGCGTACCTTCTCGGGAAAAATCGATCTCGGGACTGAAACAAACACCGGGGCACTCGGGACTGATTCAAGTAACAAGGGGCAGAGAAACTTAGAGAGAGAATGAAGAGAGAGAGAGAGAGAGATAAAATCACAAATGATTCGGGAAGTATGGAATCAGGGCTCCTCCTATCTCTATATAGTTAACTCTTTATCCCCGCGTGGCGACAACCTCTGCACCATCCTAGACGGGCTTCTAAAGCATGGGCCTACAGTAAAAAAGAGCCCAAAGACGAAGCCTTTAACCAAAAAGCCCAAATTGACACAAATGTATTAAGTCAAAAAGTCAACGGTCAATGGTCAACCATATACGGGTTTGACTAAGACCCAGCTCAGCTCAACAAAATTCAAACACTTGGCCTACGAATGGCTAAGTACCTCATGACCAACTCGGGGTCCCTGTAGAAGGGCTCATTAGCCCCCGAGTTGGTACACACCAACCCTCCTCGGTCTTGCCAGGGGGCTCAACACTTAGCCAATATTTGGCTAAGTATCTTCACGACCAACTCGGGATCCCATGGAAGGGCTCATTAGCCCCCGAGTTGGTGCACACCCTCCTCGGCCTTGCCAGGGGGCTCAACACTTAGCCAAATATTGGCAAAGTATCTTCATGACCAACTCGGGATCCCATGGAAGGGCTCATTAGCCCCCGAGTTGGTGCACACCCTCCTCGGCCTGGCCAGGGGGCTCAACACTTAGCCAATATTTGGCTAAGTATCTTCACGACCAACTCGGGATCCCATGGAAGGGCTCATTAGCCCCCGAGTTGGTGCACACCCTCCTCGGCCTTGCCAGGGGGCTCAACACTTAGCCAAATATTGGCTAAGTATCTTTATGACCAACTCGGGATCCCATGGAAGGGCTCATTAGCCCCCGAGTTGATGCACACCCTCCTCGGCCTTGCCAGGGGGCTCAACACTTAGCCAAATATTTGGCTAAGTATCTTCACGACCAACTCGGGATCCCATGGAAGGGCTCATTAGCCCCCGACTTGCTGCACACCCTCCTCGGCCTTGCCAGGGGGCTCAACACTTAGCCCAATATTGGCTAAGTATCTTCATGACCAACTCGGGATCCCATAGAAGGGCTCATTATCCCCCGAGTTGGTGCACACCCTCCTAGGCCTTGCCAGGGGGCTCAACACTTAGTCAAAGATTTGGCTAAGTATCTTCACGACCAACTCGGGATCCCATGGAAGGGCTCATTAGCCCCCGAGTTGGTGTACACCCTCCTCGGCCTTGCCAGGGGGCTCAACACTTAGCCAAATATTGGCTAAGTATCTTTATGACCAACTCGGGATCCCATGGAAGGGCTCATTATCCCCGAGTTGGTGCACCCCTCCTCGACCTTGCCAGGGGGCTCAACACTTAGCCAAATATTGGCTAAATATCTTCATGACCAACTCGGGATCCCATGGAAGGGCTCATTAGCCCCCCGAGTTGGTGCACACCCTCCTCGGCTTGGCCAGGGGGCTCAACACTTAGCCAATATTTGGCTAAGTATCTTCACGACCAACTCGGGATCCCATGGAAGGGCTCATTAGCCCCCGAGTTGGTGCACACCCTCCTCGGCCTTGCCAGGGGGCTCAACACTTAGCCAAATATTGGCTAAGTACCTTCATGACCAACTCGGGATCCCATGGAAGGGCTCATTATCCCCCGAGTTGGTGCACCCCTCCTCGACCTTGCCAGGGGGCACCTTACTTAGCCAAAAAATGGCTAAGTAACTCAACACCCAACTCGGGATCCTCATAGAAAGGCTCACTAGCCCCCTAGTTGGTGCATAACCTCCTAGGACCAAATACTTAGGCCAAAAATGAGCTAAAAATACCCAACTCAGGGTCACCATGAAGCACCTAAATGGCCCCCGAACTGATCCATGGCCTCGGTCTTGCCAAGAAATCTGATGCTTCCAACTCCAAAAAGAGGCCAACAAACAAGGTCGCCCGACTCGGAATTTACACCCTTGTCCCTCGGGATCAATAAATCCACTACAAAGGGCATGGACCCCTCACTCGGGGTTGGTTGAGCTTAGGGTCAGCACTCAGACTGGCCGGGATTGCTCACATCTCCCCCTACTCGGGATCAGTCGGGGATCCAACCCCATGGGCTGGCTGTATGCTCGGGACTAGTCCTTAGCCTTAGGACGGTACTCGGACTGGTAAAGGAAGACATCACGCGCCTTCCCCCATCTCGGGATCAGCCAGGGATCTAGTCCCCTGGCCTAATTACATCACTCGGGTAAGGGAATGTTCAGCTCGGGCTCGGGAAAACCATCTCGGACTCAGCTCCACCAGCACGCAAGGCCCCTGCAACTTGGGTAAAGGAATGTTCAGCTCGGGGTCGGGAAAACCATCTCGGGCTCAGCTCCACCAGCACGCAAGGCCCCTGCAACCCGGGTAAAGGAATGTTCACATGCTCGGGAATGGACCAACCCGGGATGTAGGGGGTGAAGCAGTTGTGCGTTGGACGTGCAGGCCTTGCGTCGCGCGCAAGACGCTGCGCCCCACCCAACCATCCCGAGTCACTCACCTTCAGTTGGAGTTGCACAAAAGGCTTACCCACTCGGGATTTAGAGCATGTGGGCTCGGGATTTTCTTGTTTGTCCCTTGGAAGCCTCTCTTGGCCTCCTTGGGCTCGGGAATTCATGAGATCTCCCTTCTCGGGCTTCACATACCTTGAAAAAGTTCGGTTAATCCTAGCGCCACATAGCTAACTCGAGGCATCATTCAGTGAACATCGACAAAAACATTATTGTTCCACCAACCAACCGCACTGAAAATCGGGGATCTCACTCCGATTACATGGCGTGGGGCTAATTGTTTGGACCCCTGATCTGGTCCAACAGTATTATGCAAAGCCCACCTAAAAGATCTGATCTGTATGCCCCCAAGGGGCCCATGAGCTCTTTAGACAGAAAACAACTTTACCATAAAAGGGAGACAACTTTCCTACAAACATGGATGTTCCCCAATAGGGTTTCTTGTCTGATAAATCCCCAACATTATAAAAGCAGCAAGCCCAATCAATGAGCAGGTATTCAATTCTCACCTAACAAAACCAGAGCATCTCTCTCTAGAATTACTCACTCTCTCTCTCTCTACCCTAATCTCAACTGACTTGAGCGTCGGAGGGGCTTTTCCGGGAACACCCCCGGACTAGTTTTCCTTGTTTTGCAGGACTTCCAGTGACAAGACTCGGGATTACACTCCAACTCGGGATTTTAACCTCTCTAAACACACTTAACTCATTTGACTAATTTCTAGGCATAAACACTCACCACCATCATTATTCCACCTCATGAGTTACTTCATCCTCTTGTTGTTCTGCTGCTGTACTTGCTTTCCTTTCTCTCGTGCATGTGATGTTTTCATTATTGGGGATGTGATGATGATTGATGTCTCTGTTTTTCAATTTCACTCCTCTTTCCTGTGAAGGTACAAGACCAACTCCTTCCTCTTTCTTCTTTGATTAGCAAAATCAGTTTGTGGTAGTTTGTTATAGTAAAAGATTAAATCTTTCCTTTGTAATTTAATGGATTTCAAGTTATAATATATCTTGATCCTTCTTAAGTTAGTTTATAAAATCTGATTTTGTATAAATTACGTTGCTTGATAATATTCTCTATGAATCAAAATTGGGGTTAATTAGAGTTAGAATGTGAGTTGGATTAATAGAACGGTTGGCATATAAGGTTTGTGTTTAATTCAATGAAGAGCTTATAAGGTATTAGCAAGCCAATTTATTTATCTGAATTGTTAAGAGGAATGATATAAGAGATGTCGGTTATTCATAAATTGAGGATGGCTATTATTTAAATTGAGTAAGTATATGGAGATAATTTTGTCACTATGTATATGTTAGTTAAATGGTTCTAGTTCAATGACTTAAGCTCGGGTAATGGTGGAAATTAGGTTAAGAAAGTTAGATCAAGTCGTGCGTATAAGAGTTAGTAGGAATGAGTGCTAATTCTTTATTATCTGCATTGTTGAGGTAAATCTTTAAGATTGTGCTATGGAGACCAAGCAAGATAAGGGATTCTTGGAGGTAGATTGTGGAGTTGAAGCGGTATTTGGAGATCTTGTAAAGGTACACATTGTCCTACCACCTTCCAACTCGGAATTAATGTTTTATACACTTTTATGAACATTATGATTTACATGAAAGACTTGGTTTTCCAACATGAGGTTATTATATTATTGTGCTTAATAAGTTTGGAAATATATGAAAGCATAATTTGAATATTTGTGACTCTGATTAAATTCATGATAATATATTCTAAGTGTTATATCATTTAAAGACCAAGTTTTGTTAAGTAGATCTATCATTCTATTGTTTATGAATCGGTATAAGTATATCTTGTTTATAGGACCCGAGAGTGTAAGCCATTTGATGGCCCATGTTTCAAATTCATGGAAGTAATTATGGATATTTTGTTATGAATGTTCAGAGAAAAATTTTGGATATAATTTTCAATATATGTATGAGTATTATCTAGTATTATCTTCCGAAACTGAGGAACTAAGTATACTTCAGATAAGCGATGATCTGTACTGATAAGTTTATGGAGTTTGATTACGTTATTCACTAAAATTCGTGTATATATAGATTAAAACGTATGAAATTATAAAAAGTCGATGCATACAAGTTAGTGATCAGAGTTTGAGTGTATGATGTTGGTTAAGAAAATTCTAATTCGAAAATAATTTATTTGATTTACTTGGGATACACTCAATAATACTAATAAATTTGATACACTCACATGTGATAATGATATAATAGCTTAAGTTACCAAGTTTGAGAAATATGAATTTGAGTTTTGAAAATTATGAATGTGAAAGATTTGGATACAATACAAGAACTCGGATTATATCCTACTATGAGGTTGTAAGCTTGATATATTGTGGGTCATGAGAATTGGGAAGGTTAAGGTTATGGATTTCGAAAGTAAGGTATTATTTGGAGATGGTAAGTATACTACGATTTATGATACAAGGATAATGTAGATATATATACTTGGAATTCTATGATAACTATCGAAGTTGGCAATGAATCTTTTGAGATATTAGATGCAATGTGAATTGGTGAAGTTATAAGGTAAGTTTTATAGATTTGCTTTCATAAGGAAGGAAAGTTCATACTAAGAAGTAAAAATATATTATTTAGAGGTATCTTTGGAGAATTTTTGGAATTGAGTTTTATAAAACTGGAAATCTAAGTCGGAACGGTTGTAGTTTAAATTGTTTATTTGAGGAGTTTTATTTTGAAATGTAAGTTGTCATGTTAGAAAGGTAAGTCGGGCAATTCGGGGTTGTAGGCTGGAAGTAAAAATTGAATGTGTGAAGTTATAGCAGGGATATAATAGCTTAGGAAAGGAGTAATGGATCAAAGTAGTAGTAAAACAGCATAATAAAATTATATTACTTAAGCTGTGGGGAACTATACTCGAGTTAGGAATCTTATGCTATGACTATAAAACTAGCCTAAGTCGAAAAGGGTAGATGACTTATTATCTAACTGGAATAGAAAAGGATATAGAATGGAAGGTCGGGGGCGTATAAATCTTGTGAAATGGAGTGTTGGGAACTAGATATATGATTTAATAATGATAGAAATATAGATCTAAGGTTAATTTGGATATAAGTCTATATAATTGGGATTACAAAGTTCAAACAAGTAATTGAGTCAGGAAAAAGGAATAAGGTTGGGAATACAAACAAGAATGGGTGATATTGGACTTCAGGTAATAAAGTTTGTTTCCAGATATTATACTAGTTGAGTTACTAGAAGATCGGAAGTTCAAATATTAAGGGTTCAACCATTAAGATGTGGGATTAACCAGTAAGTCGTGTTGGAGGAAGCATCAACTATTATTATAAATATAAGTTAAAACTCTAGAAGTTATATGTTTTTGTGTATCTAAATTACAAGAATAGAATATGAGACGTTTATATCATGAGATTTAAGTATATGTGATACAAACTTTGAAATCTATGGTTATGAGCGATGTACAATTTATTAGTATTATTATTATATTTTGACTATAGGACGAGTATTCAAAATGAATAATAGAAGATTTACTTGGGATATAACAAGAGAATATTATATTTATTATGATTAACATAAGTTTAAACATCGATATCTACTCAGGTTATAAGCTATGTAGGTTGTTAATATAAGATTAAATGGAAGATATTTATGAATAATTGACTTTTGTAACTAAGCTGTAAAGTTTATGTAAAACTTGCATTTTATTTTGGGATTCTGATTTGTTTTAGGCTTTAATTATGTTAAGATTATAGAATTGGACTATATTTCCTTTAAAGCCCGTATTTGATTGGGTTTTAGCAAATGAATTTTGTAAAGGATTGAATTATACTAAGTTATTGGAAATTCAAGTATATTGTGTTAGCAAACAATTTGAGTTTGTATATAAAATGCCCAAATGCGATTATGTTACGGGATTTTGATATATCTGACTCGATAAGTATGAATTTGAGTTTTAGAAAAATATTGAATTGTGAATTATGTATATTGATTCTGTTTCTGTGAGGGGAAGAAGCTGCTCTAGCAGTGATGAACAACATTATGTATTTTGTATATTCTGTATTCTGGGGACATGTCCTGAAAAGTCTTGCAAGCAGTACATATTTTCCAAGAAGAGGGAGACGTCCCTTGTAAAAGTTTAGAGACTTCGCCTGAAAGGCAACTCTATTCGTGTTCTCTTCCCCAGTATAATATGATTTCTGAAAGAAAATAAAATATGTATTGGAATATGCAAATGGTTTCGTGGAAAGTTATTTCGAACTTTATTTCTGAAGTAATGTTTTACTCTCCCAAGTCTATGGGAATGATTTACACGAAACTCATTAGGAATATAAGAAAGGAGTTAGTTATGCTACATATATTTGGATTAAAAGTTATTATAAATAAAGTACAGAAGCGTGAGATATTACTATATCTTAGAGTATGTCAGAATTAGAGTTGATTATAGGAGATGGTATTAGATTCTATGGGATTTTGTCGATTTCTCCAATCAAAAGTATATATATTACTTATTTTGTGAGATATTCATATTATTATCTTAAACAAATAAAATTATAAACTGTGTGCAAGTATCTGTTATATTCTGTCATTACACATTCTCTATATCTTGATTTCAAATATTTCGCAAGATAAGCTTAACTACAAAAATACGTTTTAAACCACCGAAATGATTTATGGTTGGACAGTGTGTACTCAGTTTCACTGATTTTTGTTCTTGGAACCCTGTCCTGGTGGGACAGTGTTCATTGTTAGTAATTTTGCAGGCATTATAAAAGCTCTAGAATGGAAAATGGATTATAAGTGTTTCATGAAATGATTTTCGGATGAGCAATGGTGGAGATTATATAGCTTAGTTGAAAATTTTCTTATGGTATATTATTGTATCGTCTTGAAGACTTAATTATATATATTTTGGGTTGTTGTATTATAGGCCTTAACCCCAAGATCGTGTTTGTAAATAATGTTTCCGCTGTAAGTTAATATATTTTTTAGGTTTATTAAATGATAATTGAGATTTGTGTATCTTAAGTGTGATTAGCTAGCAGCTCGGAAGTGCGGGCTGTTACATCATCTCTCACGCATCCACTCTTTTCACCCCCTCATGTTGCTCTCCCAACTAACCACCATCACCATTGCGAGCACCAGCAGCAGCTCCAAGCTCACTCCACGCAGCACCACACCCGCAGCCTTCCATCGACAGCGCCCGCAGCCTCCTCATGGCTACGCCATGCTTGCTCGAACCGAAACATTGCAGGAACTCAGCTCTCTCACCTCATTAGTGTTGCGCCCGCAGTCCAAGCTAGCCCTCCAGCCTAGGGCTGCTTATCGGTCGAGTCGAGGCCAAACTGTGGTCTGCTCGGCTTGTGTTCGTTTAAGTTTATTCGAGCTCGAGCCGAGCTTGAAGCTTAACGAGCCGAACTTTGTTCGAGCCGAGCTTTGCCAAATGTTAAACGAGCCGAGCTTGAACTGTTCACGAACAGACTTGACTCCTTATCACCCCTTATTTTTTACATGTTTAATTTGTTTTTCCTTTTTAATGTTTGATTTTTATAGGTTTTCTTTTACACAAAGGAATTATTAACTTATTATTGTGTGATATCTAGGTTAATATATTTATGTATATATATAAATATATTATTTTTCTATATAAAAGTATAATCGAGCCTGTTCACAAGCTCTCGAGCCGAGCTGAGCTAGCCGAGTTCGAATCCGAGCCGAGCCACCACGAGTCGAGCTTTGACCGAGCCGAGCCCGAACTGTTCGCAAACAAGACAGGCTCATTATCACCCTTACTCCAGCCATTGAATTTCATTTTAATTTGTTTCTTTGTTCTTTTCATTTTCATTTTCTTTTCAGTTTCATTTTCTTTTATTTCTTTCTTTTTATTTTCTTTTTCCTTTTCAATTATCCTCCCTAAGGGGTCTTGTATATATTTGAAGAAATAGGAGATTACAAAGAGAGGAGGAGACACCATTTAGTTTTACATTTTTCTCCTTATAAAAATTAGATTAGCTTAGATTAGTTTATGGTTTTTAAGGAGGGTTAGCCTCTCTAATTTAGGTTAGAGAGAAAAGGTGAGATAACTCAAAAACAGATTAAATTAAAATTGAAATCCAAGGGATGACAACTTGTAATGAAGCTTCAACAATTAATCAATGAGGAATGTCTTACTCTTTCTCCTCTTTCTTGCTTATTTGTCTTGTTTTCTTTAATTAGTTGCTTAATCTCTAGTTTATCTGTTTGCTTGATCTTGTTTGCTTTGATTAGATTAGAATTTTCCTTTTTTATTGTTGATTATGGATTTAGATTTAGATTTCTAATTTTATGCATTTGTTACTAGTTTCATGATGATTTGCGAGTAGATTTTCATGCTAGGGGTATGGTGATGCTCCTAACTTGGTTCTCTGTTACTTGCAACAAGGGCTAAAAGAACCAACTTTGACACGAAAAGCCCAAAACGGCCCTAAATGAGTTTCACTTACACAAAATTGATTGGAAGGAACACATTAGACATGTAATCATCTTGATCGTCCTTAAATAACCTATTTGAGTAGATTGTAAGCTAAAATGACATGATATGGTCTTAAAGAAAGGAATTTCACCCAAAACAATCTTATAATGGCCTTTACTAGCACAAAATTAATTACAAAGACCAACTTAGACTTCTAATCATCCAAATAGGCCTGGAACAACCCCTTAGAGTAGATTGTAAGCTAAAATGACATGCTAGGGTCTTAAAGAAAGGAATTTCACCCAAAATAACCTAAAACGATCTCATAATGGCCTTTACTAGCACAAAATTAATTAGAAGGACCAACATAGACCTGTAATCATCCTCATAATCCTTAAACAACCTACTAGAGTAGATCATGACCTAAAATGACATGCTATGGTCTTAAAGAAAGGAATTTGACCCAAAACGACCTTAAAGTGTCCTTTACTTGCACAAAATTAATTAAAAGGACCATCTTCGATTTGTAATCATCCTAATAGTCCTTAAACAACCTATTAGAGTAGATCATAACCTAAAATACCATGCTAGGGGTTAAAAGAACCGACTTTGACCTTAAACACCCCAAAATGACCTTTAATAAGCTTTACTTGCACAAAATTGAGTACAAGGATCAAATTAGACTTGGAATCATCCTAATAATCCTTAATCAACTATTTGATATTTAGAGTAGATCATAACCTAAAATAACATGCTAGTGGCTAAAAGAAATGAATTTGACCCGATGCGGCCAAAACGACCCTAAATGAGCTTTACTTGCACAAAACTGTGTAGAAGATTAAATTAGACTTGTGATCATCCTAGTAGTCCTTAAACAACCTATTGGTTTTAATTTTTAGCTAAAATGATATGCTATGGTATAAAAAGGATGTATTTCACCCCCCAAATAACCAAAAATGACCTTAAAATGGCCTTTAGTTGCATGAATTGCGTTTGAAGGACAAATTATGACCTATATATAGTTGTCTTTTATCTTATTAGGTTTTCAACACACCAAGGAAAGGGCCCTTTACTATTGAGGAGATCAATGATGTGCGAGACATGTTTGCTCTCTTGCTTACCGACAATTATCTTTGAAATTGAATTACTGATATGTTGTAAACACATACTTTTTGTAACTCCAATCTACACTTTATATAATTTAATTAATAATAGTATTTTGAATGTTTATTTGTTGGATTTTGAATTTGCTTGTTCAATTTTTGTATAATATATATTATGGTGGTAATGGGAGGGACACGAGGAGCTGTAAAGTGTGGTGGAGGGCACGAGGTGTAAGGGGACAAGAGGTTGTAGCTCCAATTTATGTTGTTTGCTGATGTAATATGTAAGCTGGAATGTGAGGGGACAGGAGGTGTATAACTTATGCAGATTTATTTTAAAAAAGTTCAGTTAAAAGCTCCAGTTGATAAGGCTAAGCCGGAGCATTTTTTCTCACAAGTGTAGATTATCAATCGAAGCATTTGAATAACTCTTCTGGGGCATGTAAAATTCATCAAATAATTTGGTTTATTACAAAAGCGGAGCATTTGTAAAATGCTCAAATGCTCATGCAGGGCCTGCTACACGTCAAATATTGAGCATTTGAGCATTTTCGCACTAGTGTATTAAATATTTTCCAAAGCCAAAATGTTTTAAAAAATAATTTTACTAAACCCATTTAGTAAAACCTATGTAGTGGACCATTTTTAATTGATAAAATTAATTATTTTGATTAATTATTTTTATTAATCATCTCAAATATTTGAAAATATTTTTTTAAAAAAGGATTTATTTTGTAAATATCTAAGTAAAACATTTTAAATTGATAGAATCTATATAAAAAAGATTAATAAAGAAAGAGTGAGGTAGTAGCATAAAAATATATAATACCTTCAACAACTCATAAAATACAACCATAACACATGAATTTGATGTTAGAAAATTGGTAATTTATAGGGTCCGTGATTAATCACATTCCTTAAAGAAATATTAGTCCCCACTATAAATTGATATTTGGTTAAAGTTTACCCTATGATTTTTCTAATACAAAATCAATGGTAGCAATCTACTAATTTCCCTATGAATGATTTTGGAGAACGATAAAAGGAAGAGAACTAAATAGATTAAGGAGAGGATATATTTATAATCATCAGGAAAATGTTATCAAAGCAGTTTGCAAATGACAAGAAAAACTTCTGAAGTAGGTACAAACACAAAACTATACAATGGTTAACATATATAAATATAAATAATAATTATTATTAATCTTAATTAACCAAGCACAATATAGTGGTTAATATAAATATAAATATTAAATATCTTTGCTTAATAATATGAATTTTTTACCATACCCGTGAGTAATTTTGTTTTTCATAATATACACTCCAACTTTTCAAAATTCACTATATACCTTTCAATTTCTTTAAAATTCACCATTTTTCCTTAATGAATAATGATCGTCCAACTATTTAGTAATTAGCCGGTAATTATGTTAGTAAACCCTCATTGATCTTCTTTTGACCCTTAATTAACCACCAATAAAACACAACATACGGCCCTTTTATCTCTTCCTCCATATAACTCACTTCCCTCTTCTTTAGTCACAAGTGGTGTTTCAATAGTGGTCTATTAGGATAAATGGGCCAAATATGAGTTCATTACGATGTAGTAACGAAATCAAGGGTTAATGATGAAAAGGTTGATAGTTGTTAGTCATTAAAGGCATATGGTGAATTTTGTAGACATTGAGGGGTACATGGTGAATTTTGAAAAGTTGAAGGGTGTATAGTGAAAAAATAAATTATTCTAGGGTATATGGTGAAAAATCCATAAATATTAAGATACTAAATTCACAAATTGTTCAAAAAGACGGTATGTGGCTAAGCTTTAAATCAGACCAATTAGTTAAGCTTCGCAAAATTCTTATTGCTTCTATTCGTTACGCACTTGACTAATTAATAAGCCAAAAATCATAATTATTGATTGCCCATAACTTTTAACCCAAAATAACTATTATCTAGAATATCATAAATATCCTTTTTTTTTAAGTGAAAATCCGTTCATTAATATAAAGTCATACGACATCTACAATAGAAGTCCGAAACTGAAAAATACACATCAAATTTGAAGAAACTTAATTCTAATATGGCAAAACCAGGATCGTTGAGCGGAAGCAACCCATCTAAATACCCTCTTTCACATCGCTGTCTGATGCAGCCTTCTACGAGTGTGTCTAACGATCTGATGTAGTTTTGATGCAGAACTAGAGTTGATTCAACCGATTATACGCGAAGTACTGACCGCCGTTGCAATCCCGCACAAAATCCTATCAACAAATCAACCTTCAACTGGAGCCAGGGTCCAAAGCCCGCTAACACACAAAGAAACCAAACTAATAGACCCGTCGTGAAGGGGGGTGATTACAAAAACTATAAAGGAGACTAAAGCCATCACACAGATGGGACTTATTAAAAACTGCAAAAAAACGAAAAAAGCAATAAAATAAACTAGAAACTGCAAAAAAAAAGAAAGAGGGGTTTACCATGGACGAAAACATCCATGGCAGCCCCTCTAGAGGGTTTTCTATGAAAAGAGGAGAGAGAGGGGAGAGGAGGGAATAGCGGCTAGGTTTTTTTTATCATAAATATCCTTAAAACCATAAAAATAAACCAAAATACCAGAATTATTAACACAAAATAAACAATAATTCTTGGTCCAAAACCATAAGTATCGATCCAAAACAATAAGTATTAAAGCGAAAACCAATAATAATCACCATAGACCACAAAGACAATTATCAACCCAAAAAATATTAACCAGAATAGCATACCCGTTGACCCGAGTTAAGTATCTCACAAGGACTTGTACTCTTATATTGTGTTTCGTTAAGGACCTGTACTAATTTTTTGTTCCGTTAAGGACTCCGAAAGTAACATCCGTTACTTTTGCATCTTGAAAAGGAGTTACTCCTTAAAACTTTTCCATTGTACACGAGAATACTCTAAATAAAAAAAATCTACATACTCTATATCTCTAAAAAAAAATTTACATACTCTAAAAGTTACTTTGCTGGTACCGTGGACTCCAAAAGTCAATTTGCTGCTTCTTTTTTTTAATCTCATCCACCTTCCTCAACAATAGAAAAAGCCATTCACTTCTAAATCTTCTGCCAATTGATATTTGAGAACAACATCATGGAGTGAGTATATATTGGGGAGCGAATCTAGTAGTTAGAGTCAATTGAACTATTGAAGGCAAAGGTAATAATCTGTAGGCTTTAATTTTTTGTTCTTTGAATTGTTTTATATTGTTTTTTTGGTTTTCGTCGAATTTTGTGTGTAATTGTTATTTGGATTTGTTTGAAATCCTTAATCTACATTCTTAATACTGTTGTTCACATGGTTGTTGATGTGATTGAAATAATATTTTTTTGAGATTACAATATGTGTTCTACAACTTTAGTGAGAATTAGGGTTTGTAATAAAACAAAATTGGGGCCTTCCAAATCTGTAGAATTATATTTATTAATTGGGCATGATTAATCTGAAATAGTGAAAATATATTGTTGTAATTAGTTGTTTCCAGATAATTTAGTGTGTTATTGTAAAGTTTTAAACTCTGTGAATTTGGTACTTGAAAGAAACATTATACAAGTGGTATTTGTTAGATGAAAAAAAAAGTAATCTCTGTTTTTATTGATTTAGATATGGATGGGGAGCCATCTTTGGTGCCTGACCTTGATGATATTGATACAAGTGGTATTTCTTTTACTTGTGAATATCCAAATTAATCACTGTAACATTCTTAATTTCTCTTTTTTAAACATGTTGATTGTCTTTCTCTTGATTACTACAGGTTTTTTGTTAGAAGAATAGTCTATGAATGCAACATTTTTTGGGGGGAATGAATGCAACAGGTGAAGAAATGCTAATTCATGGAAGGATAATTTTTTTTTTGGAAGGAGAAGTACATACTTTCTATTACTAGGATAATTTTTTTTGTAAAAAACAGGTGAAGAAATGCTAATTCATGGAAGGATAATTACTTTTGAATTGTCAATTTATCCACTTTTGATGCTCTTATATCTTTTTTCTTTTGTTTTATACTTTATATTGTTGTATAACCATTTTTCTAGATGCAAAAGTAACGGATGTTACTTTCGGAGTCCTTAACGGAACAAAATATTAGTACAGGCCCTTAACGGAACAAAATACAAGAGTACAAGTCCTTGTGAGATACTTAACTCCCCGTTGACCCTAAAAGTATAATTACAACCCAAAAGCCATAACCATTAATCCCACAAAATATCTATTAACACGAAAACTATAACTTATAACCGTAAATCTAACATGGCTAGGAATTTTGACGAGGAAACTTCTTATCTCAATATAAGAATAAAAACCTCGACCCACTAGGGATTTTAACTCTTCACCATAAAAGGGGACATCTCAATTACAACCTATTATATACTCACTCTCACAAGTTTCACTAGGAACTCCACTAACCTGGCTATGATTCCCACGATACAGACTCATAGTGCTACTCAAATCTCTCGCTACGCAAAACTTAACTCTAAGTCTCTCAAGAGTTCTCACAACTCTTTTCCCAACTACAACTCTTCAAATGAATAAAAATTCTAGTGTTTAAGATGCTAAGTATAGTATTAGGAACTTATGACTTATATAAAATTTTATGCTCAAAATATTTTTGTGGATCTCAGTTGTAATTTTGTTCAGTACGATTCCTCCTCCTTTGATAGAGAGAAGATCCTTAGAGGCATTCTCCACATTTTTCTCCATCAACTACTATCATGCCTAAAACCAAGCATGCATAATCAGGGAACACTTAGCCAATAATCACAATTTCCATCTAAATACAACTACATTATTAGAGTAGTTTTACCATGTTGAAATCGATTTCTTAGAGAATAATCCGAATAATAAATAATACTTTTAACACATATTTTCCAAAAAAAATACATTAATAAAATTTATCATACCTATTACTTCCTTATGTTCCATAACAATAACTTAACAAAATAAACACTTGCATAAATCCTAAAAATTAACTCATATTTTCAGTTTTCATGTCTTTACACATAGAAGCATAAACTCCGACACTTCATCTTCAGTTCCAATAGAAACTTAGTAAATCCGCATACAAACTTAACAATGCCTATAGGAACTCCATCTGGAACTTGACACTTGAAATGATTCATCTTTATCAACTGCATGTCTTGGACTTGTGTCAAGTTAGATGCTTCAAGATTTGTTCCTCACTGAAACTTAGTTAATTGCATGTTCCTCTCTTAGGAACTCATAGTACAAACTTCTCCTCTTGACTTTATTATTCTAACTCCTTCACACAAACTTAAAACCATTAATTGACAAGTTTGCTTGTCATCATCAAAACATCAAGGGGAAACATTTTTTGTTGTGTTTGTTAGGGTGAATGATTTCGTTTTAAGTCTGTTATACTTTTTTTGAAGTTATTCTTGCCTTTGCGATAATATACATAGATGTAACCATCCTTCACTATTTCAGCTTGATGCTACTTTTCAGTTTGCCACAGAAACAATTATTCACTTGGCTACCTATCATGCTTAGGAGCTAGATTGTGGTACTTACAACCATGTATAGTAATTCATGCTATATTGACATCTTTTATGTGGTTTGATATCCTTATCATGTCTATTTTTTACTCTTATCTTTACTTAGAAGAACTAGTAGAATATCAGCTCAACTTGACAATATATTTTTGATGTTGCATGTATTTTAGATGGAGATGTAAAAACTATAGAAATAATGCATTACTACTTGTCAATAGTTACAACATGACTGTTTTGCCAATTCAAATAAAAAGACAAGGGAAATTCTATTTTGTAGCCCCCAACTTTTAACTCTTCTCTTTGGTAGCTTTTTTTTATTTTTTTTCTCTTTGGTAGCCTCCAGTTATTGTATATGTTAATTCCGTAGCCTTGGTTAGTGATTTCCGTTAAATGTCCGTTAGTTCGTGTTAACTAGGTTAGTTAATTTTTGTGCACGAGTTTCGACATAATCTTAAACGACCGATTTTGACCTTCAAAACGACATTTTTTGAAAAAACGGACGCCACTGAGCACCCTCTATGAGCACGAATTCCGACAAGCCGGTCAAAATGAGTACTAATACGGTAATTTTTTTAACACAATTTTTGAGGCGATCTCAAACAGGCGATTTTGACCTTCAAAATAGACTTTTTCAAAAACAGACTTCCTACCGCCTGTTAGAGATCCCCTCGAAAGTCGTGTTCAATAAATTATCGTATTGGTAGTCATTTTGACTGGCTTGTCGAAATTCGTGCCAATAAAGGCTGGTCGGTGTCGTCCGTTTTTTCTTGAAAAAGTCCGTTTTGATGGTCAAAATTGCCCATTTGAGATCGCAAAATCGTGTTCAAAAAATTACCGCATTAGTACTCATTTTGACCAGTTTGTTGGAATTCGTGCCTATAAAGGGTGCTCAGTGGCGTCCGTTTTTTCAAAAATGTTTTTTTGAAGATCAAAATCGCCCGTTTAAGATCGTCTCGAAACTCGTACCCAAAAATTAACTAACATAGGTTACACCAACTTACGGACATTTAACAGAAAACACTAACCCAGATTACGAAATTAACATATATAATAACTGGGGGCAACCAAAGAGAAAAAAATAATTAGAAAAAGCTACTGAAGATAAAAGTTAAAAGTTGGGGGGGCTAACAAAGAGAATTAGCCAAAAGACAAATACTTAGTTATGTACATGTCTTGAAAATTAGTTTGTAATAAAAAGAATTTCAAGAGGAAAATGAACAATATTTTGGACAGAAATCTTTTGTAAAACAAGAAAATGGTTACTATATGTTACAACTTTGTTAAGAACTACAATTTCATCATATTACTTATGTTACAAAAAGAACAAGGACATATGTTAGGGAGACACCAAGCCATATGGACTTCTCAAACGTCAGCATCCTTAATTGCTTCAATACTTTTTTTTTGTTTTTGGAATGAATAGTTATTCATTAATTTGAAGTCATACGACATCTACAATAGAAGCAAAAACTAACGAGTACATATCAAATTGAAATAAAAATAATTTTAATTGATGCTTTAGTACTTAGTTATAGAGAAAAGAATAACCCTGTAACTTATGATGTTATTTAAAAATGTTGCATACTATTGGAAGAGTTATTAGGGACATTCATCTAAAAGGAACTTTTTAGATGTCAATACCCCTTTATGTATCAAATCAAAAAGTTAGAAAGCCGATTTTATGGGACAAAAAAAAAGACCACCCCCTATATAACAATAAATAATAGCCAGAGCCAACATAAATAGCCGAAGAGCACATAAGAACACATAAAATAAAGAAACGTTTCCCCAAAAAACACCCCTAATCAAGATTAACTAAATAAATTATGACTAACATAATGAAAAATAATTTGTATTACAAATAAAAATAGGCAGGTAAATTCATGATTTCTCTAGATTAGGAGAGTCTATGGACAGACCGTGCTAATTTTGTGTTTTGAATTGATGCAATGTGCTATTATTTCTATTGTCAATGTTTCTTACCAATTCCACAAATAAGCAAAACCATTCATTTATAATTATAAACACTCTTGTCAAAAAAAAAAAAATATATAAACACAGAAAGAGGAGTCATAAGAATTAAGACCTATCCCACCAGTTTTAAGCCGAGCACCCGTGTCCTTAACAAGGCGGTCCGAACCCACCACAAAGGGTCTAGATCAGCTTTGGCCTTTGAGTAGGCCCAGGATTTTAAGACTCAGCTTCATTCTCGGAGGCTCTAAAATAAAAACCGAGACCTCTCGGGGGTTAAAGCAAGTATCTTGTATCCAAAAACGAAGTCGGAAAGAAGAAGGAGAAGAGTGGTGTCTAGAAATGCGAGAAATAGAATTATCATTGAATCAAACTCAAAAGATTCGACTACAAAGAGCCCTAGAAAAGCTCCAGTCTCTCTCCTCTAAATCAAAATCTAATGCTTCCGTTACCGTCGCCGACGCCATTCCTGTCAACTACGAAGACGGCATTCTCAAGTAGGACTATTTTCTTCTTCTTAAAACCCTAATTCTTATCTCTCTAATATTTGTTTTTGTTGTTGTTGTTGTTGTTGTTTTGAAGGGGGCATGGAACATCTGAGCTTGACGGCGAAGTTATTGCAACCGTATGTGGAGTTGTCGAGCGGGTCAACAAGCTCGTCTACGTTCGTTCTTTGCGCTCCAGGTTCGTCGGAATTTGCGGCTTTTACTTTCTTCGTTTCAAAATATACGACACGGTTTCACTTTTACACTATTCACACGCTCTCCTTTGATTGTTTTGTTGCCATGTGGGAGCTTGTTGAGTTCGTCTAGACATATAATTTCAAAATATAAACTTATTATAATTTTTACTTATAGAGAATTTGTGATATTAATGTTCAAAAATATGTATTGGCGAGTGTATTGAGAGAGGTGTGTCAAGTATACTTTAAATTTTGAAGTCCTGTGTTTCTTTTTTTAATTGATTTTTTGGTGTTTGATGAATTGATTATTGCAGATACAAGCCTGAAACTGGAGATATCATAGTAGGACGAGTTGTTGAGGTGATGATCCTTTTTACTATTTTGCTTGTTCGAATTTCGTTTCCTCGTACTCAGAATGCTTTAATTTGTGTGCTTATTTGGGCTTTTTTTTGTTGTTGCCTGTCATATAGTTCGGGATATTTTGGTGAAAGGGGGAGGGGGTTAAGGGTAATGTATTAAGGCGTAATACAAGGAAAAATGAAGAACATGGAGGCTGTAGTAGATTGAAGAGGTGTTGATTGTGTTAGGAGGGGGAATTGTTACCCTCGTTTTGGGGTAATTATGCTAAGATGAGGGTAATAATTCCTCTTCCATCTTTCTCTTCTTGCATCATCGACATCATTTCTTGTGCTACCACCTGAAATCATCTTCAGTTTCCTCATATTGATGTCCATTACGCCTTGAATGCATTAACCTCAATCCAAGCATGCGCTTGGGCCTTGGGGTGTATATTCAACTATTAATGTCGTATACTGAATTATAAATATTGTCAATTATTATTATATTACAAATGTTATATATCATATCCATAAGCTACCAACTTTAATAAGATAGTGTTATATTGTCAAAAAATTTGTTTCAATGTAGGTAGACGTGCAAATTAGTGATATAATGCACAACATTTGTGATTCTAACATACCCTTTTTTTTTTAAATGTTAGGAACAAAAACTTGTTCGTTTAGGAACTGGACACCACCCAGAGAAAGGGGGGGGTTTGTGGTAGAATTGGAGGCACACTCTGTGATTTCTTTTGAAGTCTATTGTTTCTTTTTGTTGTACTTGATCCTACCCAGTTTATTGTTCTGAAATCATGGTAATAGAATTTGTTATCTCAAAGCAAAAGCTTTGATTTGAGATTTTCTTGAGCAATCATGGATTCTTTCCACGGCTGTTTCCTCTCACTTATTTAGGTTGCTCAAAAGCGGTGGAGAGTCGAGATCCATTCGAATCAAGATGCAGTTTTGATGCTTTCTTCAATTACATTGCCTGATGGCATCCAGGTAAATGTTCTCAATTGCTGCTAGATTTTCTTTTAGGGTCCACTTCTCTTTGCACTTACATTGTTAGTTGTAATTTTTGCTATTATGCACCTATGAGACTTTGTTTTGTTGGACGGGAAGCATTTTCAATGGAAAATGAATTTCTGTGGTGAAGATTTTTTAAGTAAAAACATAATTGTAAATTACTTTCCCTTTTGTTTGGTTTCGTATAAAAGAGAAGTTCAAAAGAAAAGAAAAAATGAAATTGGAGGGGAGATGATGGATAAGAGAAAGGTAGGAAATAGAGAGAAGATTATGGCACCCCTTATTCTATAGATGAAGATGTTATCAATTCTTAGGAGAACAATTTTATGCCCTTGGAAAGATCATTTTTCACGCTTACAAGCCAAACAGAAAAAAGGGGAAAAATAATATCTTAGGAAAATGTTTTCCGCCAACTAAACAGTGTCTAAATCTCTGAATGCTCTGCTTTGAACTACTACCCCTCCAACGAGTGTCCAAATATTTGAATGCTTTGCTTTGAACTATAGGCAATACTATGCTGAACCTCATGTTGATTGCAGGATATTGTTTTTATTTATTTTACATTCAAAATCTGTTGTGACTTGTGAGCCAAGAGTATGATGATGTACTTGGCCTAGGGTTGGCAAAAGTTAACCCAACCCGAACCTAACCTGAAATAAGCTGGTTAGGGTTGGGAATTTTTGACCCATTTAAGTATGGGTTGACACGATTAACCCATTTAATTAAAGGGTTAGGTTGATGTTGACTTTTCCGCCCCGAATCTGCTGCTTTGACCTTATTAACTTGTACATGTAGAAAATTCTCAAAAAAATATATTGATAAATATAAAATTTGGTTAAAGAAAAAGTAAAATATTGTTAAAATAGGTCATAATTATTCTAATAAACTCTAAACATGCATACTTTCAATAGGGAACTTGCTCATTTAGCTTTTTAAGAATAATAATATAATAATAATTATGATTAAATGGGTTAAACGGGTAACCCGTTTATTAAATAGGTCGGGTCAGGGTTGAGCCTGTTTATTAAATGGGTTAGGTTTGGGTTGAGGAATTCTCAACCCATATATTATTGACCCGAACACGAACCCAACCTGATTGCCATCCCTAACTTGGGCGTTAAATTTGTTTGACATTGTTATGTATGAGATTTGACCATGAATGTTTTCATGTGGCTTTTACTGTAAATTGTAATATACTTTCTATGGCCAGTGAGCTATTTAGAGAATCTCTTAAAAGAAGAAACCTGATACTCGATCTGATCTATTTTGGGATTAGTATTTCTTAATTATTTAATCCAACCAAGTACCATTTGCACGGTATTCCTTACTGATTTGTGATTTTCTGGTATCTCAAAATTCTTCGGAACAGACTTGGTTCACCATAGCTCTAGGCATAGTATTCCGAAACAATAAGTTGAAAAAGTACACATTGGAAATGTTGCTGTCATTTACAAGTTAGGTTTCAGACTAAAAATCCTAAATATTGCATTTGAAGCATCAACTTAAAGGGGAAAAGGCAAAAAGTTTAGCTTTTTTCCCCACCTTTAAATTGTTTGACTACATTTAGTATTCTTACTAATTTTACCTTACCCTAGTAAAGCAAATAATCTTTTACCATCTATAATGAATTACTATGTTCAAGTAAGCGTATTAGTAAAATGGAATGCTCCAATAAACCCATATCTAATGAAGTTCATATTGCATATCTGGAACATCATGACTGAAACCTATTTGAATTGGGTGAACATTTTCTGGAATTTAAGAGTAATCTACATAATAGTCTTATGTATGGGTAACATATGATTGTCGGTAGGAAAAAAAAAACTTAAGTAGAAAGGTAACACTAGCTATGTTGTTGATTACCTCATACTATTTTTATGACCTCAATACTATTATCTAGGTAGAAAATAGTCTATCCTATCGTGAATGGTTCACAGAGTAAAACATCACTGTAAGTCAATACTACAACCATCAAGATTTGTAATTGTTTCATCTGAAGCATGGTTCATGAATGTCAGATATAATCATGTAAACTACCTTTTATTCAGGATTGGTTAATTTCAGATATGCTATTTTTGAACCTACTTGGTTA
Source organism: Beta corolliflora (assembly GCA_947648045.1). Classification (NCBI taxonomy): domain Eukaryota; kingdom Viridiplantae; phylum Streptophyta; class Magnoliopsida; order Caryophyllales; family Amaranthaceae; genus Beta; species Beta corolliflora. The sequence continues at coordinate 324,894 of CANSZD010002407.1, forward strand.
TAACTAGAAGTTTCAATATTACAACCATCAAGATTTATAATTGTTTCATCTAAAGCATGGTTGGTGAATGTCAGATGTAATCATGTAAACTACCTTTTATTTAGGATTGGTTAATTTCAGATTATGCTATTTCGAACCTACTTGGTCATCACTCCCTAACTGACACTCGTAAAAGCTAATATAAGTTGAAGTACACTATTTGTAGAAGAGAACAAATAAATATGGTTATAGACCAATATTTTGAAGGTGTCACTAATGTCAAGATGCGAAGTCTGTAATACTTTTATCAAGGACCATTTTTTTTTGTTCTAGATTGGTCTTGAGCATCATGCTATGCTTCTGCTTACATCTGGTCTTTGGTTATCCTTGATTATGCCTGAGGTGGGGGTTCTTTAGCAGAGGCTTCTAGGAATTGGAAAGCCTCACTATTGATTAAACTGCTTTTGTTCCTGTACTTTCCAGGTTATTGTCTCTTGTTTATGTATCATCTTTAATATGAGATATTGTTTTCCACCTTTAAAGAATTAACTATGAAATTGCACTGGCAGGGAGGGCTGTGTAAAGACCAGGGTCGGACCGAAATCTAGACCGGACCGGACCGGAATTTGGACCGGATCGGACCGATGATTCCGGTCCGGTCCTCGGTCCACCAAAAATCCCGATTCCGGGTTTCCGGTCCGGTCCGGTCCAAACGCAGAAAATTCCGGTCCGGACCGGTTGGACCGCAATTTCTATTATTTTAGTAAAAAAAAAGTTTATATGTTAAAAAAAGTTTTAAAAGGTAGAAAGTTAGAAACTTAAGAACCTACTATATATTACTTTAGAATTATTGTTATTAATATTATTAATTTTTAATGTATCTAATTTATAAATATATTTAAATAAAATAAAAAAAGATATTTTTTTTAAAAATATAAATTCCGGTCCAACCGGTCCAAAACCGGACCGGACCGGAAAAATTCCCCGGTCCGGAATTTTTCAAGTCCGGTCCGGTCCAAGAAAATTCCAGATTCCGGTCCACCGGTCCAGCCGGTTCCGGTGCACACCCCTAATCGGTAGTAGTGGCAAGATGTGTATGTTTGTAATTAAATAAATTGGAATTCTCATAAAAAGTAATTGGTGGATGTTCTTTATTAATTATGAAATATTGTATGTTCATCAATTTGGTTTGCTCTCTGAAATCTGTATCGTTAAATCTAATAATTTATCCTTTGTCATTGCTAGAGGCGGCGTACACCTGTTGATGAACTCAACATGCGTAATATTTTTGAAGAGAATGATGTCATTTCTGTGAGTTTCTTTACTTGTTTGATTCTTGTATTTCCTTGGTGTAAGGCAATTTCAAATACTCATATTAATATCTTATATCTTCTGCACAGGCTGAAGTACGTAATCTTCAGCATGATGGTACTTGGCAGCTACATGCAAGGAGCGACAAGTATGGGAAGGTTTGGCTCATTTTTTTTTGTATTTCTCTTCATGTCTCTAATTTATGATGATGGGAAGTTGGGCTAAAGTGTGCTCTATCTTCCGAGGAGATGTGAGGGTGATTGAATAGGAAGGGGTGGAAACTGCTTACATGATGACTTTAAGGCACTTCTGGTTCTGGAAAGCAATGATATCCTCTCTTCCTTTTGCTTCCTTATTTGAGCCTGTTTGTCCGTCTTATAAATCTAATGTTTTATTTTAGAGCCTGAAGTGACTAAGTGCCTCAAATACTGGCCATGAATCATGATGCATTTTTTAAACTCTAGCTGCTTGGTGCATGGAAGAACTAAGGATGTGTAGATATGGTTTCTGTATCTTTCTAGTTCACTTGTGCCAAATTTCTTCAACATAAATGAGAACAAGAACATAGCGCTCCACACTATTGTGAATTTTGGGACACTTAATTTTTGAAGTTTGCCAGCAAGTTCCATTTACTTTGTTTACATTATTTGATGCCTTTTCTTGCAGCTTGAGAGGGGTCAATTGATCACTGTACCTTCTTATTTGGTGAAACGACGCAAACAACACTTCCACCAGTTAGATCAGTATGGAGTTCTCTTAATACTTGGATGTAATGGTTATGTCTGGGTTGGTGAACTCATTGAAGCAAAAGACGTGATGGAAGTAGATGATGTCAAAGACTCTGAGCAAACTAATGCAAATATCAGTGGCTATACAAGTGTTGAAGTAAAAGTGCAAAGTCAAACTCCCCTGGAAACACGGCAGAACATTTGCAGGATTGCAAATGCTGTCCGAGCCTTATCTATTCTAGGTTTCAATATAACTATTGAAGTAATAGTAGAGATATTCAATTTGAGTACTTCATTGAATCTTGACATACATGAGATTCTTGGAGCTGAGTTCTGTGTTACAGTTGCTGAGAAAGAGGCTGACCGACGGAGCACACTAAGGGGATGATTATGTAATTTCTTGATATAGGTGGTGCTGCTGTAATTTTGCTTGTTAGGTGAAAAATGCTTGCAAATGTAGCATTTTGTGTTCTTTCATCTTTTCGTTTAGCTTTTGATTTTTTTTTCCTTGGTGGGGAAGATAGGATTGTGTGTTCTTTTCTACTATTGTGAATGTTCCTTATGGTAGTCCACTATCATAATAACAAAGTAACGACGCAAATTGAGACTTGGCATTAAATTTTTTTCCAAAAGATTGCTTCCCTCGTGTGAGCAATAAATTATGCTAATTATGTAATTTCTGGATTACCTTTTTTCTATAAATGCTAATTAAGCTATAGGCATGCAAAATTGCGAGAGAGCTCTGTAGGGTGGGTGTAATATACTCACTTTTTTTTCTTCTGTAAATGCTAATCAAGCAAGTCATGCAATATGGCGAGAGAGCTCTGTAGGGCAATATGTGCGTACATTTTAGCTCAAGTGATCAGGCTACATACCCCTAAATAAAACCCTTACGACCCGTTTGGGAAGAGACTATAAATGGTGGGAATGGTAATGTATTATAGTGTAAATTTGTACTATAAATCCAATGTCATTACCTATGGTAATGCTACTTCATCCCAAGATATCCATTTTCTTCCTAAAATCTCATTACCACTTGGGAATGTGGTATTGGAAATTTATAAAGGGAAACCCATGTTTTGTAATAAAGTTTCATTCCCATGGTCATTGACATGAGAACTTCTTTACAAATTTACACTAAATTTCATTACCATTACCACTATTTATGACCACTAACCAAACGGGACGTTAGGAGTTCAACGAAGGATGTCCAACGTTCAGATATGGCAGCTATCTTGCATATATGTTGAACGGACGTTCGTGAGGAGGAAACGGACATGCTACAAGCTTTAACTGCCATGTATTGCAAAATAGCAAAGGGCAATCTTTTGTGCAGATTTTTTGACAGCAGTTTGTTCCCACAAGAAAAGTAATATTTCTCTTTATTTATTGTAAATCCTAAACAATATAATACAAGCACCCTACACATTACAGCCTTACAGGTATGCAGTGATCAGCACAGAGGAAAAGAAGTATAAATTGAAAAAGGACCAAGATACAGATAAAAGAAAAAAAATATGACTTTGCTCTACAAGGTGAAAACTAGCTAATGTTGCATTCTCTAGGGTCCTCATCGGTGGCAGCATCTCTATCAGAAAACCTTAATACATAAGCCTCTCCTTCACTATCATCGTCCTCACTCTCACTATTACCTCTCCTGGGTCGCCTTTCGACAAAAGCCAGTGTTTGTCGTCTCTGTAGCCGTAATACATGCATTATAACATCAGGGGTGAGGGTCACTCGCGAATGATCCTCTCTTCCTTGTCTGTTAGACTCCATAATCTGCACCAAAACACAGAAGCATACTTCATAAAGACAGTAATCTGCAAACCAGATTCCAGTATAATGAAAAAGTTATTATCAAAACTCAGAGAGCCAGTAGAGGACAGGGAATGGGATATAACATACCTCATCTACATCAGCGGGTAGGGGCCGAACTTTCTTTGACACTGGAGACCAGATTTTAGCACTCTTTTCTATACCACAAGTGGCTAGGACAGGCATGGATGGATGTTGCTCAAGCTGATTTACTATGTGTCTATCTCCAATCATCAACCGTACAAGTTTTGTGTCCTTTTTGTCCCAAATGAAGATATGGCCACAATCCGAACCACTGATAACATATTCATCATTGGAACCAAAAAAATTGACACCTTTAACAGTTTGTGAATTTCTATGCCCAGAATAAACTTGGGGCTCATAAAGTTTCTGCAGCTCTTCAGCAGAAGTGGACCTTGGATTTGTGCCCATTCCCATGTTCTTCTGAAACAAGTATATGAGCTCATCATTGTATGAAACAAGTAGCTCACTTGCATGAGAGTAAGCTAACCCAGTGATGTGAGCATTGCCACTCTCCTTGAGATGATGAGGACAAAAGGTGTTTACTGGTTGATCCAAATTACTGGATGCATCCCAATGGCATTTTCTCATGTCATATACACGCACATATTCATCAGAGCCCCCCACAGCAAGATAATTAGGGTTTCTTGGATCAGTCACAATTGTGTTCAATCTGATACTACTAGTAAAATCCGACCTGCCACCTTCTGCAAAGGAGCAACAAGAGAAGAGCTTTGTAGAAGAATTGCTTCGCAGATCAAACTGCAATTTGGAGGAAAAAGAGATTCATAATATAACAAGTATTGAGATGATAATGACTACTAGTAGCATTTTGGACATACATGTTGAACAATGCCATCCTCGCCACAGCTGTAAAATATGTAAGGACTTCCAGGCTCCACAGCAAGCTTGAAGACAGCTCCTCTATGCTTCCCTAACCTCTTTGTATCAACACTACCATCCTCCAAGACTTGACCAACCCTCACCTGGAAGATACAAAAAAATGAAAAGACACTGGTAACATCAAGGGCAGTTTGCGACAGAAAGGTAAGATGCGGTGACAAGAACTAGGATTCAAGAAGTTACTTTTTCTTTATCTTTAATGAAGCCTGTATTACGTGTACTCCCAATTAATGTGAAATTAAAGAAAATATAGAAATGTTCACATCAGGTGGAATGTAGTAGCTACCACATGAATAAACACAACAAGCACTACCTTCAGAAGACTTTCAAAAATCTATTATAAAAATAAGGGCTCGTCGAATTTCATCTGAAGCAAAGTTTTAGTTTTCAAGTCTCAAGTTCAATTCCCATTCTGCATCCTGTTCAGTAATTAGATAACAAGACAAAATCTGAAATAACAGAGGGTCAGTTGACCCTAGCAGCAAAATTGTGACTTATTGGGGTGCACTTGGCTGGGTGTTCACTTTTCCGAGTTAGATATGAGGCTGAAAGCAATGAGATTGACGGTCTGGGTGGGGAGAAGGGAAGAGGAAGCCGTTTCACGTAGGCCTGTCTTCTTTTTCTTCCGGAGTGAAAATCGGACAACATTAGGGGATGCAATTAATACTTTCCTACAAATAGAAAGACTTAAGACACAGGTAAAAGATAAACACAGTCAAATTTATGTCACAAATTCAATAGGCGGATTTAAACAAGTTTCAATGGAAGTATGAAAAGTTGAAGCTTTCTTGCTCCATCTAATTGGATGAATGATTTGCTTCCTATTGATGTAATAACAATATTTATTGGTAAGATTGATGCCAAACCAACTTAATTGACAGAGTTAGAGTTTGATTTGCAACTCAAATGGAATTGAATAGATAAGAGGAATTTGTTGGTCGTTCATGGGAATCAGATATCAATTCGATCCGAGATCTTCGTAGTTCTCAACTCAGTAGGTAAATTCCTTAGGGCTTGATTTACAGCTCTCATGGAATTGAACTAGATAAGAGACATTTGTTGGTTGGTCGTGCTGTCAAGGCAAGTAAGCATCACTTTACAAGCAGTATTCAACTCGATAAGTCACTTAACATGAATTTTGTATTCACATCATCTTTAGCAAGTCTATGCTCAAATCAAATTTAGTTTGATTGATCAATCATGTCATCAATGAAGTGCTTGTTAGTTTTTAGTTTAGATTGCGTTTATTTTGTTGAACAACTTTTTTGTTGGATCCCCAAATTTAGATTTTTTGTGCATTTTAGTTTAATTGAAAATCATGACACAAAGTAAGACAAATTGAAAATCCTATATACAAAAGGCAATACAAGAAATAAATTACTCTTACCATATGAATTAAGTAGGTGAAGAGACTGATTTATGAATTTAAAACTAACCGAGCAGTGTCCTAACAATAACATTACTCTATACTTGTGGGTGCATTTCATTGCTTATTCCAAGGTTTACTTATTGAGCTTTCATTAACCATTTTCCTTGCACACCCCATATGTGGTGTTTTCCATTTCATAGAGTTGTTATAGCAACAGATACATCGTTTAGGATCATGTACGAGTAATTAAGCCATCTTATCCCAACATCATGCTTTCTCATGGCCCCCTTTGCTTTGCTTTTAATTAACAACTAATACTCATTTATTGAAGCACACAAGCAAACCGTTAAGTGTGCAAAAACACTACACAACAGAAAAGAGAAGATACTCTAATGATATTATAAGAAAAAAATCAATCACGAGTAGCTTCTCCAAGAGCCAGAATTACCTGTCCATCTGCTGCGGACGTGACTATAACCCGATCATCACTAAACGGCATTATCTTAGTCTGGAAAATATTCTCTAAGTGGCCAGATGGATATGCAAAAATTTTACGTTTTGATGCCCAATCCCAGACTATAACTTGTTTATCATCTGAACCTGACACCAAAACCTCACCAGTCGAATTGAATTCTACAGTATTGACACAGCCCTCATGACCAACTAACTTTGCATACAAGTCAAGTTGTTGGACAAGCCCCTGCATCAAAGTGCACCAGCAGTCAGACAAACAAGAAATATATTTTGGGCAACCAGCACCACGCGTAAAGATCTGCAGCACAGCCTTATGAGAATCTATTGATATAATGTCCTTCTCCAAATTTATGTCTTATATTCCATAATATTTAGTCCAAAGTTAGATTACTACCTAATAAGATATACACATTGCAAAACAACAAGAATTGACTACAAGATTCCATGCTCCTTTTAAGCAAGCTTTAGGCAAGCACAACACCAAAAACAAGCATGAAATCCACTGGTAGCGGGATCTAGACAGATTCATCTGTGCACAGCCTTGAATTTCCAAGTAGAAAATAACAGAGAGTTTGTCTTCAAAATACTTGTTGAAAGGAAATGCATTTAACTAAGCTCATAGTAAATAACAGCTCTAATTTCTCAGACAACAAAATATTTTGGCTCAAAGAATCATTTGAGCATTGGACCCGCATATTTTATGTGTCTAAATTCAAATCTGTAACCCTTTTTCCTTTTACTCTTGCGTGCGTGTGTGGTGGGGTAAGGGGGGAAAGGGAGAGCACACGAGCTGCATGATGCACTTCATCGCTCAAAAAAAGTATACTTCCTCTGTATTTAATTAGTTGCAACACTTTGAATCCCACACTTGCCAACACATAACTTTGACCATTAATATCTTTGATTATCTATTAATGAAAATTATAGAAAGTTCACATTATGTAATTATACATGGAAAGGATTCTAAATTTCTAATATAATACAAATTTTGCTTTGTAATGTAGTAAAAAGCTTATGGTCAAGTTTAGTATATGAAACTATCTCTAGGGCATACTCACGAAATGGGCCTAACGCTCAATTTATCACAAATGAACAACACAATCACAACAATGCCAAAGCCTTAGTTCTAATAGGTTGAGGTCCGCATGAGTCAAGATCTATCTCTAGCGTTGGACGATCATCTACGCAAATCCTCCGCGTCCATTTTCTTTTGTCTAGAGGTATATGCTCTAGCAAACCTAATTTCTTCGTTGCAACTCTAGCTTCCAATTCGTCTTGGCCTCCCCGTCTTCTTCTAAAATGTCCAATATCCCAACTCTACAATATCATAAACAAGTGCATCATCTAGGTTTCACATGCGGAGACCTCCATAGCCAATACACTTTAATCTTATACGCGGCAACCCTAACCCTCTTCTAAATTATATCACTTAAGGTGTTTCCACACATCCATCTCAAACATGCGCATCTATACTACCTTCTTCCTTCTAATAGCATCCTTCATAAATGGCTATCGCTAATACCCATGCAACATTGCTGGTGCAACAACTGTTATATAGAACTTCCCTCTTCATTTGAGCCACCCTATCCTATGGGTGACATCTTGGTCAGTACCGATCTAAGTATTGACCCAAGGTACTTAAAATACTTATTATTGGACAACATTTTTCCATGCAACATTACCACATCCTGAACCAGTTGACTTGCTCTACATGTCCATTTGGATCTCTATGTGAGGTATAACCTGAACCACCTCATCTACATTCTCCTGGAATTGACGTTTAAAAAGTTCTCTAAGCACTAGTGATATGCACAATTTCTTGATTGTATACGATCTATACTCTCATAATCTTATCATTGTTTAATATGCCTTAGATACAAATATTACTAGCCTGTCATCTATAATAATTCCAAATAAGTTTCTATTCTTATCTTGTATTGCATAAGACAACTTATTCTCCCATGACATTTGTACACCCAAAGCCTTATATAATAATACCAAATTCTCATTTGGCACCACACCGAGATGAAGGTGTAGCGAGTCGCTTTATTGAAACAACTTAGTAATAGTTTTATATTTATCACCACACTCAGGCCTAGGATATACAATTAGTCGTTGAGTAAAGAACATCCCATGGTCATCACAATGGCTCATGCTCATGCATATGACTAAGTTTCATACTAGTTGCCACCTATCTACACCCTCTTTTATTCCTCTTTTATTCCATAAGTGGATACTCACAAGGCACATCAAATTATTTTCAATGGGGAAAACTATATTTAGAAAGGATAAATTTTTGTACAATTTTGGGAGGAAAGTACATGACTCTAGCATATGATTTCTTTTCTAGTAAACTATATATACAACCATAACAATAATAGGAAGATTGATTTTCTAATACAAACTCTCTCAATTTTAGAGAAAGCAAACAGATTAAGCCAAGATTTGAGCTTCCTATCCTTGAGTTGCACCAGAACTACACAACACCTTATAACACTTCATAGATTGAGTCAAAGGAACATATGGCTTTCATTTTCAGCATTTTTCTCACACACCTTGCATATATGATTCTCCATTGGCGAATCATTTCTAATGTACTGTTGTAAAGATGCAAGCTCTCAAATGGCAAGCCAAGTATCAGATATACAGCAAGGATTATTACATACACCCAAGCTGAACCTTTCTGCACACTAGAGAGCAGATAGGCTTTATATCTACACATAGCTAACATTGACATTTTTTTAACTTGAATATTCTTACTTTAAACTGATAGCGCCAATAAGAGGCATGTTCTTTCACCATCCATCCTATGCTCTCAAATGTGTTATCCAGACACCCATTTTAACGTTTAAGTGGAGCTACTTCAAACTAATAAACTATCTTCCATTCCAGAAGAGATTTTCTCTTGCCCAATCAAACTAGAAGGACAAGTTATTTCAATCAAATAAAAACGCCTCAAAATTGTGGTTCTTCATTACATAAATGAAATTTGTTGAAGCCTAAATAGTTCTCCTCGAGGCCAGGCATTCATCGATCAAGTAAAGGACTGTTTCAAGTTGCAACTAACAGTGGCGCCACTCAGAAGATAGGCACTACGTGGTGGCTACAGAACCTTATTAGGGAGTAAACTTTGCAGTCATAAAGGTGCAGATTTCCTCTAATAATGCTCCAATAGTTCTTGAAGAAGCATGCTTTCGAGTATAAAAGACACTACACACAAAAATGTTCATAGCAATTGTAACATTCCCTCCAAAAAGCATGCATTAGAGTACTCTGTGTTATCTTACACCTCTAAGTATCTTAACATTTTTCGAAAAAGCAAGCTTTAGAGTAAGAAAAGCCATTACACGACAAAAGAATGTTCCAAGGTAGCAGCTGTAATATCCCCTCCAACAACGCTCTATCAATTTATCAAAAAGCATGAGTTAAGAGTACTCTATGTCACACATACCTCTTTAAATCACCTCAAGTATCATCCATGGCACATAGATACTACTAGTCCACATCCATCCATCTCATATTAAAGCATAAGTTGGCAAATGGCACAATGATTTAGGACAAAGAGTAGTGAAAAAAAAATGGATGGTTGGTTGATTGGTGGAGTCCATTCTAGAGAAAAAGTAGAGATGCAAAACTTACTCAGAGTAAGAAAAATCTGATACTAAAAGAATGAGATCGGACCTCTATTTCAGGTAGATATCTTCAACGTGTGAAGAATGCAATATTTTTATTTTTTCATTATTATAAATTTATATTCTACATATTGAAAGCATAATAGGCATCAATTCGAGTGAAGATGTAGTAAACCAAAAACATTAAAATTCTTCATTAAATGGACGAGAGTGACTCCTAGATTCTGGAAAAGGGTCTCTTTACTTCAATTGTTGTAATCGGAGACTCTAAATCATTCTAATTCAATAGTCCACCTTCCACTAACTTCTGGCTCAAACTAAACATATTGATAGGAGGTGCCACATAATTTGTGTATAAACTAAAATTCCCCCAGCATATATTCTCCTTATTAATCAAGATCACCCTTGCCTCATCAAATCCAAGTTAGTTTGATTTCTTATTCTTTTTATTTCATTGCATAATGACAGAGCTAAACATACACTATCATATCATAACCATTTTAGTTTTATATGTTAGTTAAGGTGAGAATTAAGTGCCTTTAGCTTCAGGCTGAGCTCAGCCTCAATCTGACCAACCTCTTGATCTTCCAACAGTTGATATAGATTAATTCACAAGTTTCTTGAACACCTTTTGTTCACTTCATTCTCCAATTACATTTATCTACCTTATTGACAAAATGCCTAACTAGTTAGATACTGTCAATTTTCTCCTAAGAGTGTCTTCGGCTCTCTTTGCCAGTTAAAATTACACTATAATCACATACTCCCTCCGTTTTCTTTTAATTGTTACACATACACTTTTCACGCATGACAATGCAAAACTTTGAGGACATATATCTTTAGTTTTGTATTTGTAATAAATAATAAAAAGTACATATTAATAAAATACATGTTAAGACGAATCTAACAAGATCCCACATGACTATGTTTTTATTTACGTATAAATCACAAACGATGGTCAAAGTGAAATTTGTGAATAGTGCAAAATGTCAAACCTGTAACAATAAAAAAAACGGAGGTAGTATTCAACTGCATATATATTGATAAAGTTCAAGGGGAGAAACACAAAATAAGAGTGCGTTTGGTTGGATGTAAAACCTTTTCTAGAAAAGTGGATTTTCCATTTTCCTTTGTGTAGTTTGTAAAGGGTGGAAAAAAGATTTCCAATTGGTGCAAACTAGTTTTCCCAATAGTGGAAAACAAATTTTTCTCCCTATTCTTCCCCTTCCTCCCATCTATCCCCCCTTTTCCATTACATTCTTCCTTTTTTCCCTAACTTTTTCAAATAAGGAACAAAACAACAGAAAACTAAGCTACGATTTTGGTCTCCTAAGGAAAATATCCTTTCAAGAAAAATCATTTTCCATAGAAAATGTTGTCTGTTCAACCAAACAGAACCTTAGATGCATACTTATTCCGAAACTTCCACATAATCACATTTAGGCAAAGAAAAATGAAAATTTTCCAAATTTCTGCCTCTAAAAATTCCAAATTCCATCAATTGGAAATACTAATTCATAATAATTTCCCGTAACCTTAATCAGCCACTACATAAACAATTTACTAAATGTTACAAAAGATACAACTATAGCAGAATTATGGGATTTAATCAATATAATGTTACAAAAGATACAACTATAGTAAAATTATGGGATTTAATCAATATAAAAAGAAAAATTCTTTTTAAAAAAATGCAACTTGAGCCACCAAAATTGTTGATTAAGTACCACTAAAGTATTATTCAAACAATTCAGATGATGATTATAATCAACAATAAAATACCTGAGACGCAGAAAGACGACGAGAAAAACATCTAGGCTGAGTTAAACCCAGTTCTCTCCTGAAGCTGCTTGTAAACCAATCACCATCACCCTTCTTCAAGCTTGACCACATTTTCTCTCTCCAGAATTTGGGTATTCACTATTCAGAGTTAAATTTAATAGCATCACAAACTGAAGTAAGAATAAGATAAAGTGAAGCAATTAAAAGAATGTTCTTGAATTATAATTTTTCTTGCTGTTTTAAGAGAATTACTTGGGTCTTTTTAATTTTCTGTGAATAGTACATTCTCAAGATAAATGAAAGATGGGAAAGAATAAAGACAGAGAACATTTGAAGTGGATTTGTTTGTCATGGTTTGATGCTACTTGCACACCGCTACACCACTGAAAGTGACATGATGAACTATTGAGTTTTATGGGGGTGTTCTACAGGTGGCAAATGTGCCGGGTCGGGTCATTCCGGGTCAATTTTGTATTCGGGTTACATTCGAGTTGGGTCAGGTTTCATTCAGGTATGGGTCCGTCTCGAGTCCATGACATATTAGGTCGGGTACATGTACGAGTTTGAGGACTCGGGTCAATAACAGGTCGGGTTGAATCGGGTCGGTTTCAATCGGTTCAAGTTGTTTAGTTCGGGTCAATTCGGGTACCGTCGCCCTTGAAAGTATTACATGACTTCGTATAAGAATCATCTTCAGGTTTAAAAGGGCGAGTTATTTTCTTAAAGAATGTACGCTTTCTTTCAGTAGCAAATAAATAAAACACTGATTAATAAACTTTTTACTTCACAAAAAATGAAGGTTTTTACTAAAAATTCAGTTTGAATATCAATTTTAATAGTCATTTTTCCATATTTGTAATCTACCATTTTCTTATCACATTATTTCTCGCCATTTAAGGATAATAACACTTGGACACAAAAACATTAGGACACCAACACGCAGTGTTCACAACTTCTCCCCAAAACCTATTAAGGAGACCACTTTCAATAAGCATCGTCCTCGCCATATCCTCTAGAGTTCTATTCTTTCTTTCAATTACAACATTTTCTTGTGGTGTTCTGGGGGCAGAGAAGTTGTGACTTACTCTATGTTCTCACAAAAATCAATAAAGCTCGAATTATCAAACTCGGTGCCATGGTCATATCTTACCGCAACCAGTGATGATTTAACCGGTTTTATACCTATTTCACTACCGTAACAAACTCATCAAAAGTCTCATCCTTTGAATGCAAAAAGATAACCCGGGTACATCTAGAAAAATCATCAACCACAACACATACAAACTTGTGACCACTTCGATTTTGCACACGCATAGGATCACACAAATCAATATGCACAAGTTCGAAAGCTATGCTGGTACTCATGACACTTTTTGGCTTAAAATAGGAAATACATGTTTTTCCTTGGCACACTCTGAACAAACTTTGTCAATCTCATACTTAATGTTTGGAAGTCCAATCACTAAGTCACGAGATCTAAGTTTATTCAAGAGTGACAAGCTGGCATGACTAAACCTGCTATGCCAAACCCATATATTTGACTCAAAACTGACTCTTAAACAAATAGACGTGTTCTCCGAAATTTTATCCAGTTAAGTAATATAAATATCATTTTTTCCTGGTTTCTTCACAAACCAGCTCACGTGTTTGAGAATTAACTATGTGACAAAGGCCCGACTTGAAACTCAACTCGATTGCCTTTATCACAAAGTTGGGAAATGCTCAACAAATTATCTTGCAAGCCATCAACATAATAAACAGTATCAATAGCTCGTGAAAGTGACTTATGAACCTTACATATACCAACAATAGTACCTTTGTTGTTGTCTCCGAAGGTAACATGCAATAGCCCAGTTTCAAGCAGCCTTAATTACAAAGTTAATTATACCCTCTTAATCTAATTGAGTTACATATAAATTTTATTGTGGAAACATTTTGAGAAATTATGAGATTAGTTCAGAAATGATGTTATTCACATTTCTAGGATATAAATTAGTGATAAGTTTAATTGGGTTTCTAAAAAAGGCAAAATTTCAAAAAACTACATTTTATAACCAACTTTTTTCAAAAACTACCTTTTAAAAAATTTCTTTCGAAAAACTACCTTATATAACAAGTTTCTTTCAATATACTACCATTTTATGTTTATATTTAATACTAATCAATAAATGACAATCGTCGTAGGTGTTGCTGCCGGTGGGGTAGCGAGAAAAGAGGAGAGAAATGAGAGGGGAAGAAAGAAAAGCAATTTATGGTGACTCAATTTTCAGTGATTAAACCCCATTTACGGTAAAATGGTAGTATATTGAAAGATATTTGTTATATAAGGTAGATTTTTGAAAGAAAAATTTTTAAAAGGTAGTTTTTCGAAAAAAAATTGATTATAAAATGTAGTTTTATGAAATTTTTCCTAAAAAAACCTCGCGTTTCTTCCTCCTCGTCATTTGGTAGCAGTGCCGATGATTCACCGCCATGTTCGGCTCCTTAATTAGCGTACTTACTTCTATTCATATGTTGTGGTGCGTTGCTGCCCGCTTCTTCTCCTCTATGTTTCTCTATCCTCGAGCTCGCCAGTTGATGATGGTTTTGGGCCGTGTTCGCCGCCGCCGCCACAAGACCACATCAGCAGCTGCTGGATGTCGTTGTTGTAGATATCGTCAGCCCTTGATTCCTCCTCCAATTTTTGTAACTTATTTGAAGGTATACAATTAATTCCATTCCTCCTCTTTAAATTCAAAAAACTCAAATCATGTTACTATGGCACTATTATCATATTTCCTAATAAATTATGCTCTAAACCTTACTATGGGATTGATAGAGTTTGCTTAAGTTAAAGGTTGAAGTAGTGAAATTTAATTTATATGGGTTTTCGTTGCTAAACGCTTTCACTAGTAATTTAATTCTAAAATAGGGTATTGTTGCAAAGGCACCTTATGAAACGAAATTGGCTACAAGTTCAACAAACTTGCTCCTTATGTTTGAAATAAATCAAATCAAATTATGTACTTATTATACTCAACTAAGTTTTTCAGAAATGGGCTAATCATAGTAAGTAGGTTAACCTATCAAAGAATTTAGGATAATTTATGAGCTAGTTATCTGCGAGTACCTTATGGAATAAGTTGTTGGTTCTACATAAAGGTTCGGTTGGATAATTGGGTGATTCTCAAGGTTTTAAGGGAAAATAAGGTTCTTAGTATGTTTTTTGTAAATAAGGTATGATTAATATGTTGGTGTTGTTGTTGTTGTGGAGTACTTATACGGGTTGATGCACAAGAATAAATGATGAAGATGGTATCAGAGCATGGTTTTGGTGGATTATTATGATCTTCATATCATGGCATATGAGTTAAGATAGGTTTATGGAATTGATTAAGAGTTAAATATATATGGATCGATTTGGGTTATGTTGTGGGGGAATGTAATTTGGGATTCGTTAAATGATAATTGTAATATGTGAATGACAAGTGTGTTTATCTAGCAGCTCGGAAGTGCGAGCTGTTATATAACACTTCCACCATCATAGGCTGTGAGTGAGAGGAATTGCTTCCTATCCCCGGTAATGTGTCTTGAGCATCCACTCTCCAAATATCAAAAGGTACTACCTCTCACTTTATCCCGCAAGAAACAATGAAACATTAGATTAAGGAATCCAAACTTTCTTGGGTCCCTTTCCACAAATAGTTGACTCTAGCTGGTCCTTCCTGAACAAGACCAGCTTAACATGTTTGCTCTTTCTCTCTACACTTTTCTTCTTAGTCGGACAATTAAAAATCTTATGCCTATTCATGCCACAATGATAACACACATGCATATCCTTTGCAAGGACATACTTACCTTTTTGAATTTCTCGATCCAAGTGGTTTCCCCGAGGTGCCGGGTGGTCCCCGGTTCTCGTGTTGGAATAACCAAGACCAGCTGAACCATTATTACCTATCATGGAGGTAAGATGATTCAAAGTATCCTTGCAGACAAAAGTTTATCCACATGCCTTTGACTATTGGAGTTCTTTGTCCTTGGTTTCAAGAATTTTTATTAGAAAAGCATTTTTTCCATTTATAGCATTGAAATCACTCTTAAGTTTTTCAAGGTCAAATTCAAGTTTTGAAACCATGGAGTCATTATATTGGACATATTGACAACCATTGCCTCTTTCCCTTTATTTCATTGATGAATATCCGAAAGCAAATCACATATCTTTCCTTCTTACTCATCAATCATTTTACTAATATCGCACACCGACTGCGGGAAACAATTAGCTGGGTAGTTTTAAGTGAAACAAACTCTTTATGTAATTCTTTCGTATCATCAACCAAAAGGTTAAAAGCATGCAGTAAATCAAACTTGCTTAGAGTGTTTGCTTTACTCTTAAATGCAACAAATCATGCACAAAGTGAACATTTAAGTCTTATTAAATATCACTAGGAACATCCTCGTCCTTTTCTAGTAGAGAAGACTTAGTTGTTTCCAACTCGCCTTTGCCTTCGGTCAAGTGCCACTTCAAGTTCAACCACTTAATCCTTTAATTCAATACACACTTGTTCTAAGTGATCACAAATTCACAACTAGCAATAGTAATATCACATTCATTTTTCTTTTCTTTCATTTCTTTTTTCCAGTTATATAAGCTTCACCTAACTTATGACATTCATCTAATAAAGAGTCTATACATTCAAGCATATTATCTCTATCATATTGATGCATGTCCTCGCAAATTTGATCTAAATTTACCTTGTGTTCACTCAGTATATCTTTCTTCGCCATAAGAAAAAAATTTGATGTATATAGTTCCCCATCTTCTGGTTCCTCGAGCCGTGTTGTTTCCTCCTCAATCCAGAATAGCAGTCATGCATGTCTCATGATTAGGTGATTCTTCGTCCTCTTCTGAGCTAGAGTCAGAATCACCCCACATTGCTGCTACCATAGCCTCTCTTGAAAGCTCTCTTATCGTTGCTCTTGGACTATTTGTCCTTCCACTTTGGACAATCACAAATGATGTGTCCAAACTCTCCACACTTAAAGCAATCTACACTTGAAGAGTTAGTTTTCTTAAATTTTTTACCTTTGAAGTTCTTCCTTTGATCTCTAAAATGCTTCTCAAAGCGTTTAGCCATAATTGCTATGTCATCATTTTCTTCTTCAACTATTCCCTTCAAGGCAACACGTCTGACTAGTCTCTTAACAATCTTAGACTCGACCAACATCTCACGAGTCATTAGGGAACTCAATCATGTTCCCGGACTTAACGATGTGAGGTCCTTTGCTTCATAAATGACTGTTACCTTGGCCGTCCATACATTTGTCAAACTTATTAACATTTTTGTAACAAATCTTCATCTGAAAAACTTTTGCCAAGAAATTTTGAATCATTTACAATACTCATACACTGGAGGAAAAACTTTCAAAGCTTGCTTAAAAAGGGTTGCGGTTAGCCCAAAAACTTTCGAACTCTTTGGAATTAGTGTTTTTAGTTGTTATCCTACTACTAGTTGTTAGGGTTTTTATGTGATGTTAGTTATTTTTAGTCATTTTCTATGTCGAACTTCAATTGATTTTTCCTATTATTTTGTGGTTTTGATTTTATTGGATTGATTTTTCGCTAGAATTGGGTAATGTATATGTTGTTCTTTTGATTAATAGTAAGTTTGAAGTAAATTCTTCCATAGAATGAAGCGTATCTAGACTCCATCTACTTCTCAAAGTGGAAACTGTGTTAATTTGTTTGATGCCTATGCAAAGTTTACTTGATGCAAGAACTTTTTAGATGCTTCAAAATGTGGATTTTTTTAGAAATTTTGATATATCTGTTGGATATGTAAAATCTGAGAAATTGTTTCAGGAGAGTTAAGAATATGAGATAAATTGGGCCTCGACTTGTATCTATGAAGAGAACACACCCTTGTTCAGAACATTTATGGAGAATTTTTGAGTAAAAATTATCGTTTAGAACTTCATATTGTTGGAGAGCTTGTTACTATGTTTATTAAGATCGAAATGGAGAGACAAAACAAGTGGAATATAGTTGGTTAATAGAATGTTGGATGATGAGAAAAGTGAAAAGTTATGGCCGCGTTCTTACACGAGTTTGTTTGATTGTTATTGTTCAGAAATTTGTCTTAAGTTTATCTTTTGCACAAATTGTGGCTCGTGTTCAAATCTTTTCTGTCTACTGTTTTTGTAATTATAATCTCAACACCTCCCCTATTGTCTTGAAGTCGGGAATGATATGAGCTCTAGCTTGAAATATGTGTTAAACTTATAATCTCAACATCTCTTTTTAGTTATATTAGATATGTTAAAGGCTATTATACTACTTTTTTGATTTAATATACCATTTATGTTTGTTAGATAGGAGTCGGGCACAACTCTTGCTTCTTTCGTCTTCTTTGTTAATGAAATTAGAAATTGGAACCCTTTTATCCAAAGTTAGAATTCTTTTTCCGATTATGTTTTAGAAATTAGATTCTTTTAAACCTTATTTATCCCCCGTTCCCTCTTAGTCGAAGATGATTGTTCGAGGTATTAGTATGGGCATTGTTGCCCCCTTTGGGATCATGGTGCTTGGTTTCTTTGCATTGTTTTTGACTTTTATTGCTTGATTCATGCTTAAAGTTGGTGGATTTAGTTATTTATTGATTTTTGTGAGATTTCCTAGCCTAATATGCATGTAAGCGGTTATTTTTAGGGCTTTGAGTGCTTGATTAGTGGCTAAATATATATGGTGCATGCAATTATTTATGGATTTTCTTTGGTACCAATTTTGCTATCAATACTATGTTTTTTGAATATATGGTGGTATTATTTTAGGAGTATTGTAAATAGCATAAAGTTTTGGGTTTGGCGTCATCTATTTATATTCCTTCGACCTTCATAAAGAGTTTTGTAAAACTTTGGCGCTGTTGTGAGAAAAAGTAAAGTGAACCCGGGTATAACGTCTAGTTCTCTAAGCATTAATGTAGTAGCATATCCAAACAGATTATGATTTATGTATTTATGGGTTAAGGTAGTAAATAAAGTAAAGAAAAATTTTCAAATCGAGACGGAGAGTGCATTTATGGTATTAACAATGCTTTGGTGAGCTATGAAAAGGATTCGAAAGTAACTTAATTTTCTTTGCTTGATATTAGTGATTTGGTTCCCATGAGTAATATTATCTACCATAAAAGTTTTGTCTCTTTGTGTCGGTTTTAACACCTCATTAAGGATTAACTTTCTTTTCCGCATTGTTGAGACCTTTGTCGATGAAGGTGAAAATGTTGACTTGTACGTTCTTGATTTGGTTTCACCCGACTCCATCATGACCATTCAATGAGACTCGTAGTCCAACTTTAATCTTCCCGATTTCTCTCTACATTTTTTTCTTTTTTCCGTTTACTTATTTTTTCATACTTTCACTAAATATAACACTTGTTTGACAATCTACAGACCTCTTCAATGTTCTTTTCAAATTTTGTTCTACTCATTTTTTTTCTCACAGTTTTTACTTACTTAGAGACTGTTATCTGACAGTTTTTTGGATTGGATATCAAAGGTTTGCGCTCACCTCTTCCATCATCTTTTTCATCTTCGTCAAGCTCTAATTGCGACCTGCATCCTTTATCAATTAGCGTCGGAAGATGGCGAGGTGGATGAAAGAATAGTTGGGTAGATTGTGTGTGTCATCCAGGGCTAATGCGAGGTTTCGAGAATAGGATCGGAGGAAAGAGATCATTGAATATCTTGATAGGCTTATTGAAGAAGCTTTTGGAATTATGTAATTGGGTCATATTTTCCCTATATATGTATAAAGAATATAATTGGTAATGAAAAATGATACTATTATGTATAAGTAATGTTTGGGGATCATTTAGGACATAAAAGAAATGCAAATTTTTATTTATTTTGGGTTACAAGGGCTGCGGTTTTGCTAAAAACGCAGGCTTTAATCGATAAAGGGATGCGGTTTTTAGCAATTAAGGGTTGCGATTTTATTAATAACTGCAGCCCTTAATTGTTAAATAACCGCAACCCTTCAAAAAGGTTAAGGGTCGCTAGGCAAGGGGTTGCGGTCGAAAACGCAGCCCTTAGGCCACTTTTGACCTCATCCCTTGGCCTTTTTTCCTCTAGTGAAAAATCTACCAAAGCAATCATTTATTTTTTCATCGTTGTTCATGTTAAAAGCTTCGTATTTAGACATAACTAAATCAATTTTGGACCTTTTTACCTCACTGGTTCCCTCATAAGCTAGTTCGAGGGTAACCCAAATCTCCTTAGCCGAGATACATGCAGAGATTATGTTTGTCTCATTCTCTCCAATAGCCTGTTGAAGTATGGACATGACTTTAGCATTATTCTCCCGCTTTTTATAATTAGTAGATTTATACTCGCCTTCTTCATAACAAGGGTACCATCAACATCCTTAGTGATCTTTACTAGTCTGTTCTTGACAACTAACCAACAATCATAGTCAATACCAATAATGATATTCTTCAATCTGTTCTTCCACCAAGTGTAGTTATTCCCATTGAATTTTGGAGTCTTGTTGTCATATCCCATTGCGTTCAACTCTTGAGCACAACTTCTCTATGTGTTACCTAATTAAGAAGAACCTGCTCTGATAACAATTGAAGGTTTACAAGGTACTCAGGAGGGGGGGTTGAATTGAGTACTTAGGAAAATTGGCGCAAAATTCAAATTCTTTCCATTTAAGGAGGAACCAGTTGGGCTGGTTCCTAACAACGAAAACAACATAACTTAAATGTGATAAGAACGCACCAAATTTAACGAGTTTCAGCCAAACAAGGGCCTAGGTCCTCCTATCCTAGTTTTCTTATTAATTAACTCAGAGTAACAAGAAAAACTCTCACACACACCTATTTCTCTTACTATAGGGAAACAGCTCACACCCACACTTACTCAAGTGTGCTATTCCGCACTTGACCTCACAAGCACTCGCGAATGCACTCACAAACGCTAGCCAATCTCTTACCCCTCTTTTAGAGATTCAATACAATCAATTTCTCTTAAACACGCTTTCTTACAAAGCAAATAAAAGTATTTTAAGCTCTAAGGAATGCACACACTATTTTTGGAAACTATTCACTTGTTCTCTCTATGAAAAGCTCTCAAAGATGCACAATAAGAGTGATTTAGAAACCCTACTCAGTATTTTATAGGCCAAAGCCTAACCATAAAGTGTGCCCTAGATCAAGATGCCTAAAAGATAGGATAATCTTGAGTTTAGGAAAGTATATCTTGAATAATAACTTACTTAAAAAATAAGATATATATTATCCCAGTTTTAAGGTAATAAAAATAATGAATGAGGATCTCTAAAAACTGGCAATCTTTTTAACTAAAAGTATCTTTTAAAATATTTTCCAGCCAGCTCAATCACTCAACAAAGTAACTGGTACCCACACCTGTTACATTGTTCAGTAGTGTTATGAATATTCAACCAACTGGTTCCTATATTCAAAACCAAACTGTTTCACATTAAGAACAACACAAGCAATTCCACTAAAATGTTACACGCAATTATTACATGAAGACCTAAGATAAGCAAATAAAAGATCTGATACTATCTTCATGTACTTCAATTCTTGAAACTTCCCTTGAATTAACAAATCAACACTTGATATTCTTCAATTCAAAAGGGCTTCCTAGCTTCAAGTCTTGGAATAATGGATCTGTTTGCCACATAAGTAACAACATAGCATAGCAAATAATCCTTGATTGTTTCAGTATACAGTCAGGAGCAGTTAATATCTTAGCTGTTTCCTAACAACTCATAAGCACCTATAAGAACAATTGTTCCCTGCAACTTTTTTTGTCATCATTCAAAAGTCAAGGGACTCAACAACTACATACCTGAATTAGTTTATGTTGCAATTAATAAAGAATTGAGGAATTATATACAAATGATATATAGTGGTTTATGTTGAAATTAATAAAGAATTGAGGAATTATATACAAATGATATATAGTGTTCCTTGCCTAAAATATATGTTACTCACTCAGGGTCCGTTCTATTCAACTTATTTTGACTAATCTGAATTTATCTTATCTTATCTGAACTTATCTTATCTTATCTAAACTTATTTGAACTTATTTTTTTTACAGTGAATTATATTTGTGTTTTACAAACTAAAAAAAATTATGTAATAAAAAAGTATTGCTTTAGATTAGGAATTAATGTGTAACAACAAGCTTTTTGCATGAGAAAAAAAAGCATGGGTTTGTATCTCCTTAGATTTTTTTTTTCTTGTCAGAGTCAATTTCATGTGAACGTTTTTAGAGTCTCAAGTAAAAGGGCTTGAAAATCCTAATTTGCGGCAAAGAGCGTGGAGAATCTAATACTACAACTAATTTGGTATACAAGGAAGTCTTATAGAGCTTATCAATAGCAGGTAGTTATAAATCTACTATAAAATTTTACCTAATGTTCTCTTTCTATGTGTTATTTGCAACATTAATATTTCATTCTATTAAAAATTTGTAGGTTTATTTTGTGTTCCAATTGGCTACAGCTGCAAGGAGTCTCACAATCAAATATGGTTTAGAGGTAAAATTTAAATTGAACATCAGATTGTACATAACTCCATTTTTTTTTGTTATTTTACCTTAAATGAGCAAGTAGTATTAAGATAATATTAGATGTGTTTGGTCATTCTTGTGTATGAAATAAACTCACATTGGGATAGAGATAGATAGTCTCTAAATATATAGATTTATAAAATTTAAGTTTTGGGGGGATATTATAGGTAAACCATGAGATTTTCTTTGATATAGCGACAGTTTCAAGCACATAGCCAAACATCAGATATGAAGGATTAAGACATGTAGACAACAAAATCATATTGTTATATCTTACATTACAAAATAGCATTTTTCATTGATAAAACTACCACCACCAAATTATAAAGAAGACCAAGAAAAGAGATTATAAGACAACACAATCTACATCCTAATACAATGAAAGAGACTTAGGGCCCGTTCTCCCAACTTATTTTCGGTTCGATTCGATTCAGTTCGCTTCGGTTCGCTTGATTCAATTCGGTTCGATTCCGGTTTGATTCGGTCGATTCAATTCGTCGGTTCGGTTCGCCCGGTTCCTAAATGATAATCATTACTATTAATTAGTTATAATTTAATTCGGCTTCGGTTGCCGGTGCTGATTCCGTTCGGCTGCCGGTTGTTTTATGCCGAAGAGAACAGGCACTTACTCCATGTGTTTAAGAGCTTATTAGTAATCAAGAAAATATTTTAGAACTTAATACAATACATAGGTAAAACAACTCTCCATTAGAAAGAGACCGGAGGTTATTGTTGAAAATATTATAGGTAAACCATGAGATTTTCTTTGTAAAACAACTCCATGTTTTTTTACATTAGTGAATTAATAAATCTAAATTCATCTAACTATTAATCTTTCACATTTTAAGTGTAACCATAACTATAAGCATGGAGACAATGGAGTAGTATATAATAGAATAATGAGTTTTGAAATTAACGCACGTCGCGCGCATAAAAAGGCTAGTGTTGTTTATTCAATTTGATTAGATCCACATTTATTATAGATTAATTCATCTTTTTATTTATATAAATTGCATCATTTCAACATTTTATAATCTGTATTATTTGATTTTATGAAAAAAAAATGTACCAAATCATATGTGCATAAAACTTTCCGTGCATTTTTTATGCACATGCACGGGTTTAAAAGCTAGTATTGCTTTATAAAGTCAAGAGCTTTAAGGATTTATGTGTGAGTATCACTTATGATTCTGACAATAAATTGCAATAAAGTGATGATTTATTTCCAAATACCATGATAACAATCACCTCGAAAAAAGTAAATAATATATACCACGATATTCATGATTTCCTTCTTATGTTGCTTGATCTTTCTCCATCCTTTAGTATAAATTTAACAGATGGCTTATGAACCTTTTACTTCATTACTACGCTGTTTGATCTCATTTTAGAGTATTGATAGTAAAGATGCATAAATGTTTAGCTTCTTGTTTTCTATTGTTATTCGTCATACCCATATCAGGTTTAATTTTCTCTTCTTATTTTTCTTTGAAAATTTTGTCAAACACTACTTTCTAGATGAGTCACTTTGTGTATTATAGCGTTTTTCAAGAAAGGTTGTAAATTACAACCTTTTCAAACAATTTTCATTAATTATTATTACTTTTTTCCGATTTTAAATGCATTTTTGTTGGGGCTAAAAGCCTAAAACCATAATTTGGGGCCAAAATTTTGGTGTGACTTCACTAACTAATATACATAATGGAATCATTTTGGGCAAAAAACTATCATCGAAGATCTGGCAAATGGTACAAAAATTAAAGATTTTTTTTATTGAAATTGTAGCAGCTTTACAACTTTTAAAGAACTAGGTTATAAGTTAGTGTTACACAATGACCTAATAAAAGTATCGAAAGTAACGAATTTTATTTTCCTTTTTATTTCTTGTGGTGGTTTGGCTAGATTATTATTATTCATAAAGTGTCTACAAATTACAATTGCAAATAATTTGACAATATGTAAAATGGGTATTTCGTTTATTTTTGGGTAATCCATTTGTTTCTCATTAACTCATTTACAATAATCAACCTATGTGGATTCATTCACAGCCCACAAGTGCAACTTTTTCGAGACTTGAAGTTGCACATTCCACAATTGAATAAAAAACCACCTTACTGTAGTAATCCATTTGTTCCATAGAGTTCTTCTCTCTCTCTTCTTCCCATAAAGTAATACTAGTAAGAGTGATACATATATTGAATGTAGACAATATAATTCATTTTCAACAATATTTGAACTAACTCATTTTTTCTAAGTGTAAATTAATTTAAGCTAATGATTTTTTTTCGATCCCAAAACTGCGCTAGCTAGTTCTACCATTTTCTAGTACTAATTAATAAAATCATGGTATATATTGCAGGTTGTATAAACACAGATTCAACAATATGTGAGTTCGATGAAGTGCAAGGAGGAGGATGTCCTGACTTAAATGCATGTGCAAATACATGCAAAAGATGTTTCACAGGCGCTGGGAATGTCGTTGGAGCTTGTCTTTCCAAAGGGAGTGGCCAAATTGAAGATTATTGCAGATGTTATTTTATAGATGGTGCACCTTGCATTCCTGGTTGTGCTACTCACCCACCCTCCTTTTCACACTACGATAATAACAATAATAATGTTTCAGCGTCCTATGTTACTCATCATTAATTATCTTCCCAATTAAGCCCATAAATTACAGTTGAGTCTTAATGTTATAAGGTAATATATTGTGATGTGCGACTCATTTTATGATATCTAGTGTACTAGACATTTAATAAATTTCTTTGTTTTAGAGTGCTTATTTTATAGCTATTACTAAATAAGATTTTGATATACAAATTTCATAAACATTACTTCTATTAGTTTACGAATTTATGATAAAATCACATATTAATCAATGTTACTTCTACTTAGTTATTGCTTAGTTTAGGAATTTATCCAACTCTAAGAGGTGCATATATATCTAAACCAAAATCATGGAAATTTTACATTATATAATCGAGTTGGACGTTTGAACACATAAACTATGCCCGAACGAGTACCAAAGTGTGAGTAACATAACCACCCTTCATCTTTAAGGCAACCAAGTTTCATTAATCTTCCTCTAATGTCTCTGTAACCAACTTCAGTCCAAGAATGAACACGGTTAGTACCAATTGATCCAGCGTATGATGATAGATATCACTTTCGTTCCCCAAAAGTTTTTCAAAGGATGACATATTCCCAACAAAAACATGCAGATGACTGATGACTGATCAAATTATCATACATTTATACTCAATCTCTAGCTATTAACATAGCTTTGCGTCCCACTTCCGCTTTAACTTTTGTGGAATGCCCTTCCATCTCTCCAATCTAAACATCCAAAATATTGTTGTCTTTTCATAAACCAATACTCTTACTACCTGTTTGGTAAACACACTCAAGGGCGGTAATTGTAATGAACTCATGTAATTTGTGAGGAAAATGCTCCACTCATTCTCAGGCTACTCGAGTCTCATCCCAAACATGTAAAATTTTTTTCTTCACAAATTTCCATTCATGGTCAATACCAGCTCTATAGTGGTGGTGAATGGTAGTCGATATTTATTGAAGACTTTTCATAAAAAAACTACATATAGTTCATTACTATTACAACCATTGATATCCACTAAACGGGCCATTGGTGCCACCAATCTCCTTTATACCATCAAGCATTTCCTCCAAATTCCTTCATATTCTAGACATTCAACTTGTTCTCCATGAATTTCAGTTCCTTACAAACTTAAAACCCACTCTAAAGTCTAACCCTCCATAGAGTACTCATCCACCAACCAAAGATTTGAGCTCTGAAGTCTGAAACCCCAAGTAAAATGTCCACAAACATTTCACAGGCTCACAGTAAAAACATACAAAGATATGGGACAATACACATCAAGTCTCGACACATCGGGCATTATTTCCATACACTAATTTTTGCATTTTACATGTGCCTAGCCTTTTCAGGCCTTTTCACAAGATATTGAATTAAATCAATGGGAGAGGTAAGGGAATTACACCAACACATACAAGTTTAAATCATTAAAAGCACTTAAAAACGAGTTCTCTCAATTAGGAGAAACTGGTACCCATTATATTGGGGAAAAGAAATATAATTTACAAGTCGTCAATATCTATCATTATGTCATGCTATCCGCTGATGGATAACTGCCGAAAATCCTCAGCAATGAAGTAAAATCCTGTCAAAATAGTATAGCAGCATTGGAATGAAACAAAACCACAAAAAAAAAAACATGGGTTTGAGGAGAAGTAAAACAAAGGTCTGTCTTCCATGTTCGAGAAGAGAATCACCTCAAGATTTTTGATAGCATTCTGCGTAACATTATCAGCCATTGATGCTTCAAAATCCAAATAGAAAAGATAGTTGAAGCTCCTAAATATATTTGAAACAAAAAAAAAAAAAACAGGTATGAAATTCACCCTGGTGGTTTTGAAAGTATCATGTACTAAAATCTGAAGAATTGCTGAACTTACTCAAGTGATCCACTTTTGATATCTCTATTTGGACGACTTTCAATCTGATCGAAAAATTGAAGCAATTTAATTTGTGTTAACCTAAGATTTGAGCTCAACTAAGGCCACAGTTAATAAACATAGATATACTAATAGATGTATAAGCAAAAACCTTTGTGATATTAATTTGCCTCAAAGAAAATACACCAAGTGCTTTGACAAGTGCCCCAGGTCCTTCATCCAGTGCAAAAACAATGCTTGTCTGACAGACATAACCAGCAAACCCCATACTTGCATTAAAAAAAATGCCAGATTAAAAGTATTTATTTACAGTTTATTATCTCTGGTATGGATTACCTTGAATGGTCTACCAGTTGATGGAGCTACTGGCTTCGTTGCAAGTATCATGAATCGAGTGATATTATAAGAATTATCCTGCCCAAGACATTAAGAGATATAATGTCTTGTGCCAGTTGAAGTACGTTAATTGAGGTTTATCTAATTCAAGGTTTTAACATATCCACCTGAATGTCTTCAACTAGTATATTTAGTCCATAGATTTTTGCAGCATTGGCACTGGCAAGGGCACCTGTGTCTTTGAGCTGGTGCTTTGCAATATACTATGATAATGACAATTATACATTGTGTCAGAGGCAATATCAACAGAATATCTACATCAAGCAAAAGTCGAAGAATTAATGAGAAGTCAGAGTATCCATTTGGCTGCAAAGAATTAAGGGAGGCGATGTGACTCTTTAGAACATAAAAGCTTGTTCTAAAACATCCATGCTCATATTTAGAGTTGTCAGCACAAAACTTAAGTGAAAAAGAAACCAAAGCATGACATTCAATTGATTCAGCCATTCAGGTGAGGTTGATAGCTAGATTATTTGACGAAAGCAAGTGAATTTTTTTTCGAGTTTCTAGGTTCTAATTTCATAAAAGCAAACAAGAAGAATAGGAACTTGTTCAATCCGACATGACTACTCCTAGGACTAATCATGAACTATTGATTTCATGGCTTATCAGAAATCCTAAAGGTTAACAGTCTAATTACCAAACAACTAAGGCAACCATACAAATTTATAGCCATTTTCCATTAAATTTAGTTGATCCACAATTTCCTCCTTGCATCCAATTGTTGAGAGGAAGAAACAATTCAGAAGCAACATTGCTTACACCAACCAATTTGTACCTAGGAATAGGGCACATTGTGTAGTACACAAATTTCATCAGCCCCCATATACCATATTTGACTCATAGATCAAGGAAGCTTAAGTCAGTTGCTACATTACAAGTGAGCTTCAGCCACTGCCACTACCCACTCCTACTTTATCACTAACTTTAGTCCTTGGGCCCAGCATGATTTGGCACTTGGAAAAGGTGGTTTTCTATCAATTATATGGAAGGAAAGAGCTAAGTAATTATCAAATTGTATAAATGTGCTGTCTATCTGACAGTCACCTTGTTCAATTAACATTCTAGATAATTTAACTACTAGCCCTTTTGCTAGCTTGTTGGGTCATTTTAACACTTCCCACATTAATTAAATACGAACATCTCGAAAATATCAATCTTAAACTATTGCTATTCTAGGAAAGGTGACATTGGTCATCGCAAAGTAGTATATCAAAAGACTACTCCTGAATAAAAAGAGTAAATAAGAACAAAATCTTACTTGTGCTTAACCAGCAGTGTCATCAGCAACCTCTCTATCTAATCCCAATCTGGCCAATGTATTCTCACACTGAGCAAGAGCCTAAGGATACATATTTTTGGATTCAAATCAATGCATACATCATAATCAAGAGAAACATGAATTTGATCATAGGAATTCGAACCTGCGGGTGGCTTAACACACGTTTTAGGTCTTCAAATTTCACACCATGGTTAGCCAATAAGCAATGGCGAATAACAACTTTTACTTCACTGACTACATAAAGCTTATGCCGCAAGAGAAGATCATAATTCCTGTGAATGCTACCCCCAAGGGAGTTCTCAACAGGTAAAACTGCCTGGTCAACAAGCCCCTTCTCAACAGCCTGCAACATTAAATGCAGACCTCAGGGAAACAATTGTGTTATTGCTTTACACAACAAACAACTTTGTAAGATATAATGTCCTATCTAAGTAATTAAAAACAGCACATGGTGAGGATGTTCAACTCAAGTATATGGAGTACCACATTCCAGATAAAATTTATAGTTTCCTTAATATTTGAGTCAACAGATAAATTAATAAACAGAAAAATCAAAAATCTAATAAAGTAAAAGTATGGCACTTGCATATGAGATCAAGTAGAAACCTAGAATCTAAAACAAGTGTAAGAGAAGGAATGAAGGACAAGAATAATTAGGACTCGACCAGCATTCATAAGTTCTGGACCTCTGGTTGTTCCTTGTGCTATTAAGCTTGATTAACACTTCTTACACATGATAATTTCATATTAGCATTTCAATGATAACTATAAATTGAGATGCTCACACATCAATTCTCCTTTTCCTCCATCTTCTACCTAGACACCACAACCACCCTTCTTTGTTTCTCTCTCCCCTGGCCCATCCTCCACTGTCTCTGACTCTTATTGTACCCTCCCCTTAGTCTTTCTATAGCTTTCCTTGTTTTACTACCATCACTCCTCTATTCACCTATGGCAAGCTACTCACCATCATATTAGTTCACTTGTTACGGATGATAGATGAATGCTCCTGGGGCCTAAAGAGTTACAAAGCAATGCAATAAATAGAACAACCATAACATACTGACATACAAAACCATCCTAGTTTGTACTTCCTCCGTTCTTTAATAATTGCAACATGTAGGGGTTGCACATTTTTTAAGGAGGTGAGAGATGAAAAAAGAGACCCATGTGATAAGGAGAGAGATAGAGAGAAAACATAGTCAAATTTAGTAATGTTGCAATTAATATTAAACTTCCAAATAAGGGAAAGGGTTTTTTGTCAGAAAGGACCTAATAAAATACAAGTTTTGTAGGGAAGGACCTAATAATTTTTTTTGTCTAAAAGGACCTATTAAAATACTTTCGATTGTTAATGCGACAGGTTTATGAATTTCGGCCAAAAAACTCTAAATTTTTTTCGTAAATTGAAGGAGAATGTCCGCGAAATAATCTTCAAGCAATAAAATTCCTGTCAAATGTAGTTGTGGTGTCCCAATTGCAAAAAGTCAACGCCGGAATATGGTAATTTTGGCCTGAAATTCATAAACCCGGTTCTTGTTAACAATCGAAAGTATTTTAATAGGTCCTTTTAGACAAAAAAAAAAAATTATTAGGCCCTTCCCTACAAAACTTGTATTTTATTAGGTCTTTTCGACAAAAATAAAAGAACGAAGGGAGTATATGAAATAACATACGGATTACACCTAATGAGATAAGTAAATTCTTCCATCTCTAACATCAGCAGCACTACTCTAATTCCTCTCTGTAGTGGCGGGGGGAGGGGGAAGACACATGTACAACAAAACACACCCCCAAAATAACATACTGACGAGATTTAATTGACCTCTACCCAATGCACAACTGCATCTGCCACTTCACAATAATTGAGAGTTATGACACTTTAATGATCCATTCTAAATCATTCAATCATAATCCCAATGTCAATGAATGATTCTAAAAAAAGAATGAACTTATTCACCTATCTATGCATATAAAACGGGTATCGAGGATAATTTCTAATTAAAGTTTATCTTCAGCAAAGCCAATGATTAATATTTTCACTTTAGTCACCATATAGAGGAACCTAACAAGTTGAGGGCTCTAATCCAACACTGTGCAAATGAAATAGTAGCTAATGAGTACTCTTGGCCCTGAATTCTATCCTAAAACTCTAATGTGGCAAAATCAATTTAGCAATGGAAATAGAAACAATCAGCTATTGTTCCTTTTGACTAAAAAAATATATACTTCATATTACACCAGAAACTTTGAGAATGTACTTCAAAAACAGTCTCAAATTGCTCACAAGGGACAGGTTCACAACTTGGATACGCCCTTTTGGCAGCAAGTTCACTATATGCACCAGGAACTCCCTGGAAATGCAAAAACCAGATCAAAAGTTTAGTAGACAAGCCATTAATTGCAGATGCAATAAAACTGAAAACACGTATGCGGTTCGTAGTATTGATTTCTTGATCAAATAGCATAACTATAAAACTTAGGAAATTTAGTGAAACACTACCTAATAAGTATTTTTTTTAGAACACCTATTATGAAGTTTTTCTTTGAGTGGCACTACTAAATGACGAAAACCGTTAACGGATTCCATTAGTCGCCCCCAAATGAATCAACCCTAATTCCATTTTTAAAGGCCTGATTTACAAACTCGGACCCTCAATTCCAAATTTTACCGCTAAATTGATGAAAAATTATATCCAATTCATAACTCTTATGCATAATTACACCCAATTTCCCAATTTTTGAAACCTTAATTTGAAAAAAAAAATAGAAAAAAATATAAACCCTAATCCCAAATTTTGTAAATTTTGAAGAGATATAAAATTACTTGTTGCTAAATGCACAATTCGAACATTCTTGGTCTTCGATTTGATGTTATGTATTAGGGAAATACATGATTTGAGAGCATAACCTACAATATTGCCCGAGGAATATGAGATATAGGGGCCATTGACGAGATTTATTAACGGTTTCCGTCATTTGGTGGTGCCATTCGAAGAAAAAATTGATAATAGATACTCCCTCTGGTTTTTATTAGTTTACCCATTTCTTTGGGGGAACATTTGCCGATTTAAACTTTAATATCTCTCATTATCAATAAGCAAAAATTACAAAAAGTTGATATTTGGAT
Source organism: Beta corolliflora (assembly GCA_947648045.1). Lineage (NCBI taxonomy): Eukaryota > Viridiplantae > Streptophyta > Magnoliopsida > Caryophyllales > Amaranthaceae > Beta > Beta corolliflora. The sequence goes on from CANSZD010002407.1 coordinate 356,785, forward strand.
CATACAGACGAATCTAACAAGATCTCACGTAATTATATTTTTTTCTTAAGTACAAATCACAAGAGATAAAGAAAATCAGTACGTGTAAATAATGTCAAAAGTCAAAACGGGTAAACAAATAAAAACCACATGAAGTAGTTGTAAAAAAATAAACAACACTTATTAGTTACTACTTATTTTGAAAAGTGAAAACTAATGAGTAGTGTTTCACAAAATTTCCTAAAACTTAATAAATTCTTGTCATAATACTTCGCATTTTTGTAAAGTTTATTATATCAACAGCATGATTGCACTAATAATAAGCAATAAAATGTTCTAAGAAATAATCTGAGCTTTTCAATGGGTTAAGGAGTAAGTAAGAGAGATGCAAACACCTGATATGCAACACGAAGCTGCGGAACTTCTGACACCGCCGACGACTCAGGCATATAATTCATCGTTAGGTGGGGACGGAGGCACTGAAAATACAACGGCAAAAATTATAGCAATATCAACAATTGTCAATTGACAATGCTTAATAGAAAGTGCCCAATAAACATGAAGAAATTCAAGAATCAAATGCAGGAAGAATGAGTCCCGTTTAAGTAACGTTTAAAGTAAATTTCCTAAATTCCTAGAAAGAAAAAAAGAAGTAAATTTCCTAAATCAAGACGTAAAGTATAACCAAGAATTAAAAGAGGTTTTTATCAACAAAAAGAAAAAAAAAAATCAAAACGCGTGCAAATTACATACTCAGATTAAAAAACATGAATAAACTCAGTGTTGGGTACAGGCTACAGCCGAGGTTGATTGCTAGTATTTTACCCCCATTCCAAGTTTCCAACTATGTAAAGTTAGGCCCCCTTGTTTTGGGATGAATTAAAAAGAATCGAATCAAGTAAACCGCTGAAAGAAAAAAAATATGAAGTGAACGAGTTGAACTGAAACTAAATCAAAACTATGTCATAAGAACAGGGCCGTAATGTATCAATCCGCACTTTTTTTTTTCAAGTAGTATTTGTTGAGTCATGTAGTGTTTTGATGATTGTAAACAAATGATGATTATCTAACTAACATGTGTGTTTGAGATGTGCATATTACGTTACCATAGAACAAGTCATGAAAGGTTAAATATATCACATTATGAAGAGTTCCTAGAAGAAATCCAATAAGTGAAGTTCCTGAGGAAGAAATCCAAAGAGAGAAGAAGTTTGATTATACAGATGTGCTGCTAGATTTTATGTAAGTTACTAAGATGAAACCAAGCATGAAGAGTTCAAGAAAAATGTTATAGAAGCAAGCACAAAGAAAGTTCCTAGAAGAGTTCCTAGAAGGAACACAAACAGAGCAGTTCCTAGTTATATCCTAAGAGGAACATTGAATATGCAGTTCCTGAGTGGGAGCGATTCCTAAGTCGGAGCAGTTCCGAGTGGGAGCGATTCTCGAGTGGGTCGCTTCTCGAAGTTTCATAGTTGAAACAAGCGGTTCCCGAAGCAGAGCTATAGGTGCGAAGTTCCTTAAAGGAACTAGCACGTTGAAGTTCCAGAGGTGGAGCTATTGCATGCGGTTCCTGAGTTGGAGCAGCTTGGGGCATGAAGACAGGAAGTATGAGTTTCCTTTCTAGGATTCATGTAAGTATGTTGAAACATGAAAGGTAATGGAACAAAGTCAAAAGGAACTCGTGGAACTTAGAGTCAAAAGTATTTAAGAGTCAATAAGTCTGATGCGTATTATTATCTTAATCTATAAGAATTTATTTAGAGTTTGTTTCTTAATAAATCTCTACTTGGTTAATTAGTTATAAATAATATGCATTAGTTGTTTTAGGATAAGATTTAGTTTTTAAATAAAATAGTTTTAAATAAAATCGGTTTTAATTTAGGATTCTAATTTTAATATCTTTTATTTATATTTTATCTTTTCAGTTTTTGGAAAAATAAAAACTAGATTTATATTACGTTCAATAACTTTTTGAGATTACGTACAATGAGTTTTTGTGAGTGCAGGAACTTGTAGACGCGAGTTCCTGTACGAACTGGAACTCATGTATTCAGTTTTAGGAACAACACAGTAATTCTATAAACTGACTGTGTACGTAGTGTGATAGTTTAAAGATTAAGTCTTTTTTGTTTCTTAGTTAGTTAGACTCAGATCCTATTAATTAGGAAGTTAGTTTACGAAAAGATTTTATTTAGATTTTCTGTTTTAGAAAAGATATTGTTTTTAAGTAAATATTTTATCTTTTATATTTTCGGTCAACTAAAAATAAGGGATTTAATTTGTGAAAAATCTTTTAATAAAATAAAAGATATTTTTGTTTTCAGTTTTAATTAATAAATTGATTTTCAAGTACACGTTCAATAGTTTACTTATTTTCCAAGATTCTATAAACCACGTTTACTGTACACGTTCAAAATGAACGTGGTGTTAGTGGAAGATCATGGAACGTGGTCCTCTAGTTGAGGAATATCATGGGAAAATGGTTTACCCACTAACACATGATCAATCTCACGTTCATTCTAAATGACTGCTATAAATATACAAGTTCAATTAAGTTTCAAATTGTCTGACTGGTGTCATTCCATAGTGTTTGACTTATGTCATTCCATAAGGTTTGGCTTAAGGAACAACGTTACAAAAGATTCATATTTTCTATTCCTTGTTTTGAGTCGAGTTCCAAGTTCCTACATGTGACATGTTCCTTTACAGTTCTTCAGTTTCTATATACTAGAGTTAAACCAAATTATCAAGCGTCTGTATTTGAGTTTGGGGTAAAAGGGTTTGAGTGAACTCTTGTAATGGGAACTTGGTAAAGGGTTTGAGTGAATTCTTGTATCAAGTTCGAGTTAGGAACTTGGGTAAGTTCTTGTTGTTTATGCGTAGACTTGGGGTGAAGTCTATCCAGGGGTAAAGGGTTTGAGTAAACCTATTGTAAAGAGTTGTGAGAACTCTTAAGGGATTTAGAGTTAAGTCTAGAGAGCTAAAGTTCCTAGTGGAACTTGTGAGAGAGTTGGAGTTCTGAGTGGAACTTGTGCATGTAATAGGTTGTAACAGAGGAGGTTCCCTATTATGGTGAAGAGTTTAAATCCTGAGGAGGTCGTGGTTTTTCTTCTTGTATTGGGACAAGAAGTTTCCACGTAAAAATCTCTCTTGCACTTTGAGTTCCTTATTGCTTATGTTTTAAATTCCGCATTATTTGGCAATAAGTTCCACACTACAATTCACCCCCCTCTTGTAGTTCCTTCCGAGTTAACAGTATTGTGTTCACTCAATTATGATGTATAATAAATTAATTGTTAAATCAGTTATTTTACAAAGAGAATGAGTGATAGCTCAGTGGTAGAGCATCCTTCCCAGTCTTGGGAACGATTCTTACCAACGCATGGAGTGTGGACTAGAGACCACCCTCCTCTACATGCTCCTGCTAAAAAACGACCGAGTGTTGCAAATGAAACGCACACCTTAAAACAAGGAACCAAAGAGATTGAACATGCTCTAACTGTGGAAAAGAACACATGTTTTGTGGAAGAATAAATTGTGAAAATTAATCTCTATAAATCAGATAGTAAAAACTGTTTTTTCTTTAAAAAAAATATATAAAAATCCCTTGATATCCGGTTATATCTAAAATACCTATAAAATTTCAAAATTCTTTTTTTTTTTATTTTCATTCAAGGCTTTGCTAGCCCTCCTTCACCGTAAATTTTCTCTTTTTTTATGTTCTTTTTATATTCCTATTAAGCTATAGTTCCATGGATCATATGTTCTTTTTTTCGTAATGGTTTCGTATGTCCTTTTATCAATAAACTATTCAATGTTTTTTTCCAAGTCAATACCATATTCTAATTGAACTAGCAAATGTTCTTTTTATTCTTACTGGATGTTCTTTATAAGTTACTATCATGTTCTAATTCCATGAGCCATATGTTCTTTCTTTTTTTCATAATGGAATACTATGTTCTTTTAGCAATCAACTATATAACGTTTTTTCAATTTAATACCATATTCTAATTAAACTAGCTAGCAATATGTTCTTTACATTAGCAAACATATAAAAGAAAACCAACACAAAATCATAAGAGGAACATGATAATTACACCAAAGTAATTGGTATGCATATTATATTCTTAATTACATAGGAAATAACATTGAACATATCAGTATCTAAAATGAACATACACAAACACCAACTAGAACTACATCTTCTACATCTTAACATTTAATTTCATATCACAAATCATAACAAAAAAAGGAAAAATTAGAGCAATGACATAATATAAAAAAACTTTCTCCTTCTATGTTGATTCCATGATTTCCATCCAATATATCTTCGTCATTGTTAACATCATTTGAAGCTATAAAAGGACAATCCGAATCATCTTGAAATTCACAATCAACCATTGTTGTTATTTTTTGCAAAGTCAATGCAATCCACGTACTCCGAAAATATTAGTGCGAAATAATATTGTTATTGTTTACTCAAAATAATAGATAATAGTAATTTTAAATTTTTCAATAAAAGTTTAATTCAATCCGTGGGATAATGAGTTACAGCCGCAATTCTTGGGATAATGAGTTCAAACTTCATCTACTTAATTGCGTAATGAGTTACCTGTGCACTTTCTGTGGAACAAACCTCATGATTTTTTTTTTAAATTTAATTGAGGGGAGAGTAGTAAACTGTAAACTTCACTAAGAAAACGGTGTCGTATACAAACAGGTGCACAGAGAGCATCATGCTCTCTGGTGCACCTACTAATTTGCGGATTCTTACCCTTGGCAAGTTTTAATATCCATTAAGCTATTAATTACTTAAAGTGAAAAGAGGATAAATAATAAAACTCTAGAATATTCACGTCTACAATATTGATTGAAAGGGCCGAATGATCAACTTGTTATTTTCTTTTAGTCAAGAGACCTCGAAATTGGTTTTATGGCTTAGTGTTGCAGCTAATACCATGTCCTTTTAATACATTTTGGGATGAATCAACTCGTTCATCCCTTACTCCAAGTTAAATTAATTATTTAATAATTAAAAGAGACTAAAGTTAAATGTTCATAGTCAGTCGTCATATGAATAATTATTGCCTAAATAGATGTTTCTACTTTTATTTTCTTGTAGTCCATGTTAGGTTATTGATTATTTTTTAAATTTGTATTTGCGGTATTACATGCTTTATGTTTCGATCATACTTTTGTCTTATTGATCATTGAAGACACATCTTTATTTTGGTCTTGTTTGGACTTTGGAGAGAAGTCACTCATATCATAATTTATTTTTAGTTGTCTGGATATAATAGATGGAAACATTGACAAGGTTAACTCCCAACTATGCCCATGCCACCATTTTCAACTCCAAATATTGAATATTCCTCAATGGTCCCAATTATTGCCCCTTTTTACTCTAGCAGATGATATATCTGGTACAACAGGTAAAACATGATAATCATAAGTTTTTCTTCCGCCATTAATTTCGTCACACTTAGTTCTTGATTTTTCGCAAATCTTCCTCTTAATATTCAGTTAATTTCTATAAATTTCTTCTGAATCTTTATCGTTTGTAATTAACAAACAATTGCATTTATTCTGAAATTGCTAGTTTATGTGATCGAATTAACTGTTTTTTGTCAGAAGTTTGACTTAAATTTGGATAATCTGGAAACTAAACTTCCATCATGTTCAAATTTATATTCTCTCCTTGATTTAAGATTTGACTTGCTCCACTATTGAGTTTTTTCCCTTGTTTTTGTTTTTCTAGAATTTTTTAAAAATATTATGGAGGCTCATGCTATGATAAGCATGCTAAGATTAGTGAAAATTGAGAGAGCCCTAATTTGGGAAAGACGTGATGTTTGTAATTGTAATTTGATCAGTGGTTATAACATTAAAGACATTATTCAAGCAAGCAATTAAAAAAGAGTGTGTCACTGTAGACTGTAGTCTTGAGATGTGCATGATTGGGATTAACAAGGAGAATTCAGGTTGTCATACACCTATAAAAAATAAAATCCCAATAAAACCTCCTAACAATGTAGTTTGGTAAGTAGGGTCGAATTCACAGAGACATGATTGTTTTAATATAGCTTTTATATTATTGAGCAACTAAACAAGATCACAAATATTAGGTGAAAGGTTTAAACTAATAAAAAAGGAAAAGACAAATAAAAAAATTAAGGCAAAGGTTCAGTACCATGAACGCATGTCAGGATTGTAAATATGAATCAAACAATAATTGATCGAACAAAACTATCTAGGCAAACAAGTTCTATCAAATCAAAGTCTCCCTTAGACCACCAATCTAACAGGCTTTCGCAATTTATTAGAAATAGTTCTACCTATTATCGTAAGCCTAAACATTAGATTTATACCTCTCGACGCATGATCTAACATCTTACAACTTAATAAATCATGTCTGGCCAAACAAAATTGACAAGTAATAATAACGAACAAGAGAAAAAGGTAAAACCAAGCCATTATTGAAACATCACAAATCAACCTCTTTTACATATTCATGAATCCTCCTTAAACCCTAGAAAGAAAACTATTACATCATAAAATAAAAGAAGAAGAACTAGATCTAGAAAAGAAAATATAATTAAAAGAACAAACAAAAGAGAGAGAAGGAAATAAAAAGTACCTCAATTAAATAAAGTAATGGAGTTCATGACTTAATGAAGAATGAGGAAAAACTAGGGTTTACAACTAAAATGCTAGAGAGAATAAAGAAACTAAAATTAAAAGCTAGAGAGAGTGTGTATATGAAACCTAATATAAATAAGACTAAGTATTCTAATAAGAGTGGGAAAGTAGTTTACAAAATAAGGAAAGTCTAATAAATTATTTAAATGGGCGGATTTAGTGATCCGCGCATATGGTAGCAGATTCCAGCTGAACAGTACGAACTTATGAATCCCACATCATTCAAACCATAATTATCCTTGGGTCGTGTGACCAATAAATGGAAAGCCCTTCAAGTCTAGTTTCCAAAACCGCTGGAATCATCCAATTATCATAAACACAACATAAGTTATGGTCAGAAGAGTAGGCGTGACTCCTTTTCCATATTTCTTCTAATAATTTTCCACTTTATTTTGGTTCAAATTTAAAAGATATAAACGAAAAGATCCTTATAAATGTATCTTCTTCGAAATATTCGTAATGTACAACCTTGAATAATCATACTCCAAATTAAAAGCCAGTGCAAAATTGAAAAGAGTCATGCCATTCAAAGTGGAATTTTATTAGAGTGTGTTATCCATACTTAAAATTCATTAAAAACACCAAAACATACCAAATAGGGTAGAACAACATAACTTGAGAATAAATTGCAATAATAAAATCTAATAACGAATATAAATGCTCTAAAATGTAATCTAAATGCACCTAAAAATTATATATAAATATGACACATCAAGAAGACTTTAGGCTTCTTCAGAGCTCAATTAGACTCAAACTACTATGACGACCAAAAGATCTAATATTCATAAGATCCTTCTCGACTCAACGATATGTGACTTTGATTTAGAAACTTATGGTTATTCAATGAAGGCTATTGAAGGACCTACAATCTCTATGATCCACATAACCCTAGAAGATGGTTGCAATTACGCGAGCTTTAAAGTTGTGGGCAGTAGTAGTAAATAAAAAGGAAGGAAGAAGATGGCAATGGATAAAGAGAAAGGAAGAAAGACTAACTTGCAATAGTAGGGACAAAAGAAAGAAAGAAATAAGATGCAAATGGAGCAATAAAAAAAGAAAGGAAGAAGATGACAATGGGTGAAGAGATGTGGACTTAAAGTAGTAGGGACAACAAAGAAGGAAGAAGGAAGAAAGAAGATGAAAATGGAGTAGTAACTAAATAAAAAAAAAAAAAAAATCAACTTGTGAAACTAATCACTTGGTGAGTGGGAGCATGTTTATGAAAAATAAGGTATAATTGGGTCCGTAGTGGAATAATCAAAAGTTGGACCGAAATGCTTATTGTTGGGACCATTCCTATCAATTTTTCCTTAATAGATTGGTTTTGTATTATGATTTGAATTTTGGGAGTTGACTTTAGTTTTTAAAGGCTTTAAATGGTGCCAAAAAATTTTTGAGGGGCAAATGGTTGTAATTTGTAAATATTTATTTGTTCACTTTTAATTATGGTTTGAAGTACTTTATTGTTATTGTTTTCCACTGTAAAATTATAAAGAGGCCTAACCTTTTTAACATGTGGTGGTAATATTTTCAATATTCACTTTTTTTTTACAAATGTATACTTAAAGGAAGATAATGATTAGGTTGCTAGATAACCATATCCAGATTGGTTTTGAATAGTCATTTAATTAATGAGATCCATTCAACTTTGCCACATGCTTCCATTTACCTTGGTTATTTCAAAAAGTGAAGTGTGACTATAATAAAAACGTAGAAAGTATCTTTTTTTTTTAGGGGAAAGAGAGGTGCATTAATCGAGGGACAAAGTGTGCATCAGTACATAAAGAGCCATATCTCGAGGAACATGGTTCTCCCAACATTGTTCAATACCAAAAGGCACAACTCTTGCAAGGTTATGGGCAACAGTATTCCCATCCCTTTTTACATGAGTGAAACAAATAGAGTTAAAGCCATTACTCAATGCAAGAACATATCCTAAAATATGATCAAGGTCCGAGAAAAAGCGTGCCGCTTTTGTCAAACGGGAAGTTACTACCTGGGAATCGGGCTCAATAATAACATCCAAATAACCATGTGACTTGGCAAATCTTACAGCTAGGTGAACAGCTTTGCATTCCGCCACCTCTGGAGGCCACCAGGCTCGCATCCTTCTCACGACTGAAAAACAAACCTTCGCTTCCGAATCTCGAGCCACAACTCCCAAGCCAACCCAACCATCCTCTGCAATGTGTGCATCAACATTTATTTTTATAGAGCCAAGTGGTGGAGCACGCCAACGAGGTGAACTTACAACACCATTAATCCTCACTCCACCATAGATGCTCGTGGAGTACAGATTATACTCTTCGGTTGCCTCATTACACGATGGGCAATCACAACAAGTGGTTGACATTTGTTCTCAAAAACAAATCGGTTTCTCTCGCCCATAAATCCCACGGAAGGAAACAACCTTTTTGCACCTTTTTTTGATCCATTTCACTCCATCTAACAATAGCTTCACACATGTCTTCACTCTCAATGCCTTGAATCATTTCCTGGCAGCCCATGTCCTCCCACGACCCTACGAGTTCTCGGGCAACAAAATAATGCGTGCTTGCATGCAGCGTTTCTTCACCAACCTCACACCACGGGCGGTGGCCTCATCAATGAGATGACGACTTTTTAGCATCGCATGGACCGGTAATGACTTAGTGCAAACTCGCCACAAAAAATGTCGGACTTTTGGTGATACCTTCAAGCCCCATAAAATCACCCACGCTCTATGAAAATCATCCAAATTCCCACCTTACCCTAGTATATACGCAGTTTTGACTAAATAGAGACCATCTTTTGAGTAGGCCCAAGTTAATTCGTCTTGAACAAGTCTTGAACTCAAGGGAATTGCCATTATGCACCGTTGATCTCGAATATTAAAATGACTCTCAATGAGATCAACATTCCATTCCTTCCTCTCTCCATCAATTATATCTCTCACTACTTCCAAACCCTCCACTCTATCACTCTTAATGAATGTACCTTCTTCATCCCCCACCCACGGTTCCTTCCAAATGTCAATCTTTCTCCCATCCCCAACATGCCATATAAGCCCCTCCTTCACCAAGCTCTTAGCACTCTATATACTACTCCATGAATAGCTATTAGAATACCTAAGTCTAGCTTGAAAAATATCACCGCGGGGGTAATATTTTGCACTCATAACACGACTCAAAAGGGAATTTTTGTGATGCAACAATCTCCACACTTGCCTTCCTAATAGAGCGTCATTGAAAACCGCTAGATCTTTGAAGCCCATCCCTCCCATGCAATTTGGCTTAAACATTTTCTCTCAACTCACCCAATGCATTTTCCTCTCCTCTCCCTTACCACCCCACCAAAACTGAGCCATAGCGAGAATGGATTTCCGAATAACGTACCACGGGAATTTATAGACACCCATAAGATAAGTAGGAAGAGCTTGAATCACAACTTTTATCAACACCACCTTCCTCGCCCTCGATAATAATTTCTCCTTCTACCCTCTCAACGTTTTCCACATTCTATCTAACAGCTCCTAAAATACCACCTTCTTTGATCTTCCAGCAATAGTGGGAATGCCAAGATATTTTTGATGCTTGTCAACCTGCCTCATATGAACAAGAAGAATCAAGTCTGCTTTATGCTCACAGCTCACACCTTTACTAAAAGATACCTTCGACTTTTCATGGTTAATTTTATGTCCGGACGCTGCTTCATATTCGTTGAGAATATCAACTATAGTTGTGCATTCCTCGTCGGGTAGCTCTAGTAAAAAGAAGACTGTCATCTCGCAAAAAGAAGATGTGAAATTTTCGGCCCATTCGGCGCAAGCTTTAGCACCATAAATAGCTCTTGCATTAACCTTCTGCTGAATCATCTGAGAAAAAGCATCAACAACCAATATAAATAGAAAAGGAGACAGGGGGTCACCCTGTCGCAAGCCTCTAGAAGGAGTAACTGAGCCACTCACTCTCCTATTTATAATAAAAGAGTAAGTGACCGTTGAAACACAACTCATCACCAAATTCACCCATCGCCCATATGATGATTCATATAACTTATACATTTCATAGCTTAATTAAATTGTTTTCATCCAATCTCATATCAAGAAATATACATACACATAGATTGAATCTACATATACACAATAAATGAAGATATATAATGAATTGTCTTTATCATAAATACATACCAATAACAACTAATATGGAGATCGATCTCTATATATACTCTGCACTATCTCCTAGTTGATTTGCCGCTTCCAATATGCTAATATCTAAGACACATAAAACCGAAAAAATTGTTAGCATATAGTAAATGCAAATTGCATATTATTATAAGAAATACATTCATATATATAAATTATCATATCTTACCCACATTGAAACACATTACAACTAACTTTTCTCATTTAAACTATTAACAAATTATAAATGAAATTTGTTTGCATTAAACTAAGTTAATAGCTAATGTAGCTAATCAAATAATTCAATTAGCATATTTTCGGGTTCCGAAGCACGACCCTTTTGTATAACTTTTCTGCAATTTCAGTCCCACTCAAATGCAACCTTTAATTTCTCTCCCAAACTAATATAAACATATTAGAAAATAAAAATCAAAATAATTAAAAAGGCAACCTTTAATTTCTTGACCAACTGCGTAAGAGAGGGTGGGTGGCGCGCAGGTGGGTGGCGCGCAGTAGGTGGCGCGCACGTGTGGCGGCGCTCGGGTGGTTGGTGCGCAACGGTGGCGTCGCTCGGGTGGTTGGTGTTGCGTGGGTCGCGTGGTGCGCCGGGGATGGCGCGTAGGAGGCCGCGTGGCGCGAACAGGAGGGTGGACCGGAGCTCGGGGGGTGGTTCAATTCAAAGCTAGGGCTCGGGGGTGGTTCAATTCGCAAGGGTAGGGCTCGAGGTGGTTTCTTTCTTTGCGAGGTGAGGAATTTTTCGTGAATGAAAAATTAGGTGGAGCGAGGGAAGAATTAATGAGAGCGAGGGAAGAATTTTGGGGGAAAAAATAAAACAAAGGGCTGCGGTTGTGTAGAAAACCGCAGCCCTTCCATTAAGGGTGCGGTCAGGCCCAAAACCACAGCCCTTCGTGCAATAAAGGGCTGCGGTTTTGGGCCTGACCGCAACCCTTAATGGAAGGGCTGCGGTTTTCTACACAACCGCAACCCTTTTACAACAGCAAATGGCTTTTTTTTCCTCTAGTGCATCAAAGCCCATTGTCAACAAAAGCTTCATGAGAAAACCCCACTCCACACGATCATATATAGGCTTTACTCATGTCCAGCTTCATTGCAACTAAACCCTTCCTGTTGTTATTCCTCTTTTTCATTGAATGAAAAATTTCCAGAGCTATCAAGGAGTTATCAGAAATCATTCTCCCCGGCACAAAAGCACTCTGATTTTCCTTTACAATATAAAGGAGGAATTGTTTAAGCCTGACGCGCTTGTTGTAAACACGTCAAAAATAACCTAAACTACCCAATATAGGGCAAGCAAAGGGTCGAATCCACAAGGAATAAGGGAAACACCAATAAGTATTGACTTATAATAACCTAGCTTAGATCTATCTTTTTTGAAGATTTATAAATGAAAAGACAATAAGAAAATAACATTGGGAAAGGAGGCATCCATCAATTAACTCATTCATAAACCAAGTAATCACAATGAGAATCAAGAATGGGGATCAATTAGGGGGAATTATTCATCCATTGGTACTCTGACTACTCTCTCGAGCTAGCTAGATTGGCCTAGTATCTTACCAAAGACCTATTCTCATGGCTAAAACATTCAACCAAGCATATCCATAAACATGATGAATATAAACAAGCAAACTAAGTCCCCTAGGCTAGGTAGTCCCTATTCTCATGGTCATTCAAGCCTAATAATTGATTTGAGGCAACTCCTTAACTTCATCTCTCGATCCTTCACTAAGGGTACCTAAATTATGCTCTTATGATGGCCAATCAAACAAACATTCATAAAAAAAAGCCAAATTAATTAACCAAAATTATCCCAAGTCAAAACCCAATGTTTAATTTAGAGGTTCATGAACTCATCAATGACTTCAAACCCTTCCCAAAGAAATAGCTACTCACAAATCATAAAAAATAAACTAAAGGACATTAACAACTATTAACATGAACAAAAACAATACTCTAGGATGAACAAGTAAATAGAGTGAGAATGACATGAAAATAAGAAAATAAAGCAATAAAATATGAGATAGAGTAAAAAATTCTCATTAAAGTTGCAAGGGGCCTCCAAATTTTCAAGTTTCCTTCTTAGATTCTTTAAATTCCAAGCTTTCAACAAGTTTCTCTCACTTCTCTCTATAGAAGATGAGATTTTCTCTCTCCTAGGGCTTTAAGAATTTCAATTCTCATCTTATTAAAATATGATGTAAATTAGCTGGACCTAAAATAAGAGGAGTTTCTCTTACATAGTCCTAAAATAAACTAAGTAAAATTAAAAGAAAACCCTCGTACACAAGAGAATAAAGAGAAGAAAGTTTTCCATAAAACCAATCGACCCGGGCGCTCGGGTTTGGGTTGACCCAGGCGGGTAAGACCATTAGAATTGAAAATTCAGTTTTCCGCAAATTGACCCGGGAGGGTCTATTGACCCGAGCGCTCGGGTCACTTATTCAGTTTCGTCACCTCACTTTCAAACGGCCATATCTCACTTGTTTTTCATTGGAATTGGGCTTGTGACCACTCGTTGGAAAGCTATTGAGTTAAGCTTTTATCTCCAACTAGAATCGCTCAAATTTTGTGTGCTGAAAGTTATGACCATTTGAAGTTGACTATTGTGCACAAACCCTTCTAAAACCTCTTATATTTGCCCCCATGAACTTGGTGATGCTTCTTTGACCTTACTCTTCGATCTTAATATCCGGGGTTGTGCCAACATCCTCTAAGCACACTCATAAGTCCTGAAACGAAACAAAGCGCCCGAAGAAAGTGCACAAGGAGGAAAATTGCACAAATTAAGGAAATAACTAACAAACTAGCCTAAACTAACTTAAAAACAACTATAATACCAACTAAAAGCTTAAAAAGTAAAGCAATAAACAAGACATAAAAGCCTAAGTACAAGAGCTTTAGAAGCAATTTTATACAATACATTACAGAGACTGATAGGCCTAAATTCAGAAACAGAAGTATGAGACTTTACTTTTGGAATAAGAGCAATGGTAGTATAGTTTACATTCCCCGGACAAGAAATGTTATGTAAAAAATTACTAACAAAAGCAAATACCTCATCTCCGATAATATGCCAGAACCGCTGATAAAAGATCGCATGCATACCATCAGGTCCTGGAGCCTTGCAGGGATGCATTTGGCTCAAAGCTGTAAAAATCTCCTCCTTTGTGTAAGGGCGCAAAAGTATATCATTGAACTCTAGGGTCACAAAGGCTCTCACATGCTGCAAAACTTCTTGTAAACTATCTGGGGATGGCTCAAAGGAAATTGAAATTGTATGAAAATAATATTCAACCTCTTTGCTAATATTTCCTTCATCAATCTACCATCCACCATCTCTATCAAAAAAGCCTCGGATATAATTGCGCTGCTTTCTCTGAGATGCTTTATGGTGAAAATAAGAAGTATTTCTATCCCCATCTTTAATTTAAGATACTCTTGATCTTAAGTACCAATAAGCTTCATTTTTTGCATTCAAAGAGTCAAGTTTCTCCTCAAGAGCAACACATTTACCGCAACTTGCCTCGGTTGTCTCCTCCATCTGCGCTTCATGCAGTTTCTTCTCTGTTTTCTCTATCTGTTTCTTTAGATTTACAAACCCTTTCTTACTCCATAACTTCAGCCCCTTAGCCACTGATCCGAGCCTCTCCTCAATAGGTCCTCCTGCTGCCTCGTTCTATGCCCCTCTCACCGCCTCCTCACATGTATAATCTAGGAGCCAACACGTTTCAAACTTATAACCCCTCGTGAATATCCTTTGCCCTCTCTCCGAGCTGTTGATCGTAACACAATCGCAGCATGATTCGAGTTATACCTCACTGTATGGTCTATGAATGCATCCGGATAAAGTTGCTTCCAAGAATAAGTGACAATAAATCGATCCAACCTCTCTCTAATCCTTCACTAGTGGAAAAAACGCTATATGTCACAACACAACCGCTGCGGTCCCTAAGAGAATCGAATCGGTAAATCTTCGAAATTTTGGGTGGGAAATTGGGGCAAGACAAACCCGAGGTTCTTAGTGAACCGGATTAGTTAATGTAAAACCGATTCGGTCTTATGTTAACCGATCCAGGTGCACATAACCGGATCGCAAAGCTGCGTTTTCGGCCCAATTCACCCCATAAATACCTGGCCCAACTCACCAAAAGCGCTGGCCCAATAAATCTAACCCTAAGCGCCTCACCTCCCTCTCTCACTCAACCTCTCAACCTCTCAAATCTTCCATCTCCTCTTTTTAATTTTCCCCCTAACTTTCTCACTCCTCCTTCAATTTTCCGCCATGGAAGACGAGAAACTGACTTAATCTCTTTCACTCCCTCTTTACCTCGAACTCCCAAAATCTTCGGCAGATTCGACTCTTCTTCTTCATCCTCCACTCACCAAAACCCTAATTCCATCTCCTCAAACGACTTCGTCAAATCCGCCGTAAAAAGCTCGATTACATGATCCTATTCCTCGATCGCAAGCTCTCCAAGGTCAACAACAACAACTCCAACAATGGCGGAAGCAGGAGCAACAATTCGCTCACTGTTTTCCTTCGGCAGATCTTCGAGTCAATGCGGAGAGGATTCGGCGACGGATGCGAGAAGTTGCGGTGGCTAAATACCGTTCTATCTTTCTTTCTCTCCTAAAATCGATGTTAGTGGGTTCTATCTCTCCTAACCTGAGGTATTGAAATTGTGATTTATTGGAGTTTTTGAAACGGTTCGAACTCTTTATCTCTACTCCTTCATCTTCGTCACTCTTATTTTCCCAATCATCGTCATAATCGCTCTAATTTTTCTTCTATCCTAGTGTTTCCAGTTGAAGTTTTTAGGATCGTCTCGCTATCTGGGTTCGTTTCTTCGCAATTTGAAGAACCATAGGTTTCTCCATCTGATTTCAAGTTCGAATCATTCAAGGACTATTAGGTATATGATTGAAATTCTGTATCTTTATCATATTTTGCAAAATTGTTGTAATGAATTGTTTCAGATCCAAATAAAGGATATAATTGATAGGTGATTTCCAAATTAAGTTCCAAGTTTCTTGCAACGAGTTGTTATGGTCAGAAGAGTAGGCGTGACTCCTTTTCCACATTTCTTCTAATAATTTTCCACTTTATTTTGGTTCAAATTTAAAAGATATAAACGAAAAGATCCTTATAAATGTATCTTCTTCCAAATATTCGTAATGTACAACCTTGAATAATCATACTCCAAATTAAAAGCCGGTGCAAAATTGAAAAGAGTCATGCCATTCAAAGTGGAATTTTATTAGAGTGTGTTATCCATACTTAAAATTCATTAAAAACACCAAAACATACCAAATAGGGTAGAACAACATAACTTGAGAATAAATTGCAATAATAAAATCTAATAACGAATATAAATGCTCTAAAATGTAATCTAAATGCACCTAAAAATTATATATAAATATGACACATCAAGAAGACTTTAGGCTTCTTCAGAGCTCAATTAGACTCAAACTACTATGACGACCAAAAGATCTAATATTCATAAGATCCTTCTCGACTCAACGATATGTGACTTTGATTTAGAAACTTATGGTTATTCAATGAAGGCTATTGAAGGACCTACAATCTCTATGATCCACATAACCCTAGAAGATGGTTGCAATTACGCGAGCTTTAAAGTTGTGGGCAGTAGTAGTAAATAAAAAGGAAGGAAGAAGATGGCAATGGATAAAGAGAAAGGAAGAAAGACTAACTTGCAATAGTAGGGACAAAAGAAAGAAAGAAATAAGATGCAAATGGAGCAATAAAAAAAGAAAGGAAGAAGATGACAATGGGTGAAGAGATGTGGACTTAAAGTAGTAGGGACAACAAAGAAGGAAGAAGGAAGAAAGAAGATGAAAATGGAGTAGTAACTAAATAAAAAAAGAAAAAAAATCAACTTGTGAAACTAATCACTGGTGAGCTGGGAGCATGTTTATGAAAAATAAGGTATAATTGGGTCTGTAGTGGAATAATCAAAAGTTGGGACTGAAATGCTTATTGTTGGGACCATTCCTATCAATTTTTCCTTAATAGATTGGTTTTGTATTATGATTTGAATTTTGGGAGTTGACTTTAGTTTTTAAAGGCTTTAAATGGTGCCAAAAAATTTTTGAGGGGCAAATGGTTGTAATTTGTAAATATTTATTTGTTCACTTTTAATTATGGTTTGAAGTACTTTATTGTTATTGTTTTCCACTGTAAAATTATAAAGAGGCCTAACCTTTTTAACATGTGGTGGTAATATTTTCAATATTCACTTTTTTTTTACAAATGTATACTTAAAGGAAGATAATGATTAGGTTGCTAGATAACCATATCCAGATTGGTTTTGAATAGTCATTTAATTAATGAGATCCATTCAACTTTGCCACATGCTTCCATTTACCTTGGTTATTTCAAAAAGTGAAGTGTGACTATAATAAAAACGTAGAAAGTATCTTTTTTTTTTAGGGGAAAGAGAGGTGCATTAATCGAGGGACAAAGTGTGCATCAGTACATAAAGAGCCATATCTCGAGGAACATGGTTCTCCCAACATTGTTCAATACCAAAAGGCACAACTCTTGCAAGGTTATGGGCAACAGTATTCCCATCCCTTTTTACATGAGTGAAACAAATAGAGTTAAAGCCATTACTCAATGCAAGAACATATCCTAAAATATGATCAAGGTCCGAGAAAAAGCGTGCCGCTTTTGTCAAACGGGAAGTTACTACCTGGGAATCGGGCTCAATAATAACATCCAAATAACCATGTGACTTGGCAAATCTTACAGCTAGGTGAACAGCTTTGCATTCCGCCACCTCTGGAGGCCACCAGGCTCGCATCCTTCTCACGACTGAAAAACAAACCTTCGCTTCCGAATCTCGAGCCACAACTCCCAAGCCAACCCAACCATCCTCTGCAATGTGTGCATCAACATTTATTTTTATAGAGCCAAGTGGTGGAGCACGCCAACGAGGTGAACTTACAACACCATTAATCCTCACTCCACCATAGATGCTCGTGGAGTACAGATTATACTCTTCAGTTTGCCTCATTACACGATGGGCAATCACAACAAGTGGTTGACATTTGTTCTCAAAAACAAATCGGTTTCTCTCGGCCCATAAATCCCACGGAAGGAAACAACCTTTTTGCACCTTTTTTTGATCCATTTCACTCCATCTAACAATAGCTTCACACATGTCTTCACTCTCAATGCCTTGAATCATTTCCTGGCAGCCCATGTCCTCCCACAGCCTACGAGTTCTCGGGCAACAAAATAATGCGTGCTGCATGCAGCGTTTCTTCACCAACCTCACACCACGGGCAGCTGGCCTCATCAATGAGATGACGACTTTTTAGTACTGCGCGGACTGGTAATGACTTAGTGCAAACTCGCCACAAAAAATGTCGGACTTTTGGTGATACCTTCAAGCCCCATAAAATCACCCACGCTCTATGAAAATCATCCAAATTCCCACCTTACCCTAGTATATACGCAGTTTTGACTAAATAGAGACCATCTTTTGAGTAGGCCCAAGTTAATTCGTCTTGAACAAGTCTTGAACTCAAGGGAATTGCCATTATGCACCGTTGATCTCGAATATTAAAATGACTCTCAATGAGATCAACATTCCATTCCTTCCTCTCTCCATCAATTATATCTCTCACTACTTCCAAACCCTCCACTCTATCACTCTTAATGAATGTACCTTCTTCATCCCCCACCCACGGTTCCTTCCAAATGTCAATCTTTCTCCCATCCCCAACATGCCATATAAGCCCCTCCTTCACCAAGCTCTTAGCACTCTATATACTACTCCATGAATAGCTATTAGAATACCTAAGTCTAGCTTGAAAAATATCACCATGGGGTAATATTTTGCACTCATAACACGACTCAAAAGGGAATTTTTGTGATGCAACAATCTCCACACTTGCCTTCCTAATAGAGCGTCATTGAAAACCGCTAGATCTTTGAAGCCCATCCCTCCCATGCAATTTGGCTTAAACATTTTCTCTCAACTCACCCAATGCATTTTCCTCTCCTCTCCCTTACCACCCCACCAAAACTGAGCCATAGCAGAATGGATTTCCAGAATAACAGCCACAGGAATTTATAGACACCCATAAGATAAGTAGGAAGAGCTTGAATCACAACTTTTATCAACACCACCTTCCTCGCCCTCGATAATAATTTCTCCTTCTACCCTCTCAACGTTTTCCACATTCTATCTAACAGCTCCTAAAATACCACCTTCTTTGATCTTCCAGCAATAGTGGGAATGCCAAGATATTTTTGATGCTTGTCAACCTGCCTCATATGAACAAGAAGAATCAAGTCTGCTTTATGCTCACAGCTCACACCTTTACTAAAAGATACCTTCGACTTTTCATGGTTAATTTTATGTCCGGACGCTGCTTCATATTCGTTGAGAATATCAACTATAGTTGTGCATTCCTGTCGGGTAGCTCTAGTAAAAAGAAGACTGTCATCTGCAAAAAGAAGATGTGAAATTTCTGGCCCATTGCGGCAAGCTTTAGCACCATAAATAGCTCTTGCATTAACCTTCTCAATTGAATCATCTGAGAAAAAGCATCAACAACCAATATAAATAGAAAAGGAGACAGGGGGTCACCCTGTCGCAAGCCTCTAGAAGGAGTAACTGAGCTACTCACTCTCCCATTTATAATAAAAGAGTAAGTGACCGTTGAAACACAACTCATCACCAAATTCACCCATCGCCCATATGATGATTCATATAACTTATACATTTCATAGCTTAATTAAATTGTTTTCATCCAATCTCATATCAAGAAATATACATACACATAGATTGAATCTACATATACACAATAAATGAAGATATATAATGAATTGTCTTTATCATAAATACATACCAATAACAACTAATATGGAGATCGATCTCTATATATACTCTGCACTATCTCCTAGTTGATTTGCCGCTTCCAATATGCTAATATCTAAGACACATAAAACCGAAAAAATTGTTAGCATATAGTAAATGCAAATTGCATATTATTATAAGAAATACATTCATATATATAAATTATCATATCTTACCCACATTGAAACACATTACAACTAACTTTTCTCATTTAAACTATTAACAAATTATAAATGAAATTTGTTTGCATTAAACTAAGTTAATAGCTAATGTAGCTAATCAAATAATTCAATTAGCATATTTTCGGGTTCCGAAGCACGACCCTTTTGTATAACTTTTCTGCAATTTCAGTCCCACTCAAATGCAACCTTTAATTTCTCTCCCAAACTAATATAAACATATTAGAAAATAAAAATCAAAATAATTAAAAAGGCAACCTTTAATTTCTTGACCAACTGCGTAAGAGAGGGTGGGTGGCGCGCAGGTGGGTGGCGCGCAGGTAGGTGGCGCGCACCGGTGGCAGGCGCTCAGGTGGTTGGTGCGCAACGGTGGCAGTCGCTCAGGTGGTTGGTGTTGCGTGGGTCTGCGTGGTGCGCTGGGGATGGCGCGTAGGAGGCTGCGTGGCGCGAACAGGAGGGTGGACCGGAGCTCAGGGGGTGGTTCAATTCGAAAGCTAGGGCTCAGGGGGTGGTTCAATTCGCAAGGGTAGGGCTCAGGTGGTTTCGCTGCTGCGTGGTGAGGAATTTTTCGTGAATGAAAAATTAGGTGGAGCGAGGGAAGAATTAATGAGAGCGAGGGAAGAATTTTGGGGGAAAAAATAAAACAAAGGGCTGCGGTTGTGTAGAAAACCGCAGCCCTTCCATTAAGGGCTGCGGTCGGGCCCAAAAACCACAGCCCTTCGTGCAATAAAGGGTCTGCGGTTTTGGGCCTGACCGCAACCCTTAATGGAAGGGCTGCGGTTTTCTACACAACCGCAACCCTTTTACAACAGCAAATGGCTTTTTTTTCCTCTAGTGCATCAAAGCCCATTGTCAACAAAAGCTTCATGAGAAAACCCCACTCCACACGATCATATATAGGCTTTACTCATGTCCAGCTTCATTGCAACTAAACCCTTCCTGTTGTTATTCCTCTTTTTCATTGAATGAAAAATTTCCAGAGCTATCAAGGAGTTATCAGAAATCATTCTCCCCGGCACAAAAGCACTCTGATTTTCCTTTACAATATAAAGGAGGAATTGTTTAAGCCTGACGCGCTTGTTGTAAACACGTCAAAAATAACCTAAACTACCCAATATAGGGCAAGCAAAGGGTCGAATCCACAAGGAATAAGGGAAACACCAATAAGTATTGACTTATAATAACCTAGCTTAGATCTATCTTTTTTTGAAGATTTATAAATGAAAAGACAATAAGAAAATAACATTGGGAAAGGAGGCATCCATCAATTAACTCATTCATAAACCAAGTAATCACAATGAGAATCAAGAATGGGGATCAATTAGGGGGAATTATTCATCCATTGGTACTCTGACTACTCTCTCGAGCTAGCTAGATTGGCCTAGTATCTTACCAAAGACCTATTCTCATGGCTAAAACATTCAACCAAGCATATCCATAAACATGATGAATATAAACAAGCAAACTAAGTCCCCTAGGCTAGGTAGTCCCTATTCTCATGGTCATTCAAGCCTAATAATTGATTTGAGGCAACTCCTTAACTTCATCTCTCGATCCTTCACTAAGGGTACCTAAATTATGCTCTTATGATGGCCAATCAAACAAACATTCATAAAAAAAAGCCAAATTAATTAACCAAAATTATCCCAAGTCAAAACCCAATGTTTAATTTAGAGGTTCATGAACTCATCAATGACTTCAAACCCTTCCCAAAGAAATAGCTACTCACAAATCATAAAAAATAAACTAAAGGACATTAACAACTATTAACATGAACAAAAACAATACTCTAGGATGAACAAGTAAATAGAGTGAGAATGACATGAAAATAAGAAAATAAAGCAATAAAATATGAGATAGAGTAAAAAATTCTCATTAAAGTTGCAAGGGGCCTCCAAATTTTCAAGTTTCCTTCTTAGATTCTTTAAATTCCAAGCTTTCAACAAGTTTCTCTCACTTCTCTCTATAGAAGATGAGATTTTCTCTCTCCTAGGGCTTTAAGAATTTCAATTCTCATCTTATTAAAATATGATGTAAATTAGTTGGACCTAAAATAAGAGGAGTTTCTCTTACATAGTCCTAAAATAAACTAAGTAAAATTAAAAGAAAACCCTCGTACACAAGAGAATAAAGAGAAGAAAGTTTTCCATAAAACCAATCGACCCGGGCGCTCGGGTTTGGGTTGACCCAGGCGGGTAAGACCATTAGAATTGAAAATTCAGTTTTCCGCAAATTGACCCGGGAGGGTCTATTGACCCGAGCGCTCGGGTCACTTATTCAGTTTCGTCACCTCACTTTCAAACGGCCATATCTCACTTGTTTTTCATTGGAATTGGGCTTGTGACCACTCGTTGGAAAGCTATTGAGTTAAGCTTTTATCTCCAACTAGAATCGCTCAAATTTTGTGTGCTGAAAGTTATGACCATTTGAAGTTGACTATTGTGCACAAACCCTTCTAAAACCTCTTATATTTGCCCCCATGAACTTGGTGATGCTTCTTTGACCTTACTCTTCGATCTTAATATCCGGGGTTGTGCCAACATCCTCTAAGCACACTCATAAGTCCTGAAACGAAACAAAGCGCCCAAAGAAAGTGCACAAGGAGGAAAATTGCACAAATTAAGGAAATAACTAACAAACTAGCCTAAACTAACTTAAAAACAACTATAATACCAACTAAAAGCTTAAAAAGTAAAGCAATAAACAAGACATAAAAGCCTACGTACAAGAGCTTTAGAAGCAATTTTATACAATACATTACAGAGACTGATAGGCCTAAATTCAGAAACAGAAGTATGAGACTTTACTTTTGGAATAAGAGCAATGGTAGTACAGTTTACATTCCCCGGACAAGAAATGTTATGTAAAAAATTACTAACAAAAGCAAATACCTCATCTCCGATAATATGCCAGAACCGCTGATAAAAGATCGCATGCATACCATCGTCCCTGGAGCCTTGCAGGGATGCATTTGGCTCAAAGCTGTAAAAATCTCCTCCTTTGTGTAAGGGCGCAAAAGTATATCATTGAACTCTAGGGTCACAAAGGCTCTCACATGCTGCAAAACTTCTTGTAAACTATCTGGGGATGGCTCAGAGGAAATTGAAATTGTATGAAAATAATATTCAACCTCTTTGCTAATATTTCCTTCATCAATCTACCATCCACCATCTCTATCAAAAAGCCTCGGATATAATTGCTTGCTTTCTCTCGAGATGCTTTATGGTGAAAATAAGAAGTATTTCTATCCCCATCTTTAATTTAAGATACTCTTGATCTTAAGTACCAATAAGCTTCATTTTTTGCATTCAAAGAGTCAAGTTTCTCCTCAAGAGCAACACATTTATCGCAACTTGCCTCGGTTGTGTCCTCCATCTGCGCTTCATGCAGTTTCTTCTCTGTTTTCTCTATCTGTTTCTTTAGATTTACAAACCCTTTCTTACTCCATAACTTCAGCCCCTTAGCCACTGATCCGAGCCTCTCCTCAATAGGTCCTCCTGCTGCCTCGTTCTATGCCCCTCTCACCGCCTCCTCACATGTATAATCGAGGAGCCAACACGTTTCAAACTTATAACCCCTCGTGCCTATCCTTTGCCCTCTCTCCGAGCTGTTGATCGTAACACAATCGCAGCATGATTCGAGTTATACCTCACTGTATGGTCTATGAATGCATCCGGATAAAGTTGCTTCCAAGAATAAGTGACAATAAATCGATCCAACCTCTCTCTAATCCTTCACTAGTGGAAAAAACGCTATATGTCACAACACAACCGCTGCGGTCCCTAAGAGAATCGAATCGGTAAATCTTCGAAATTTTGGGTGGGAAATTGGGCAAGACAAACCGCTGAGGTTCTTAGTGAACCGGATTAGTTAACAGAAAACTGATTCGGTCTTATGTTAACTGATCCGGTGCACATAACCGGATCAGTAAAGCTGCGTTTTCAGCCCAATTCACCCCATAAATACCTGGCCCAACTCACCAAAAGCGCTGGCCCAATAAATCTAACCCTAAGCGCCTCACCTCCCTCTCTCACTCAACCTCTCAACCTCTCAAATCTTCCATCTCCTCTTTTTAATTTTCCCCCTAACTTTCTCACTCCTCCTTCAATTTTCCGCCATGGAAGACGAGAAACTGACTTAATCTCTTTCACTCCCTCTTTACCTCGAACTCCCAAAATCTTCGGCAGATTCGACTCTTCTTCTTCATCCTCCACTCACCAAAACCCTAATTCCATCTCCTCAAACGACTTCGTCAAATCCGCCGGTAAAAAGCTCGATTACATGATCCTATTCCTCGATCGCAAGCTCTCCAAGGTCAACAACAACAACTCCAACAATGGCGGAAGCAGGAGCAACAATTCGCTCACCTGTTTTCCTTCGGCAGATCTTCGAGTCAATGCGGAGAGGATTCGGCGACAGATGCAGGAAGTTGCGGTGGCTAAATACCGTTCTATCTTTCTTTCTCTCCTAAAATCGATGTTAGTGGGTTCTATCTCTCCTAACCTGAGGTATTGAAATTGTGATTTATTGGAGTTTTTGAAACGGTTCGAACTCTTTATCTCTACTCCTTCATCTTCGTCACTCTTATTTTCCCAATCATCGTCATAATCGCTCTAATTTTTCTTCTATCCTAGTGTTTCCAGTTGAAGTTTTTAGGATCGTCTCGCTATCTGGGTTCGTTTCTTCGCAATTTGAAGAACCATAGGTTTCTCCATCTGATTTCAAGTTCGAATCATTCAAGGACTATTAGGTATATGATTGAAATTCTGTATCTTTATCATATTTTGCAAAATTGTTGTAATGAATTGTTTCAGATCCAAATAAAGGATATAATTGATAGGTGATTTCCAAATTAAGTTCCAAGTTTCTTGCAACGAGTTGTTATGGTCAGAAGAGTAGGCGTGACTCCTTTTCCACATTTCTTCTAATAATTTTCCACTTTATTTTGGTTCAAATTTAAAAGATATAAACGAAAAGATCCTTATAAATGTATCTTCTTCCAAATATTCGTAATGTACAACCTTGAATAATCATACTCCAAATTAAAAGCCGGTGCAAAATTGAAAAGAGTCATGCCATTCAAAGTGGAATTTTTTGAGAGTGTGTTATCCATACTTAAAATTCATTAAAAACACCAAAACATACCAAATAGGGTAGAACAACATAACTTGAGAATAAATTGCAATAATAAAATCTAATAACGAATATAAATGCTCTAAAATGTAATCAAAATGCACCTAAAAATTATATATAAATATGACACATCAAGAAGACTTTAGGCTTCTTCAGAGCTCAATTAGACTCAAACTGCTATGACGACCAAAAGATCTAATATTCATAAGATCCTTCTCGACTCAACGATATGTGACTTTGATTTAGAAACTTATGGTTATTCAATGAAGGCTATTGAAGGACCTACAATCTCTATGATCCACATAACCCTAGAAGATGGTTGCAATTACGCGAGCTTTAAAGTTGTGGGTAGTAGTAGTAAATAAAAAGGAAGGAAGAAGATGACAATGGGTAAAGAGAAAGGAAGAAAGACTAACTTGCAATAGTAGGGACAAAAGAAAGAAAGAAATAAGATGCAAATGGAGCAATAAAAAAAGAAAGGAAGAAGATGACAATGGGTGAAGAGATGTGGACTTAAAGTAGTAGGGACAACAAAGAAGGAAGAAGGAAGAAAGAAGATGAAAATGGAGTAGTAACTAAATAAAAAAAGAAAAAAAATCAACTCGTGAAACTAGTCACTGGTGAGCTGGGAGCATGTTTATGAAAAATAAGGTATAATTGGGTATGTAGTGGAATAATCAAAAGTTGAGACTGAAATGCTTATTGTTGGGACCATTCCTGTCAATTTTTCCTTAATAGATTGGTTTTGTATTATGATTTGAATTTTGGGAGTTGACTTTAGTTTTTAAAGGCTTTAAATGGTGCCAAATTTTTTTTGAGGGGTAAATGGTTGTAATTTGGAAGTATTTATTTGACTTTTAATTATGGTTTGAAGTACTTTATTGTTATTGTTTTCCACTGTAAAATTATAAAGAGGCCTAACCTTTTTAACATGTGGTGGTAATATTTTCAATATTCACTTTTTTTTTTACAAATGTATACTTAAAGGAAGATAATGATTAGGTTGCTAGATAACCATATCCAGATTGGTTTTGAATAGTCATTTAATTAATGAGATCCATTCAACTTTGCCACATACTTCCATTTACCTTGGTTATTTCAAAAAGTGAAGTGTGACTATAATAAAAACGTAGAAAGTATCTTTTTTTTTTGAGGGGAAAGAGAGGTGCATTAATCGAGGGACAAAGTGTGCATCAGTACATAAAGAGCCATATCTCGAGGAACATGGTTCTCCCAACATTGTTCAACACCAAAAGGCACAACTCTAGCAAGGTTATGGGCAGCTGTATTCCCATCCCTTTTTACACGAGGAAAACAAATAGAGTTAAAGCCATTATTCAATGCAAGAACATATCCTAAAATATGATCAAGGTCCGAGAAAAAGAGTGCCGCTTTTGTCAAACGGGAAGTTACTACCTGTGAATCGGACTCAATAATAACATCCAAATAACCATGTGACTTGGCAAATCATACAGCTAGGTGAACAACTTTGCATTCCGCCACCTATGGAGGCCACCAGGCTCGCATCCTTCTCACGGCTGAAAAACAAACCTTCGCTTCCGAATCTCGAGCCACAACTCCCAAGCCAACCCAACCATCCTCTGCAATGTGTGCATCAACATTTATTTTTATAGAGCCAAGTGGTGGAGCACACCAACGAGGTGAACTTACAACACCATTAATCCTCACTCCACCACAGATTATACTCTTCAGTTTGCCTCATTACACGCTGGGCAATCATAACAAGTGGTTGACATTTGTTCTAAAAAACAAATCGGTTTCTCTCGGCCCATAAATCCGACGGAAGGAAACAACCTTTTTGCACCTTTTTTTGATCCATTTCACTCCATCTAACAATAGCTTCACACATGTCTTCACTCTCAATGCCTTGAATCATTTCCTGGCAGCCCATGTCCTCCCACAGCCTACGAGTTCTCGAACAACAAAATAATGCGTGCTGCATGTAGCGTTTCTTCACCAACCTCACACCACGGGCAGCTGGCTTCATCAATGAGATGACGACTTTTTAGTACTGCGCGAACTGGTAATGACTTAGTGCAAACCCGCCACAAAAAATGTCGGACTTTTGGTGATACCTCCAAGCCCCATAAAATCACCCACGCTCTATGAAAATCATCCAAATTCCCACCTTCCCCTAGCATATACGCAGTTTTGACTAAATAGAGACCATCTTTTGAGTAGGCCCAAGTTAATTCGTCTTGAACAAGTCTTGAACTCAAGGGAATTGCCATTATGCACCGTTGATCTCGAGTATTAAAATGACTCTCAATGAGATCAACATTCCATTCCTTCCTCTCTCCATCAATTATATCTCTCACTACTTCCAAACCCTCCACTCTATCACTCTTAATGAATGTACCTTCTTCATCCCCCACCCACGGTTCCTTCCAAATGTCAATCTTTCTCCCATCCCCAACATGCCATATAAGCCCCTCCTTCACCAAGCTCTTAGCACTCTATATACTACTCCATGAATAGCTATTAGAATACCTAAGTCTAGCTTGAAAAATATCACCGCGGGGGTAATATTTTGCACTCATAACACGACTCAAAAGGGAATTTTTGTGAAGCAACAATCTCCACACTTGCCTTCCTAATAGAGCGTCATTGAAAACCGCTAGATCTTTGAAGCCCATCCCTCCCATGCAATTTGGCTTAAACATTTTCTCTCAACTCACCCAATGCATTTTCCTCTCCTCTCCCTTACCACCCCACCAAAACTGAGCCATAGCAGAATGGATTTCCAGAATAACAGCCACAGGAATTTTATAGACACCCATAAGATAAGTAGGAAGAGCTTGAATCACAACTTTTATCAACACCACCTTCCTCGCCCTCGATAATAATTTCTCCTTCTACCCTCTCAACGTTTTCCACATTCTATCTAACAGCTCCTAAAATACCACCTTCTTTGATCTTCCAGCAATAGTGGGAATGCCAAGATATTTTTGATGCTTGTCAACTTGCCTCATATGGACAAGAGTAATCAAGTCTGCTTTATGCTCACAACTCACACCTTTACTAAAAGATACCTTCGACTTTTCATAGTTAATTTTCTGTCCGGACGCTGCTTCATATTCGTTGAGAATATCAACTATAGTTATGCATTCCTGTCGGGTAGCTCTAGTAAAAAGAAGACTGTCATCTGCAAAAAGAAGATGTGAAATTTCTGGCCCATTGCGGCTAGCTTTAGCACCATAAATAGCTCTTGCATTAACCTTCTGCTGAATCATCTGAGAAAAAGCATCAACAACTAATATAAATGGAAAAGGAGACAGGGGATCACCCTGTCGCAAGCCTCTAGAAGGAGTAACTGAGCCACTCACTCTCCCATTTATAATAAAAGAGTAAGTGACCGTTGAAACACAACTCATCACCAAATTCACCCATCGCCCATCAAAGCCCATTGTCAACAAAAGCTTCCTGAGAAAACCCCACTCCACACGATCATATATAGGCTTTACTTATGTCCAGCTTCATTGCAACTAAACCCTTCCTGTTGTTATTCCTCTTTTTCATTGAATGAAAAATTTCCAGATCTATTAAGGAGTTATCGGAAATCATTCTCCCCGGCACAAAAGCACTCTGATTTTCCTTTACAATATAAAGGTGGAATTGTTTAAGCCTGACTTGCTTGTTGTAAACACGTTAAAAATAACCTAAACTACCCAATATAGGGCAAGTAAAGAGTCGAATCCACAAGGACTAAGGGAAACACCAATAAGTATTGACTTATAATAAGCTAGGTTAGATCTATCTTTTTTTGAAGATTTATAAATGAAAAGACAATAAGAAAATAACATTGGGAAAGGAGGCATCCATCAATTAACTCATTCATAAACCAAGTAATCACAATGAGAATCAAGAATGGGGATCAATTAGGGGGAATTATTCATCCATTGGTACTCTAACTACTCTCTCGAGCTAGCTAGATTGGCTTAGTATCTTACCAAAGACCTATTCTCATGGCTAAGACATTCAACCACGCATATCCATAAACATGATGAATATAAACAAGCAAACTAAGTCCCCTAGGCTAGGTAGTCCCTATTCTCATGGTCATTCAAGCCTAATAATTGATTTGAGGCAACTCCTTAACTTCATCTCTCGATCCTTCACTAAGGGTACCTAAATTATGCTCTTATGATGGCCAATCAGACAAACATTCATAAAAAAAGCCAAATTAATTAACCAAAATTATCCCAAGTCAAAACCCAATGTTGAATTTAGAGGTTCATGAACTCATCAATGACTTCAAACCCTTCCCAAAGAAATAGCTACTCACAAATCATGATAAATTATAAACTAAAGGACATTAACAACTATTAACATGAACTAAAACAATAGTCTAGGATGAACAAGTAAATCGAGTGAGAATGACATGAAATAAGAAAATAAAGCAATAAAATATGAGATAGAGTAAAAAATTCTTATTAAAGTTGCAAGGGGCCTCCAAATTTTCAAGTTTCCTTCTTAGATTCTTTAAATTCCAAGCTTTCAACAAGTTTCTCTCACTTCTCTCTATAGAAGATGAGATTTTCTCTCTCCTAGGGCTTTAAGAATTTCAATTCTCATCTTATTAAAATATGATGTAAATTAGCTGGACCTAAAATAAGAGGAGTTTCTCATACATAGTCCTAAAATAAACTAAGTAAAATTAAAAGAAAACCCCCGTACACAAGAGAAGAAAGAGAAGAAAGTTTTCCAGAAAACCAAGCGACCCGTGCGCTAGGGTTTGGGTTGACCTAGGCGGGTCAGACCATCAGAAATGAAAATTCAGTTTTTTCGCAAATTGACCCGGGAGGGTCTATTGACCCGAGCGCTCGGGTCACTTTTTCAGTTTCGTCACCTCACTTTCAAACGGCCATATCTCACTTGTTTTTCATTAGAATTGGGCTTGTGACCACTCGTTGGAAAGCTATTGAGTTATGCTTTTATCTCCAACTAGAATCGCTCAAATTTTGTGTGCTGAAAGTTATGACCATTTGAAGTTGACTATTGTGCACAAACCCTTCCAAAACTTCTTATATTTGCCCCCATGAACTTGGTGATGCTTCTTTGACCTTACTCTTCGATCTTAATATCCGGGGTTGTGCCAACATCCTCTAAGCACACTCATAAGTCCTGAAACGAAACAAAGCGCCCAAAGAAAGTGCATACAAGGAGGAAAATTGCACAAATTAAGGAAATAACTAACAAACTAGCCTAAACTAACTTAAAAACAGCTATAATACCAACTAAAAGCTTAAAAAGTAAAGCAATAAACAAGACATAAAAGCCTAAGTACAAGAGCTTTAGAAGCAATTTTATACAATACATTACAGAGACTGATAGGCCTAAATTTAGAAACAGAAGTATGAGACTTTACTTTTGGAATAAGAGCAATGTTAGTACAGTTTACATTCCCCGGACAAGAAATGTTATGTAAAAAATTACTAACAAAAGCAAATACCTCATCTCCGATAATATGCCAGAACCGCTGATAAAAGATCGCATGCATACCATCAGGTCCTGGAGCCTTGCAGGGATGCATTTGGCTCAAAGCTGTAAAAATCTCCTCCTTTGTGTTAGGGCGCAAAATTATATCATTGAACTCTAGGGTCACAAAGGCTCTCACATGCTGCAAACTTCTTGTAAACTATCTGGGGATGGCTCAGAGGAAGTGGAAATTGTATGAAATAATATTCAACCTCTTTGCTAATATTTCCTTCATCAATCTACCATCCACCATCTCTATCAAAAAAGCCTCGGATATAATTGCGCTGCTTTCTCTGAGATGCTTTATGGTGAAAATAAGAAGTATTTCTATCCCCATCTTTAATTTAAGATACTCTTGATCTTAAGTACCAATAAGATTCATTTTTTGCATTCAAAGAGTCAAGTTTCTCCTCAAGAGCAACACATTTACCGCAACTTGCCTCGGTTGTGTCCTCCATCTGCGCTTCATGCAGTTTCTTCTCTGTTTTCTCTATCTGTTCCTTTAGATTTACAAACCCTTTCTTACTCCATAACTTCAGCCCTTTAGCCACTGATCCGAGCCTCTCCTCAATAGGTTCTCCTGCTGCCTCGTTCCACGCTCCTCTAACCGCCTCCTCACATGTATAATTGAGGAGCCAACACGTTTCAAACTTATAACCCCTCGTGCCTATCCTTTGCCCTCTCTCCGAGCTGTTGATCGTAACACAATCGCAGCATGATCCGAGTTATACCTCACTGTATGGTCTATGAATGCATCCGGATAAAGTTGCTTCCAAGAATAAGTGACAATAAATCGATCCAACCTCTCTCTAATCCTTCACTAGTGGAAAATCGCTATATGTCACAACACAACCGCTGCGGTCCCTAAGAGAATCGAATTGGTAAATCTTCAAAATTTTGGGTGGGAAATTGGGCAAGACAAACTGCTGAGGTTCTTAGTGAACCGGATTAGTTAACAGAAAACTGATCCGGTCTTATGTTAACTGATCCGGTGCGCATAACCGGATCAGTAAAGCTGCGTTTTCAGCCCAATTCACCCCATAAATACCTGGCCCAACTCACCAAAAGCGCTGGCCCAATAAATCTAACCCTAAGCGCCTCACCTCCCTCTCTCACTCAACCTCTCAACCTCTCAAATCTTCCATCTCCTCTTTTTAATTTTCCCCCTAACTTTCTCACTCCTCCTTCAATTTTCCGCCATGGAAGACGAGAAACTGACTTAATCTCTTTCACTCCCTCTTTACCTCGAACTCCCAAAATCTTCGGCAGATTCGACTCTTCTTCTTCATCCTCCACTCACCAAAACCCTAATTCCATCTCCTCAAACGACTTCGTCAAATCCATAGGCAAAAAGCTCGATTACATGATCCTATTCCTCGATCGCAAGCTCTCCAAGGTCAACAACAACAACTCCAACAATAGCGGAAGCAGGAGCAACAATTCACTCTCCTCTTTTCCTTCGGCAGATCTTCGAGTCAATGCGGAGAGGATTCGGCGGCAGATGCAGGAAGTTGCGGTGGCTAATTACCGTTCTATCTTTCTTTCTCTCCTAAAATCGATGTTAGTGGGTTCTATCTCTCCTAACCTGAGGTATTGAAATTGTGATTTATTGGAATTTTTGAAACGGTTCGAACTCTTTATCTCTACTCCTTCATCTTCTTCACTCTTATTTCCCCAATCATCATCATAATCGCTCCAATTTTTCCTCTATCCTAGTGTTTCCAGTTGAAGTTTTTAGGGATCGTCTCGCTATCTGGGTTCGTTTCTTCGCAATTTGAAGAACCATAGGTTTCTCCATCTGATTTCAAGTTCGAATCATTCAAGGTCTATTAGGTATATAATTGAAATTCTGTATCTTTATCATATTTTGCAAAATTGTTGTAATGAATTGTTTCAGATCCTAATAAAGGATATAATTGATAGGTGATTTCCAAATTAAGTTCCAAGTTTCTTGCAACAAGTTGTTATAATTAAAATGTTTCTTGCAACGAGTTGTCTGAACTTGCATTAATATGTTATTTCTCAATTGAGTAGGATATACTGTAAAAACATGAATCTTTTGTGGTTGTTTGTGAAAGAACCAGAATTGCAAGGTGTGCTTAATTTTTGTAGATGTTTATTCCATGAAAGGCTGAACTTGGATGAGTTTCTGGTAGTTTTGATTGAAAGTGTGCTTTGAACTATGGGGTTCCTTTTCCATTTCCATGCTGAAATTTGAAACTTGTATGCTTTCTTCATGCTGAAATTTAAGTTTTTCTCATGAGAATTGCTAGAATTTTAATTGTTCGAAAGACAAGTCTGTGGGGGCATTATTGATTTATTGTAGCTTCTTTTGGTGTAGTTCCACCACACTCTCTTATTTCACATTTAGATAACTAGCCTTTTTGTAGGTTTCTCCAATATTTTGTGTAAACAACTGTTTGGTGGTGGATGCGTACTAAGTGTCATCTTGATGCCTATATTTATGGTACATAACCACATATCTGTCAGGAGTTGTCACTGTCTCAAAGTATACAAGTTTAGGCAAACATATTTCCTGTTTATTTCGTTTTTACCGTTCGCTATCGAATTTGGACTACTGTGCTTGCAAAATAAATGTTGCAATTATTGGTCCCTGAAGTCCGAACTAAATCCTCATAGAGTCCAGTTTGTCTCTTATTTTTAGTGTAGCTAAAATGTTGCTGATCAAATTATTTTATCATTACTTATTTCTTTCTTTATTTTTTCTTGCAGCTAGGCATTGATTCACTGAAAAGCAGCCTCACTGTATCAGATGCAGCTGTTGAGTTGATCTCTCGTCTCTCGTTTATATATTCAAGTGAGGTTGGTGTTCCCTTCCTACTTGCCCTTTGCTTTCTTCTTCTAGGCAGTTTGACGAATATGTTATTAGGTAGTAGCCCGTCCTCCCTGTCTGCAAAAGAGTTTGTTGGGTTAATTGAAGTTCTTGTACATAATATACTGCAAAGAACGGGGAGTTTCCATTGAAATACGGACATGCAAGGTGCTAATATGTATGGTACATAAGCAAGATTATGATGCCCAATATAACAAGTAATAGGTCCCTGCTTTTTATTGAAAACCGTTTGTGTATCTAATCTCCTCGTGTCATTACTAATAACATTGAGCTAAAACATACCACGTTGGTGTTCACCGCAATTATGCATATGACATAAAGAACTTTGATTATTGTCAAACCATTTAGATTGTGTTCATTTTTGGCCTATGGGGGTTAACAACTTTGTTTTTCGTGAACTTGTGGTCAATCTAAGTCTGGATTTTGGAACATAACTAGTTCTTATCTTTTTGCTTTAATATGGAAATTGTTGGTGTTTGTGTTTGATTGGTGACAGGGTTTAGCTATTCAGTATTCAGCATGCATGCATGGTGTAAATGTTCCTTCTATCATTTTTGATACTAAAGTGTGCAATTACCATGAATTTTCCCCATTCTGACTACAATAGGTGTATTTGATTGGCTGAAGATCATAGGACAATGCTGAATTTTTGCTACTTCACACTAACCCACTTCTGTAATCTTCGTGTTTGTGACATTATCAACTTTCAGACTTCACAGTGTTCTAATATTTGCTTCATTTGTTAAGATAAACTGAAGAAACCATGTTTTGTGCTACTTCTGCATAATGACACATGCCTTTAAAGTACTGTTGCTTGAATTTGGGTGATCCTCTAATCTATTCATGGTATTTGGATGCAGTATCTTAACCATTTGATCTCTGCCACCATGAGTGGTGTCACTTGCTGCCTCCGGTTCCCTGGTCAACTCAACTCTGACCTACGCAAGCTCGCTGTCAACTTGATCCCCTTCTAATATTTGTAGATTTGGACTTCCTCTTCCACATGTTTTTTCTCGCCCGCTATTGCAGACTTCTTGAGGAGAACTCCTTCAGGGGAAGAACATCAGAGTTCTTTATATGCTCTTGTTTGGTGCTACTGTTCTGACCGGAATTGTTCTTGTCGGAGGATGCTAAGGTGAGCTACATTGATAGACATTGTAAAGGATTATTGTGCTTCAATTGAGCATAATATGCTTAATAAAATGAGTATTGAAAATTTCTTGGTTTTTGGGTTAACTGCTGCGGTTTTGACCCAAAACCGCAGTGGTAAATGATTGCCTGATCCGATTTAGGACCTGATCAGTTAATATTTGGGGACTGCTGCGAGTCCAACCGATGCGGCCCAAAATCGGAGCGATAAGCCCGGTTTTGACCGCAGCGGTTAAACTTTTTTCCACTAGTGCTTGTTTCTAGACTATTTCCCCTCTCCCAAGTGTACCATTGGCCCACAAACCTCAAATCACCAAGACCACAACTCTCCATCACCTCACGGAAGCCATCCATAGCTTTCCTCTCTCTATTAGCCCCCCCTTTTCTCATTATAAGAAATAATCTCATTGAAATTGCTCCCAATGACAATAGGACCTTGAAACCCCTCGCAAAGCGAACGATCAACAATCACCTCGCCACAAATGTGATTTTGAGAGAAAGAGACAAAATTGAAAGTGATGGTTTCATTCTTCCAAAACAAACATAAGCCTCCAAACCTCCCTATACTCGACACACCAAGGGCATTTGAAAACCCAATACGCTCTTTTATTTTTTCTGCAATCTCTTTTGTAACCTTTATTTCCGACACAAACATCATGTCAGGGGTATTAGAATTGTTTAAACTTCTCAAACAACGAACTGTCCAAGGGTTACCCATGCTCCGACAGTTCTAACACATAATATTCATAACTCCGGGCGGGGTTCGTGCATCCCAACCTCCGCCTCGACAATGTTCACATCACTACCACTTAAGTTATCAACAACAATTTTTAGTTTCTTAGTGCACAAGTCATCCTTCATAACACCATCATCCACCACCATCTCATCCGGTAATTTTCTTTTTTCACCAGTGACAACATCATTCAATAAAGTACTCAAGTCACAGCAAGATCAGGGTGAATTTTATCATGTTTAACAGAACGAGCTTTAACTTTAACTTTTTGAAACTTGGTGGCAGTGCCACCTGTACCATCTTCAAAAAGAAAAGGGGAAGGAGTAGAACTTACACCAATGTCTGTATTATCTTCTATATTGGCTGAAAAAAAGTCTATGTTAGGTTCAACATTACTTCCATGCACATAGCTCACCACTTCCACCATTACACGTTTTTGTTCACTTACCTTCAGTTCTACCACAGCCACGGTCTGCTTATTTTTCTCCTGATCACCTTCGTGGTCATGGTCGCGAAAATCAAGAAAGCGAGCCCCGCGCAAGAAAGCCTTAGTCTCCTCTTCAATCTTCTGTCTACCCCGTCTTGGAGAAGCCCGAAGCCAAAAGCCCCATTGTTTCTCCTCTTCTCTCTCTTCCTCTTGAGTTTTTAAGCAGTCTCTTTCGATATGGCCAATAGTACCACATGCATAACAAAATGTCGGCAATCATTCGTACTTGATTTCTATCAAAGCAGTACTCCCATTCTTTACGGCTATACGTTGAACCCGACGAAGAGGTTTGGTCACGTCGAGGAGGACTCTTATGCGAGCCGATTTGTCCCAGCCTATCCCGTCCGAGTCCAGTTCTAAAACCTCTCCAATACACCCTCCAATCATTCGAATATGTGCATCAGAACGACTTCTCATCGGAAGGTTGTATAACCGGATCCAAAAAGGGCACAGGTTCATAGTAATCGTCGAAGGCTGTATGTTATCCTCTATTTCATGCAACATCACAAGGCTTTGATCAAACGTCCATGGCCTCCCTGCCAATACCTTGTTCTTGTCACGCAAACCTGCAAATTGCACCACAAATAACCCATTCTCAATTGATAAGGCCCCTTTTGATATAGACCAAATCTGATTTAGGGTTTGTTTTAGCGCTTTGAAATTATACTTTCTCACAGTCAAGACCTTCCCCACCAGAGATGAATCATAATTTCGAATGTCATCGCCATCAAGAACAGCATCGAGCACTAAGATTTGATCTTCTTCCGCCGTAATTTTTAAATTCAAAACTTTCAAAGCAATATCGTCAGCCATTAAAGCTGACTTACAATCCCAAGAAGGAACAAGGCTCGCAGTAACGAGGTGAATGAATGGAAACCAGGACTTTTTCACTCAAACCCTAGCAAAGCAGGGAGAGACTTTTTTCACAATACTAAACAAAGCTTATTGTTGTACGTAGAAAGTATCTAATAAATACCAAAAATACCAAGTGTAACTATAATACACATAGGAAAAAAATCTATACCACTTGCCATATAAAATTTTTCCCTAAATTATAGAAATATATGGGAAAACGATTCATTGTAGGAAGTAGGAACTGTATATATATTTCCCATAAATAGGAATCTTCATATCATATGAAAAGTATTTGATATTACTAAACATATAAGCTTGTATTTGATATTTTTTTTTATTTCTGATATGGTTTGAGCCAAAACTTTGACCTAAAAGTTTTACTAATATCTACTATATAGCTATGTCAAGTTTCACTATTTCGAAGAAGTGACTTAATAACAACGTCTCCAGAGTGGTTAATAAGGTGGTCAACAAGATATGGATGTATGAATAGGTTTCACAAAGAGGTTCTTAAATATATGGAGAGATTACGCCATGCAAGTAAACAAAGGATCAATTCATGATTTCGCTGTTATATTAAAATATTGTGGTTTAGGTGCGAGTTTACTGCAATAAGAACTTTTATCAGCAAATATTGAGTACGTGTAGGTTGTGTTTGTTTTAAAATAGCCAATTTGGATGTATACATAACATAGAGAATGCAAATTTCGAAACGAGTCCTTTTCCAAGTTATGATCTTAATACTGTAATTTCGTAATCTGAAGTTTTTCTATTGCCAACCTACAATCATCCTAAATGGTTTATACTGAATCAGGTTATGAATTCTGGTTGCCTTTAATTCTCTCTTTGCAGGTAAATGACCCAACCATTGACTGTATCATTACTCCTTGTATTGCCGTCAGTACTGCAGAATGCCTGGCATATGAACGTGGGAAGCATGTGCTTGTCATTCTGACTGACATGAGCTCCTATGTGGCTGCACTTTGTGAGTTAACTTTTCTTATTGTCATGGTTATGAAATTTAAGGTTCCTATTAATACTTATGGAGATATTATAGTTGCATGATAACGTGATATGGTCTTTGTTTTATAATGTGAGTGTTACTAATGTCTATGGTTGGTTAGATCTCCGCAACAATGCTTGGAGTTCATTTATATTTTATGGGACCCAACTTCATATGTGAATGAGTATTAATTCTGTCTGAGTAGCTACCCTTTCAAGTTCCAACATTACTTTTATCCAAGTCCCACCAATTGGGTGAGTTTGCACCCAAATTCACCTGGTTAGGGGGGGTGGCAGGGCTGGAGGATGTAATTGAAAGATTATGAATCAAGTATAACATCTAAATTATATATGTATATATATCTGTAATATTTCTTAAATAGTGTATATTTAGCTTTCTAAATATCTTTAGGATTATGTAATCTTTCCTTCGGATTATAATCATTAATATTTGGGAAATTCCCACTGGTAACCCTGTACTATGGAACATTTGCAATGATAAACCGTTTTTTTTTTCAGTTTCAAAAATAACCCTATACTTAGTAATATTATACAAAAGTGACCTTAATGATGGTAAAACCGTTAATTCAACCGTGAGTTTTATTGGTAAAAACTGTGGTGGTTAGGTGGGATGTTAGTGGGCTGGGTGGTGGTTGGCGGTTGGGGTTAACCTGGGTTAGGTAAACCAATAAAATCAACGGTTGAATTAACGGTTTTACCATCATTAAGGTCACTTTCGTATAATATTACTAAGTATAGGGTTATTTTTGAAACTGAAAAAAAAAGGTTCACCATTGCAAATGTTCCATAGTACAGGGTTACCAGTGGGAATTTCCCTTAATATTTTTGTGAAAGGAAATATGATGTCTGAAATTTTCAAATAGGTATATGTTGCTGGTAATGGATTTCATATAGTTGGTGCTCATACAGACAACCCTTGCTTGAAACCAAAGTCAATATCGAAGGTAATCACACTATTATTTGGAGTAAATTAAGGGGGAGGAAATATGTGAACCGTCCATTAGTCTTGAAGATTCTCATTCTACATGATTTTTATATAGCGATTTATTTGTTTGATTTCTAAAAAATGGTTGCTGTTGGGAAACTTATAACTGACTACTATTATAGATTTACTTTTGTCGTTGGGGGTTTGTGCATTACTTGCAGTAGTTAATTTAATCATCCACCTGTTCAATTGTTTGGTACGACATGTGACAGTGAGAAGCATCTTGTGTTGTTGCTGTACAAAAACATCAGCGATTATTTTTTGAAAAAAAAAATGTCAAGTACTCCGGTTGATAAGAAAAAACCGAAGCACTTGATTCACAAGTGCTTCGGATGATAATATCAACCGGAATAACGTTCACATTTTTTTCCGCATCACACGCAACGGTTATACGTAAGCACATGTTAATCACATTACTCCTTTGCACACGACTTATTACACATTTTGGCCACATAACGATCACATTCTAATCACATAGCTTAGGCTACTTAATCTCATATTAAATTCCTATTATTAACCGGCTATTACATATGAACCCTAGGAACTTTTCAAATTTAAGCCTAAACACACATTTCTTAGGGTTCAAATTTATCTAATACTCGCGAAGTGTTGCAAACGTCTCTTCCAGGTCATTAATGTGAGCCTCCTCTGTAATGCTTTTCACAATGTTATCGTCCACATAGACTTGAACATTCTGACCCTTCTGTTTTGCAAATATCTTGTCCACCAACTTTGGTATGTAGTCCCTGCATTTTTCAGCCTAATCGACATTGCTTTGTAGGAGTACACACTAGCATCCGTGATGAAGGCAGCATTATTCCCGTCGGATTCTAGCAAACTAATTTGATCGTACCCTGAAAATGCATCCATGAAACTCAGTTTAGCATGGCCGCTAGTAAAGTCCACTAGCTGTTCTATTCTTGGTAATGGGTAACAATGTTTTGGACAAGCCTTGTTCATATTTTTGAAGTCTACACACACAAGCCACGATTCGTTTACTTTGTTTATCATTATGACATTTGTTAGCCACTCCAGATAGTAACAAGGTTCAATAAAATCCGTCGCTAGCAATTTATCGATCTCTTCTATGATTAATGCATTCTTCTCGGATGAGAAATTTCTCTTATCCGTTTAACCGGCCTCACATCTTCACTTACATTCGGCCCATGAACCATGATCGACGACTTTATTCCCGCTATCTCATCCGTCGAGAATGCGAAAACGTCAGCATTGGCTCTTAGTAAGCTTATCGTGTTAACTTTCACCTCTTATCCCAGTCATCTCCTATCTTAATTGTTCTTTTCGGCCTCTCGTTTCGAGGCTTATCTCTTGTGTCTCTCCCTCGGGACTAGGGCCCGATAAGTTTGTCAACCATGCCTCGAAATTCTTCATGGACAAGTCTCGCTTTGCTTCCGTTCTCCTCCTTTTCCTGTAGGAAGGGGGAGACTATGTCGTTCTCTTGTGTGAAGACGTTTTCAGTGGTTTGAAGTAGCAAGATCGGACCGACTCTTGACTTCCTTTCAGCTTCTCAGTTGTACCCTCGTTTAAGGTGTATATCATTGTGAGATGATATATTGACACAATAGCCTATGTGTTGTGGATCAAGGGTCTCCCGATATTGGCATTAGAGGTGGCTGGCACGTCAACGACCAATAATTCAATCATTGGATCTCTGGATTGAGCCCCCTCGTCGATCTTAACCGGTAACCTAGAAAGTGTCTTCCGAGATAAGTGATGCTCTTGTAAAACCAATCACCGGGTAGATGAACGACTTCAAACACGCCTTCCCATTCCCAGCTTCTCGAACGTGGACAAGAACAAGATGTTGGCTGTACTGCCGCCATCTACTAGGATTCGATGAACCAAAGCATTCGAGATATTCAGATATACTAACAAGGGGTTATCATGAGGAAAGATGATCCTTTTGGTGTCCTCTGTTGTGAACAACACGGCTGGCATCTGTGGGGGTGCCGGCCACTAACTAGTGATGTTGTACTTAATTTTCTCATCTTTTATTAACTCAGGAGTCCGCACGACTACAAATTCTTATAATCAATCTCGACCCTAAATACTTACAAAATAGAAATGGTTGGTTACTTATTAACAGATAAGAATAACATTCACATTTTTTTCCGCATCACACACAACGGTTATATGTAAGCACATGTTAAGCACATGTTAATCACATTACTCCTTTGCACACGACTTATTACACATTTTGGGCACATAACAATCACATTCTAATCACATAACTTAGGCTACTTAATCTCATATTAAATTCCTATTATTAACCGGCTATTACACATGAACCTTAGGAACTTGTCGGATTTAACCCCAAACACACATTTCTTAGGGTTCAACTTTATCTAATACTCGCGAAGTGTTGCAAACGTCTCTTCCAGGTCATCAATGTGATCCTCCTCTGTAACGCTTTTAACAATGTTATCGTCCACATAGACTTCAACATTCTAACTCTTCTGTTTTGCAAATATCTTGTCCACCAACTCTGCTATGTAGTCCCTGCATTTTTCAGCCCAAACAACATTGCTTTGTAGGAGTACACACCGGCATCCGTGATGAAGGCAGTTTTATTCTTGTCGGATTCTAGCAAACTAATTTGATCGTACCCTGAAAATGCATCCATGAAACTCAGTAAAGCATGGCTGCTAGTAAAGTCCACTAGTTCTATTCTTGGTAATGGGAAATAATGTTTTGGACAAGCCTTGTTCATATTTGTGAAGTCTTCACACACACGCCACAATTCGTTTACTTTGTTTATCATTATGACATTTGCTAGCCACTCCAGATAGTAATAAGGTTCAATAAAATCGGTCGCTAGTAGTTTATCGATCTCTTCTATGATTGATGCATTCTTCTCGGATGAGAAATTTCTCTTATCCGTTTAACCGGCCTTACATCTTCACTTACATTCAGTCGATGAACCATGACTGACGACTTTATTCCCGATATCTCATCTGCCGAGAATGCAAAAATGTCGCATTGGCTCTCGCAAGCTTATCGAGTTAACTTTCACCTCTTATCCCAGGTCATCTCCTATCTTCATTGTTCTTTTCGGTCTATCGTTTCGAGGCTTATCTCTTGTGTCTCTCCCTCGATACTAGGGCGCGATAAGTTTGTCAACATTGCCTCAAAATTCTTCATGGACAAGTCTCGTTTTGCTTCTGTTCTCCTCCACCGGTATCTTAAGAGA
The DNA here is from genome assembly GCA_947648045.1 of Beta corolliflora. Lineage (NCBI taxonomy): Eukaryota > Viridiplantae > Streptophyta > Magnoliopsida > Caryophyllales > Amaranthaceae > Beta > Beta corolliflora. The sequence continues at coordinate 398,645 of CANSZD010002407.1, forward strand.
AGAATAGTGTGTAGGGGTCTGTTCCTTGAATAACTAATGACATCTTGGTGAAATAATCACGACAGTTTAGGTAGTGTAACAAACTGGTAGGAAACTTAGATAACCCCCATACAACTTGTGTTACTTTTTTGGTTATCCTTATCCAGTACACAATGAGTGCTTTACCTTAAAAAAGATTTTAATACACCATCCTCTGTTGAGGAGTAACATATTCCTAATTGTTATAACTTATAATAAAGGGATTTTAGAAGAAGCTTGGGGCAAAATAAGAAATGAAGAGTGTTTTAGTGGTGTTATAAGTTATACCAATTAGAATTTTTTAGTTTCACTCCTTGATAACATCAGTTGTGGCAACAATGCTTGCAATTTGAGTCCATAACCCGCCACCAAATAGATGAGTATTGTGCTTGTTGTGCTTGTACTTAAGTACTTTTATGTCCTTCACTTCTGAGTTTCGAATTTTTTTAGTCTCTACTTTGTGCAGAGCATCACTAGTAGAATAATTGCTTATTACTGCGGTGATATTGCTGTGGTTTTACCCATACGCATCAATATATCACGTAAAAAGAAAAGGTAAAATATAAATTAAAGATATTGCTGCGGTTTCGGCCAAAAACCGCAGCAATATGGTTTCAATGGAAATTTTTAGAAAAAAGTTGACTTTTTGACCAGATATATTGTCTTTGCGGTTTTAAGAAATCGCAAAGAATATATTAAAATAATATTAAAAAAATAATATTTTAATATATTGCTGCGGTTCTTACTAGAAACCGCTGCAATATGTCTGGTCCTTTTCTTTAGATGCCCGCGTTTTAATTATAGGAGGCACCCACCCAGCTAGAGTTTGTTTTTAAACCCATTGCGCCGTTCGGTCTCTCTCCTCACTCCTTCAACAGTTCATCTCCTTCCTCTTTCTCCTCTCCCCATCATCTTCGTTCATCAGTTCTTCAACTCTCACCCTCTATCAACTCTCTTCGCAACGAACGCATAGGCTCGCATTCGACGCCGTCACCGTCTCTGATTTCCTTCAACTCTCTTCGCCGTTCGCTGCATCTGGGTTTAAGAAGATTTGCGCTCGTTTTCCGGCGGTTTCCACTGAGATTTCCGGCGGTTTGTCTCGGGATTTTCGCCTAATTTTGTCTGACGTTATATATATGTTTTCTGTTTGATTTTTCTGGTGAAATTCCGTGTAATTTGTTGTCTAATTTCTGAATTCAAGTATAAGCCCTTAGCCCTAACTTAATTTTGACCTCATTTTAAATGATTGTTGTTGAGTAATTGAGTTATTGACTGCTCTCATTGGTTTTATTATTCAATTTGTCAAACTAATGAAGCTCTAATATCATGTACGTTTTTGTTTATTAGGTTTGATATTTACGCAGTGGATTGTATTCATTGTGTGGTTGTCAATTTGAAATGTTTGATATTGTTTCATTGTTTGTAATTTGTTAATTGTTGGTGCAAATGTAATGGTGTTGGCGTTGGATACTTTTTGTCAATTTAAAATTATTGACATTCTTTCATTGTTTGTAATTTGTTGATTGTTAGTTTTTTAATGGTGTTGGACTATTGGTGTTGGATGGTTTCTTATCGTTCGTTCGTTCGTTTCCAGATCTCGCCGGTCTTCATCCTCTCATCATCTCGCTGGTATTCATTCTTTCCCTCTCTCATTTCAGATCTGCGATTTTCATTTTTCTCGTTGTAAGTCTTCCTCTTCGTTCATTTTTTTTAATCTAATTTTTTGTTAATTTTGTAGATCTAATTTTCGTTCTCATTTTTTTTCGAGAATTTCCTCTTCTCCGGCGAGTTTAAGTGGTCGTGAAGCTCAGCGCTGCTCTACTCCGGTCGCCGGCGAGAATTCTAGACGTTTCTACTCCGGCGACTAACGATCGTTCTATTTTCTCCGATGAAGGGATCTGGAAACGTCTTCGACTAACGGCGATTAACAGCTTCGATGAAGACTCTATTCGTCGCAGAGATAAAGCCGCTCTTATTGCTTATATTGCTAACTTGAAGCTGAGGTTTCTCACTCTTCTTTCTACTACTTTTTTTTTTCAGTTTATGTTTAGTAGAAATAGTGAGATTTCATTTTTTTAAGAGTCTTAAGGATGCTGTTATTTCAAGTTTTGTGGATTGTACATATCTTTTTTCAATTTAATTTTTTTGTTAATTTTGTAGATCTAATTGAATGTGTATTTTAGGTTTATGGTGAATTAAATTAATTTGTATATATTTTTTAGATATCATTTGTATATATTTTTTTAGATCTTATATATGTGTTTTTTTTATTTCAACATAAAACTTATAAAGTCAAATGTATAATGTTGTAGTTATGTAATTTGTTAATTAATTTGACGCATGAATGAATTCCAACAAATTTGGTTGTGGTTTTGAAAATGTTGTGTGGGTATAGGCGTGTAGTACTAATATATGACATTATAAATGTATAAATTTTGTTTTATAACAAAAAGCAACCTATTGCTGCTGTTGTTGGTAAAAACAGCAGCAATAGGTGAGTCTATTCTTCGTTGTTTTTACCAACAACAAAGAAAGACAAAAGTTACTTTTCAATTATTTTTTTTGTTATTGACACTACCTATTGCTGCGATTTTGGGTAAGAACCGCAGCAATAGGTGTAACATATTACTGCGGTTTTGGCCAGGAACCGCAGCAATAGCTTGGCCTATTGCTGCGTTAAAAAACCGCAGCAATAGGTTAATTACCTATTGCTGCGCCCTTAATTGCTGCGCGGCTAAAACCGCTGCAATAGGCCACTTAGTGACCGCATCAATAAACAATTATTTTACTAGTGCATCCAATGTCTTCTGCCAGCTTGTCTCCAAATATATCATTTTGCCATCAGGTTTAAATATTTTGTAGTCTCCAATTTCCACCACCATATCCTCAATATATGTGTATCGCACACCCTCTGACACCATTTGGATGGCGATCAACAGAAACTTGGTCTGTTCAGCAGGTGTAACTGGCGTAGCATCGTAGAACGCTTTGATCTTTTTCAGTTGTTCTTGAAATCCCAAGAAAACTTTTTTCTAAGCTCGGCGTAATACTCGATATGTTTATAGTTGCTATTAGATTTGAGTTTGACTAGTGTTGCGTCTATAAAAAGCTTAGCCTTAGGATCATCTACGTTTGGCTCATTGAAAAAATGGCATGATACTTCCCATCGTATAATTTGTTAGCACGATAAGCCATCTGATAGAGATCGGTGACTTTTAAGGCTACGGTAACCAACTCGGTGTCGCCAATTTTGAGTTACGCAAGGACGTACTCGTCGCCGTCAGGTTTGATATCTCACTTCATGGGTAAACCTCAAGTCTTAACATGGCCTTCAATGTTTTTTGCGTAGACTTGTGAAGAACTTTGAGTAGCTTGAAGTACCATCTTCGAGTTTGAAAGTTACAGAAGAGTAAGCACCAAATTACAGTTTTCCCCCAACAACTTCATTTCGTATTCCAGGTGACGACATAACTAGGACGGAGTCAAGGTATTAGTTTGGGGGAGGGAGCAGAACTCAATCAAACCAATAATATACAAGAATTCAAAAAATATCCAACTTAAATTTACCCTTAAAAATTTTATTCTATTTGAATCACAATCTAACAATGCTCAAGATTCTTGTTAATTCTTTTAAAAAAAACTAGTAATAGCCCTTTTATTTGTTCACTTCTATCTAATAACAACACAAATCTATTAATTATTCAAATTTCAAATTCCTATGACATTATTGAGTTTATTGACAAATTGAGTAATACTTCATAGTGATGTAAATTTAGGTTCAATTAAACAATCTGTAGAATAAGACATCATTTAAAAAATAAAAGTATTAAGAATACACTTAACTACTTAAGGTAACAACAATTATTTGCACCAAATCTAAAGAAATAGCAAAAAAAAATATTTATAGGCAAAAATAAGAGCCGAAAATTTGAAAAATAAAGATTAAAGAAACTAACAAATACATGTGAAGTGAACTCTGCTGTGAAAAACTGTGGGCCAGGGACTGCCAACGATTAAGCGAAGACATTGCGGTGCTACACTGCTGCTGTGTAATTTCTTCACTTTTTCTCTCCCTGATCGACAGACTTGATAGGCAATCAGCACTACCTTTTCATGGTTTTTAGGTTTTGGGCACTAGTACAAAGTTGGCCTAAGGTAACATGTATGAGGTAACACTTTTCAAAATTTAAGTTTGTCGAATATGTATGTAACACCTTGGTCACACTTAATCAATACGTGACACTTAATGTAACACATTTTCAATAAGTAACATTTTGAAGTAATAATTTTTTTAATTGAGTAACATTTTGATGTAACACTTTTAAATAGGTAACACCTTTAGGTAACACTTACATATTGGTAACATTTAACAGTAACACTTTTTTCTTTAAGTAACACTTTAAGATAAGTAATTTTTTAGAGTATAAGTGTAATTTTTAATATAATGTTATGATTTCTTGTATACTTTGTATTATTTCTTATAGAAGCAATATTTTCAACAAATTAAACTAATCTTCCATCTTGTCAAAAAATATAAACAAACTACTCTTCCCATAACACAAAAAAAAAGGTAAAAGTCAACTTTAATTACTAAAAACTGATGCTCATCCCAAAAATCTTTGGCGCTTAATCAGCCGCCAAAGAGATTAAACTCTTGATTTTAATTACTGCTGCTTAGGTTTCAGTTCACCACGCATCGCTCTCCTTACTTCGTTGCAAGACTCGATCACCACCACGCCTGAATTCGCTCACCACCACGCCTGAATTCGCTTACCACCGCTCACCAGCATTCAATCTTGTGATTCTTCTAGCCGGTCAGAGAATTTAATCGGTTAGTCTTGATTCTAATTGTCCGAAAATACTAGTTCTCTTTGATAATTGATCATGTTCAATTTATAATTCTGGTAATGGTTTCTCAATTTGTTTGATTTGATTCATTTATTTCCTCTCTCCTTAATTCGTTCCAGTCAGATTCGATCACCCCACTCCTTAATTCGCTCAACACCGCTCACCGTTTAGAGAATTTAACTGGTTAGTTTTTATTCTAATTGTTCGAAAATATCAGTTTCTTTGATAATTGATCATGTTCAATTTATAATTTTGGTAATGGGTTCTCAATTTGTTTGATTTGATTCATTGATTTATTTGATTCACTAAAAAATATATTGATTTGTTCGAAAATTTAATGCTCCATGCTGTATTGTTTACGTTGCTCTTAGTTCTAATATAAGCTACGTAGTATACTAATTAGAAAAAAAAGAAATCCAGTGGTTAGTAATTTCAAGTTGTTAGGTTTTACTAAGATTATTGTAATTGGTCATTTATTGAATTAGGAAATCCTAATGACTGCAATTCCATAAATTAGAAAGGAAATTTGCACGAGTGCCGGTGTTAATGTTTTTCCTTTTGGAAACAAAGCCGTTACTTTTGAACCAGTGCTAAAATAATCTGGTGCCATGACTAATTCATTACCATGAGTCCTTGACTATTTGGTCTTTATGCTTCTTGTGACTATTTGGTCTTTATGCTTCTTGTGACTATTTGGTCTTTATGCTTCTTGTTGCTTAGATAATTATAACATTATGCTACTGCCTACTAGCTAGGAAGTGATATATTTTCATTCGTTTGATTTAGAAATTCCAAATAAACCCCACCACATTGAAAATGAAAAATAATTCTCTTCTTTGTTATTATTTTATCTCTTGATATATTGGTTTTTTGTGTGTCTATTTTTATTCCTCTAAGCCATGGAAGGGTTATACGTATTGTTGGAGTATTGAATATAGACTATTGAGTCTTGAATGCTAAGTATTTTGGAAGATGAACTTGATACTGTAACTTATGTTAAGTTAATTTAATCATCCTACTTGTGCTAAAAAAAGAGTCTTAATTGAATGCTATGTAATTTTCTCCAGCAATTACTACTTTGATTTGGTGCTCTTGGTTCTTGAATTTTTTTTTCAAACTAGATGAACCTATCTTTTACCATATTATCAAGTTTGCTTTTACCGTATTACCAAGTATATCACTAGTTATGTTATTTTTTTTTTGACAGAATAGATTTGTTATCATATAAGACTTTGAAGTTTTTTTTTGTTCTTATTGCAGGATGATGGAAATAATGGCGGATTAGAGTAGCAAGCATGCATGATGCTTCGAGAAACATGCGTACAAGGATACTAGAACTGAAGAATAATGAAAGAATGACCTTAAGATTGATTTAGGTTTATTTAAGGAGAGATATATATTATGATTTAATTTTCAGATTAACTATTTATATTTTGGATGCAATAGTATGTTTTCGATTGAGTATACTCTTTGGCTCATTTTCTACAATGGCCGTTGAGTATTTCTACTCATTTATATGAATAATATCATTTTATTTCCTCTTCATTTATTACATTTATAAGTTTTACTATTATTATCATTGTATATATGCCGATAAATTAAAGAATGTTACTATAAGACATGTGAAATAGAAGTGTTACACTCTAAAACTAGCTGATAAGAAGTCTTGCCAAATATCTAATAAAGTGTTACATATGCTGATTTAAAATGATACATAATATTTAACAAAGTGTTACTATAAGTCAAGAGATGACATAGAAAATGCTACTATAGATGAAAAAGTGTTACATAAAACAATATTAGTAACACTACAAAAATGCTACATTAGTTTAAAAAAAGGGTTACGTTAGAGAATTTTGAGTAAGTGAAACATTAGCATTGGAAAGTGTTACCTTAGAGAATAGGTAGCACGGGCAGATGTTTCACTTATAAAAGTGTTACATATGACCTAAAGCAACACTTTTAGGCCTTTAAGTAACACTTTTGGGGTGATACTTTAGGCCAATTATGCACTAGTGGGGATATGGGATTGGGTTAAAATAATGACATACTACAACTGATGACACACGTTTCACCTCTTTTTTTTCTTTTACGTTTTTTTTACATTAATTTTTACGGTTTTTTCACCATATACCCCCGACAAATTAAAAAAATCACCATATACCTTCAATGTTCCAAAAATTCACCATATACCCTTGAGTTTTCGAAAACGTTCATGAAATGCCCTTTTTCTAACTTCCGTTAACTCTACGTTAGCTTTATTTACGATTTTGCCATTACTAACCCTAAACCCTAATTCTAATCTAACCCTAACCCTAATCTAACCCTTACCCTTACCCTAATCCTAAACCTAAACCCTTACCCTTACACTAAACCCTAACCCACCCGGCCCACCACCCCTCCACCCCGCCCCAACCCCCCACCCCCTCCCCTCCCCTCCACCGCCGCATCCCCTCTCCCTTCCACCGCCGCATCCCCCCCCCTCCCTCTCCCCCTCCGCAGCCCCCTCCCCCACTCTCTCCCGCTGCCCCGCAACCCGCGTAGCCCGGGAATTTGAAACCCCCCCACCCTCCTCATCCCTCCACCGCCGCATCCCCTACCCTCCCCTCCACCCCTAGCAGTCACAGACTCACCGGCTTTCCCCACCCTTTCCCCAAGACCCACGCAGCCCCCCTCCTCATTCCCCCTCCCCTCGCCAACCCCATCCCCACCCCTTGCGGCCCGCAAACCCCTTTCCCCCCTCCGCAACCCCCCTTCTCCCCGCACAACTCTCCTCCCCCCTCCCTCGCGAAAAAACGTGCGGCGGCAAGCAGGTTATGATGTTCGAACGGAACCCCTCCCTGCAACCTCCTTCTTGCCGAAAAAAATCGAAAGTGGCGCAGAAAGTCGAGAATTTTCGAATTTTTGAATTTCCGAACAGAGTTCTTTGGGTGATGAACAAGTCACCTTTGCGTGTTGATGGGTGATGAATAAGTGGCACGTAAAGTCGGCGAATTTTTCAAATTACGAGATGCGGGGAGGGGGAGGGGTGCTGGGGGGTGGGGGAAGGGGAGAGGGGTGTCTTCGCGGTGGGGTGGGGAAATCGACGAGGGAGAGGGGAGGGGGGTGGGGTTAGGGGAATTCGACGGGGAGAGGGGAAGGGGTGGGGTTAGGGAATTCGACTGGGGGAGGGGAGGCGGTGGGGTAATCGACGGAGAGGGGGGTGGGGGAATCGACGGGGGGGGGAAGGGAGTGGGGGAATCGACGGGGAGGGGGAGGGGGGGGGCCGGAGCCGGTGGAGTAGGGGGAGGGGGGGGGGGCTGGGCTAGGGTGGAGGGAGGGGGGAGGGGGTGGGGGGTTGGGTAGGGGTGGAGGGTGGGTTAGATTAGGGTTTAGATTAGGGTTAGGGTAAGGGTTAGGGTTAGATTAGGGTTAGGGTTAGATTAGAATTAGGGTTAGGGCTTAATGATGGCAAAATCGTAAATAAAGCTAACGGTGAGTTAACGGAAGTTAGAAAAAGGGCATTTGGTGAACGTTTTCAAAAACTCAAGGGTATATGGTGAATTTTTGAAACATTGAGGGTATATGGTGAATTTTTTAATTTGTCGGGGGTATATGGTGAAAAAACCGTAATTTTTACAATTTTTTTTTAAAGGCCCATGCCACCTAGAAATCCATGTGAGTCCACCTCTAAGCATAACCACCATAATCATTTACAATGCACTTGTTGCTATTTCAAGTACCACCTTCATATCTTTTCTCTTATTCTCCTGTATGTCAAAAATGCTACCATCGATCATTTCAAATAAAAAACTTAGATTTTCCCTTATTCTTAATAGATAAATGTAAAAAGTTGTTGCCAATAATTCAATTTTGGTATTATATTATATGCATAATAATGAGTAAAGACCAATTAATAACTACATCTTTTTCATTAATCAGTACATATCACTAACATACATATTAATCGAATAGAAAAAACACACATGGGAGTTAAGTGGATCTCACAGATCATGACAAAACCAATTTTTCCTCTGAATTTCTTTTTGGTAACTTGACAAAAAAATTTGCTGTTTAATGGTATGTTTTTATTTATTTGGTGGGACTACATTTAGAGGGCTGCTAGTTAGGTAATCAAGCATCCCAGTATCATTCTTTAAATTTGCCCCAAGTGGGTAAACAAAACTGTAAACGTACCAGACAATCTAAGCAAGCATACTCAAGTTGGTCCTGACCATGTTTAATTTCATATTATCATACCAGATAATTAATAATGTTAATACTCATAATTACTTCCTCTATTTACTTTTATTTGCAAAATAGGAGAGGCGCATGAATCAAGGAGAGGAGAGAGATAGATAAAAATAAAAAATGCAACCCATGTAATAAAAAAGAGAGTTAGAGAGAACTTGCTAAAAGTAGTAGTTTTGCAAATATTATCATGAGATTGTCATAAAGGAGAAGTGTTATAAGTAACGTAAAGTCTTGAATGAGACTATCTCACTCTATTACGGATAGGAGTCGACCAACCACCCGACCATCTTCTTCGTCGAATTCACCATATTTGTACCTACAAGTGCCCATCATACTTTCTCCCTGATCCTCCTCCAAACAAAATTTGTCAATGAATTGAAATTCCTTTTCAGAATCTACGGTCTTGAATTCTAGGGTTTTGACGACTCCATTTTTATGGTGGAAAGGTGTTAAAACAAGGCAAAAAGCTTTGGCGACTCCATTCTTATAGCTTCTAATCTTAAATTCAAGTGTTCCGGCAATTCAATCTTCTAAATCGAATGACTTGAAGAAGCGAAGATTACTAGAGAATGTGTTAGAGCTCCGAGTTATGGTATTCTTATAGGTGGACAAAGCTTCAGTGGTTATGGTGGAAGGGTTGATGAAGGAGAGAGAGAGAGACAGAGAGAGGGGGAGGATAATAAGGAGTTTCGATTGGAGGTAGTAAATCAAAATGAGGTATGTATGTTAAAAACTAGTCAATATGTCGTGTAAAACGACAACCTATAAGAATATGTCTTATAAATTGATAAGTAGCTCAAAAACTAATAAAAGATGTTAATAAATTGATAGATAATAAATTGATGAAAGATGTGCATAAACTGACAAAGATGTCCATAAATAATTGGTAGAAGATGTTCATCAATTGATAAATAATAGTCATAAACTGAAACAACAATATTTAAAAACTGATAAGTATATACTTAATATGATACATATATGGCTTAAACTGACAGATTTATTGCTTAGACTGATAGAATTAAAAGTGCCTTAAACTAATTATACAAAATTCCATAAATTGAAACTCATCTCAATTAAGACGCTTTGTATAAGTAAAAAAATTAACTAAAGCTAAGACATAATTGTTAAAAAACTTTCGTGTCCTTCTATTAATTTTTGTCGCATATCAAATAATTTTTTTTCAAGATATATATTTATTTTATTAAAAGTCATTGCAAGTATTATGAAACATCCCAAAAAGATATCAAATAGTCGTACCTAAAACTAATATTATGCGACAATTGAGCCAACACCATTCACGAATTTCAGGATAAGAAATCTAATGTTGTATTAATTTCTTTGTGTTCAATTGTTTCTAGGAAATATTTTTATTTATTACTTCATTGATTCTTTTAATACTTGAAACATTTTGACCCTAACATATTCATTTCAACCATAAACCTTGTTAATTTCTGTTTTCTAAAAATATTTCTACTTTCTATTTAAATATATATGTTTTTCAAAGATCATCCAACTTTTCCTTGAACACATAATCATGTTTACAACCACCCTCTAACAATTAGACTTTCAAATAGACACATATTAAATATATAGTAGACGACCTGTAATCAAGTTTTACCATTTTTAGTTTCCGATGATAGAACATAATGTTTTCCCAAATGGTTCGACCCAAAGAAGAGCAATATGAAAATTTTAAGTAAAAACCATTTAAAAGTCCGAAGTTCATTAAAAAATGAAAGGTACTCAAATCCATTTTAAAGGCTCAATTAATTGTTCTTTATAATAAATAAATTTTCAAATAAATGTCTATTATTAAATAATTTAAGAATAATCATATTTATGGTAAATAAATCCGTTTGGACAAAGTAGAACATAAAGTAAGTCCCCAAAGATATTTAAAAGAAATTTGATGAAATTTGACTACTTTAGTTTTTTTTTTTTTTTTTTTTTTTTTGATTAGGAGATTAATTGCGCTTAACGGCTAACCCCTACAAGCGCTACTTTAAATAGGGGAAACACCAACACATTTGGCTTGGTAAGGCGTTACAAGATGCTAAAAAACACCCAAGATAACGCTTGGGGGTAAGATCGAACCCCCGACTCCAGGAGAAGTCTTTCATCCACTGACCTAACTCCTATCCTTTGACTACTTTAGTTTAAGGGTTTTTAAATCAGATTTGTAAGATAAAAAAAATGGTTATTTACGAATAACCTAAGATACAGTAAAAAACAATTGGTTGCGCGAGAAGCAGAGTCTCTGCTAGGCATAGAAACTTGTGGCTCTGGCGCGCCGCAAGGTGAATCTCATTATTTTATATTTTCTTACCTTTTTTCTTATAATCTGAATGATTGATTATCTAATGCTTTCATCACCTTTATGTGTTTACTAATTGCTAATCAAATACCTGGTTTTGATGTTCTCACCCCTAACAAGATTAATTGGAGTATCGGGTTAGGATCCCATTAAATAATTTATTGGTTAATAAACATCTCATGAAATTAGTCTATTTGGTATTAAATAACCGACATATATTAATTTTTAGGGTGCATGAAATCAATCTCTTTGTAGTTGTTTAATAGTATAAAATTAGAAATGAATTGTATTTAGTAGAGGTCAATAATAGGCAAGAATGATTCATGACCATTCTTGTACCATCACCATCACCCTCGAGCTCAATCTTTGATTCATTGACCGAAATTTGAAGTCACGACGGGAAAACCAACATTAGATGAACTCTCATGTTGTCCTTTCGGTTTTTCTAAATTTGTAAATATCCAATTAGATTTATGAGTCTTCCTTTAAAAAGTTGTTGGGGGCTTCTTCTAAATATGTTTTAATATTTTATAATCCTTAAACAAAGTAGTCAAATTTGCGGTAGCTTATAAATGTTCCTACATATATAATATAATGGACAAAGTTAAGTTTTGACAAGCGTGAATATTGCCATGTTGCAATGATAATAAAAGAACGTATAGTAAAACGTCGGACAAAAGAGTTGTGTGTGTTTCTATATTATACATCATAGATCAGTCAGTCTGGTCTTTAAAAATAAGTTGCAATGACATTGATCCAAAAATATATAGATTGACATCATATTATTCAACATTTAATGGAGGAAGTGACATTAATAATGCCAACTACGGCAGGCTCATAATTTGTAATTGTAATTACTTCCTCTTTTCCTATTTGCTCTTCGTACTTTGATTTTTTTCCCTTTCTCAAAAAGATTTTAAATAGGAAGAATAAATGGAAACGAAGGGATTATTTGTTATATCATCATATCCTAACTATTGGAGTTGTTCCCCTCAAAAAAAAAAAAAAAAACTATTGGGGTTGTTTTCAAAAATATTCCAATGACTTGCATTGCCCTCTTAAGTAGCTTATTTTTACAATGAAGTTTTTCAATTAGCTCCTCATTTTTCTTTGTTTGCATTTCCAGTCACCCACTTTTACACACTCTCTCTCACACACTGGACCATCAGCACCACCTTAGGCAAACCTATAACCAAATAGTCCCTTCCTCCCATATTAATGGATACAAATTCTCTTTTTTTGTCCATGCACCATTAATTAATACAATTTCTAAAATTACATTGTCCCACCAATATAAATAAGTTCCCTCAATTCATGGGAACACCAACAATAATTACTATTATTAGATTTGTCTTAATAAATACTTTTTAAATACACACCTTTCGTAATTTTTATGTCTAGGTAATTATAGATATATTGATATTCCGAATGTCAATTTTATTGACAACTGTATAAAAAAGCAAAAGTATTTTGAAATGGAAAGGGTATCCATTATTAATCCATTCTTGTATTATTTAAATTATTATTTAAATTTTGACTTGTCTCTGACACCTTTTACAAGTCTTGATTAGCTAGATGTGAATGAATATAGTTTATTTTTTAGGATTTTCGTCAAAAACCACCTTATAAAACATGAAATTTGTAAGAAACCACCTTACATATTTTTTTTGCGAAAACAAACCAAAAACAAAAAAATTCTTGCGAGAACAAACTTTATGCCTTATTTCGACCATTGATCCAAGGTTCCGGCATTGACCATGTCATGGATTCTGCTGGGTTTAAAAAGTCACTTGCCTTACATATGACATGGTGAATGCCGGAACCTTAGATCAATGATCAGAAAAAGGCATATGGTTTGTTCTCGCAAAAAAAAATTTGCTTAAGGTTTGTTTTCGCAAAAAAATTGTATAAGATAGGTTTTCACAAATTTTATGTTTTATAAGGTGGTTTTTGACAAAAAAATCCTATTTTTTATTCACATGAAAAATTGTTAACTATCACGCTATATTGTTTTTTTTGTTGAAACGGGGTGACTTATTTAAAGTCACGTACCTAATTACACAACTATTTGCCATGTCCATGAGCCCTCATTGTACTCCCTCACAAACACAAATTATCTCACAAAAGCAATTCTATCTCATTAAAACACGATAAGTCTTTTTTATTCAATAAGTTCATAGCCTGATACAACAAGCTAAAGCACAATATTACAACCAACTCAAGTGTTTCTGAAATTTTGGTGATAAGAAACACTATTTACAGAAAAAAAAAGACAACATTACAATTAGCTACTTGCATTACTTGATTGATTATCCTTATCCAGTAGTCCAGGACATAATGAGTGCTTCATTGAAATTAAGATTTTAGTACACCATCCTCTATTGAGGAGTAACATATTTCTAACTGTTATAACTTATAACAAGGGATTTTGGAAGAAATAAATTCAAGGGAAAATAGAGGAATGAAAAGTGGGTAAGAAATAAAGAGTTTTTTTGTGGTATTATAAGTTATAAAAGTTAGAAATGTTGAATTTCACCCCTCGATAACATCAGTTGTCACAACAATGCTTGCAATCTGAGACCATAACCCGCCACCAGATACATTTATCCGGCGCTTGTTTTTCTCGAACTTGAGTACTTTTATGTCTTTTTTGATATCCTTCACTGCTTGACTTTGACATTGCTTTTCTCGATTTGCTTTGTGCAGAGCTTCCGATGACTTGGACCAGTCATTCTCTAATGTCATCATTTTGGCATCAGGTTTAAAACTAGAGTACTCTTTTGCCACCACCTTATCCTCAATATATTTGTATCGCGCAGCCTCAGCCACCATTTGGATGGCGATAAGGAAGAACTCGGCCTCATCAACACTTGTTACGGGTTTTTTTTATCGTAAAACGGTATGATCTTTGTACGTCGGAAATGCATGAAAATTGGTGGGACTATAAACCACAAACAAGAGCAAGCGCACGTCGGAAATGCATAAGCAACACCCAGAATGTACTGAAATAAGAATGCTTCCGTAACCAATGAAATTATGCTCCCACCTTATCTATGAATAAAGCTTATCAAAAATTCTATGAGAATCCTAGCTATATGCTAGAAAGCAGAAAAAGTTGTACAGCAAATACAAGATATTGTTAAGATAAGAATTAGGTGTATGCTAAAGAAGAGATCGAATTAGTTAGATTGATAGTAGGTGGTTTAACAATTTGCACTTTGAATAGTGTTGGGCTCTAGGGAAAAAATCGTTGTCGCGGTCGCGTTCGCGAGAACGGTCGCGTTGTCGCGGGAACGACTAGTAACGGGGAAATAGAACGTTTTCTAACCGACGCGGCGTGAATTTTTTTAAAAAAATTCACATTAATATGTTCTAACCTTATTTGCTTTGTTTTAGTTTGTGAAGCATTACAACATAATATAATCAAATCTATCAGAATATCATGTTACATTAGCTATATAATTAAATCATAAATTATTTTTGGCCGATATTTGAAAGCAACGGATGTAACGGGGATAAAAGCATTATAACGCGGCGAATTCGCGTTATGGAGCGGACAACGCGGCGAGAAGTATGTGATTGATGGCGTTCCGTAACGGGATTTCGCGGAACGACAAATCCAAAATCCGTTCCAGAACGACCGTTCTGTAACGAAACGAGAGAGTTTTAATTTCATGGTTGGGCTTGCTTAGAGCCTATTTCTTTGCAAGAAGGATGAGTCCTTCCTCGAAGGTTTGTTTTGCTCCTTTTGCACAGGTTGTAAAGTTGCTTCGTTCTAGCAATATAATCACCTACATATCAAAAGAGAAAAAAAATTAACTTTTGACTAGTTCTGGAGAAAATTTATAGTATTTATTATCTCTACTCAAAGACTTTTAAAGGATATGAATGCATCTTTGATATTTATAGGCATGTATGAAATTCGAAGTGTTGCAACTAAAACATAATAAGCAATATTTGATGTGAGCGTTCAATCCATAAAAGAAAAAAAAAACATTTGACTTGAGCGTATTTTAAGATTATTAGAATAGCTAAACTAAATGGAGGAAGGGACTAGGGAGGATAAAGGTGAAAACTAAAAACAGTTCAATTAATTAAGTTATGTAGAAATCATTTTAATTTAGTAAATCAAGAAATAAGGTGTAGGAAAATTGCTTCAAAGTTGAGTTGGTTAATTGTTCTGATTTTTAGGGTTAATTAATAGGTTAGTCAAATAAACATGTGTGTGAATTGTTGGTTTCTAAATTATAGTAGAAAGTGAATTACTGGAGTTGTGCTTAGAGTAAAACGTGGGTCATTATACCACTTTGTTGCTTTTGCTACTTTGAAAATAGTGGTGTATCTACTCATTTAAAGACATTCTTCTCTTGTGTAATTAAATGAAGTAGCATGAGAATATTGGCTAAGTTTCCTCTCCCTTCTTTCTCTTATAAGTTCATCAAAAGGTATATAAGTAAATCCCCTCAAACAAAAAAAAGGTATATAAGTAAAACAAAGAAACAGAGAATCGCTATAGATAAATTCAATTCAACAAAAATATGTTTTATTTAGTAAAATTAAGTTCAATTTGGCAAAATAACTTAAGTTCAGTAAAATTAGTTTAGCTCAATAATAATTAGATAAAAGGATTTTTTTTTATCAAAAACCACCTTATAAAACATGAAATTTGTGAGAAACCACCGTATATAATTTTTTTAGTAAAAACAAACCTTAAACAAAAAAATTTCTTGAGAGAACAAACCTTATGCCTTATTCCGATCGTTTATCCAAGGTTCCGGCATTGACCATGTCATGGATTTTGTTGGGTTTAAAAAGTCATTGCCTTGTACATGACATTGTGAATGCCGCAACCTTGGATCAATGATTGGAATAAGGCATAAGGTCTGTTCTCGCAAAAAAAAAATTTGTTTAAGGTTTGTTTTTGCAAAAAAAAATATATAAGGTGATTTTTCACAAGTTTCATGTTTTATAAGGTGGTTTTTGACAAAAAAATCTTAGATAAAATGCACAAGGCCTTAGTTTGGAATAAACCATAAATGAAAATGTTGCCTACCCTTCTCAAACTGGTAAGTACCATTTACGAGCTAGCTAAAATAACAACTTTAATCTATCGAATTACCAGTAGCCAACATATACTGGAGTAGTATTTTTTTACAATAAAACAAGTCAGCCTCAGACTCAAACTCATATTACATTACCAGAAATATCGTAATATGAGTAGATACATTCTTACCCCATGATGCCATTATAACAAGGAAAGGGAAAAGGAAAACAAGAAGCATATTTATGCAAGTATGGAAATATTGAAGATCTTGTAAACTATAGGTCTATAGTAGTACTGTTTAGTTGCATGTCGCTAAAGACTCTCATGCATTGTAACTTGCTACTAAATTGGATAGCTTTGGAGTTGAAGCGTGCCTTGAGATTGGAAGAGAGCGCCGGGTGGTAGGAGGGGGAGGTTTGATAAATATCTAATAGTTAGATGCATCTAACACAAATTTCCATGTAACAAATATTGTTTGTGTATATAACAAAAATTGTTTGTGTATGTAAAAATATTGTTTGTGTTTCGTATAACAAATAAGGGAAAAACAACACAAACAATATTTATGATATACACAAACAATATTTGTCACACGAAAACTTGTATCTAACACATCTACCTGTTAGATGTTTATCATCCCTCGTAGGAGGGGTGTGTTTTAAGCTCTACTTTGAAGTGAGACACATTTCCCCACGAAGAACTTTCTCCTTTAATGTATGTGTTTTTTTTGGTGGGACTGCTTTTAGAGGGCTGCACAACTTAGGTTGATCACGCATCTCCTGTTTGAATTGTTCCTTTATTTACAAATTCTATCTTTGTTTTTATATTCAACATGGTATTAGAGCTTCAGGTTAGATTCTAGGGAGGGAAACAAAAAAAAGGGGAGAAGGAGGAGATGTTTTTTCAAAATAAAACAAATTGTGAGGAAGTGTTTGTCATGGCCACTAATGGTATTCATTCAAATACGCCCCAAATTTCAATTTTTAAGGGTGAAAAGTATCATTTATGGAGTATCAAGATGCAAACTCTGTTTCAATCCCAGGAGTTATGGGATATTGTTGAGAGCGGGTATGTGGAACCGGAGGAGCCACCGGAGGTACCCGATAAAAAGTTACGTGACAATCGCAAATTAAATGTGAAAGCTTTATTCATCATCCAATCTGCAGTGGATGATGATATATTTCCTCGAATTTCAACAGCTAAGACGGCAAAGGAAGCTTGGGAAATTTTGAAAATGGAGTATAGAGGTGATAGTAAGGTAATTTCTGTCAAGTTGCAAAACCTCCATGGTAATTTTGAATCGCTTAAAATGAAAGAAAAAGAGTATGTGCAAGATTATTTGTCTAAAGTGTCAAGTATAGTTAATCAAATGAGGTCGTTTGGTGAAAATATTAGTGATTCAACGGTGATGCGAAAAGTTTTAAGGAGTCTTACAAAAAATTACAATTATGTTGTTGCTGCTATAGAGGAGTCCAAAGATATGTCCTCTTATGGGTTTGATGAGTTGATGGGTTCCCTTTTAGCCCATGAAGATAGAATTTTAAGGTCGGATGAAAATGTCGAGGAGAAAGCCTTTCAAGTTAAGGGGGAAATGTCAAATGAATGACATTATGAAGAAGGTCGTGGTCGTGGTCGTGGTCGGGGTCGTGGTATGGGTAGTCGAGGTCGAGGTCGCGGGGAAAGTGGAGGGCGTGGTCAATACGCAGGACAACGTCAATCTATGAGTAGCATCCAATGTTACTACCCCAAAAGATATGGGCACAAAGAAGACCTGTGTTGGGATAAGCAAAGGAATGAGCGAGGTAATCAAAGCAATTTTGCTCAAAAGGTTGTAGAAGAAGAAGAAAGCAAGCTCTTCTAAAAATGTGAGTGTGTGGCAGTGTTTGGAATCTTGATGTTTTGGTCATGATTAGAAGTTGAAGATTTGTTAAGTCGAAGTCAAGTATGTGTGTCATGTGTTAAGTTCAAGTTGAAGAAGTGTTGTGAAGCGGCAGCAGTGAAGTGTGTCTATGGCAATCTAGATGGCATGTTCGAAGTCAATAATATACTGTAGTTGAGTATGTGAGATTTTTGAATAAGGGGGAGTGTTGAGTGACTTATTCAAAATTAATTTCTATAGTTTAGGAACATGTGGTAGTTACTAATATTTAAGATGCTTTGATTAGTGGAGGTATGCATGACTTAATAATAGGAGCCGATTGTTTTAGTTAGTGGAATAGTTAGTGGAGGTCAGTTAGTGGGTCAGTTAGAGTCTCCTACTTCCTAGTTTTAGTTGGTTAATGTTAGCTTATACAGTGGCGGATCCAGAATATTCTAATCGGGGGTACTGTAACTAATTAACACTACTACAATTTTGGGCAAAGATAACATATCTATCTTAACGGTTAATTTAAGAAGTGTTATCTTTGATCTAAATTCACATTTTATTAAGAAAAGTGTTATCTTAAGTTGGCCAAATGGTCAACATAGAAAACTAGACTTAACTCTATAACGCTTCTTTCATTATCTCTCTAAATAATTGTTAGCTTACCTCTATCTTCTTCTCCTTGCTTAGCTTTTTTTTTTAATCTATGCATGCTCGACATATATTGAAGCATTTCAACGAAGAGCCATCCTTTTCTCCTTGCTTAGTTTTTTTTTTTTTTTTTAATCTATGCATGCTCTAGAAATATATTAAAGCATTTCAACGAGAAATCAAGTTCAAGGTGAAGACTTCCTTTCTAAAAAAAAGTTCAAGGTGAAGACTTAATCAAATGGTGTTTTCAACCGCCAAAAGAGATAAGGTTAAGATATAATCGAACAAGGTTTTAAATTCTTGGCGGCAGATGAACTAACCGGAATGCGGTGGCGAGATTCAGCCAGCGGCCAGCCAGCGGCGGCGGCGTGAGGGCGAGGTTGAAGTATGGGACCGGGCGGCGTCGGGCGTCGGAACTTGGCGAGCTTTCTTGGCGGCGGAACTCCCGGCGGTCGACGAAGAACTCCGCCAGAACCACTAACCCGAGTCGTTTGTTTAGTGAATGAAAACGGAGAAAGTGAACAGAGAGGACAGAGGATGAGAAAGTTAGTGATGAGTCACGCTTTCTCCTCTGATATCTTGGACTTTCTGTTTCCTTTTTTATTAAAAAATTATTAAATTCTGACAAAAGAAAAGTTGAAAAGTACAAAGTAATAAATGAAAGCTTACCTTTTCCTTTTGTCAAAACACTACGCTGACACACTCTATGGGACTCATGTCTCAAGCTTCTTTGTCACCCGTCAATGCAAACGGTCACTTAGAAATTTAGAATTTTTTTTTTCTCATTTTTTTTTTGCTTCGGGGTACCGCTGCGTCCCCAATGACCCCTCTAAATCCGCCACTGAGCTTATATATAGCCTCTTTGTTGTACTCGTAAACTATGAAAAATTAATCAATGATGTTTTAATTGTGTTTGAATTGCTCCTTTATTTACAAATTCTATCTTTGTTTTTATATTCAACATCTCCTAGTATTATTCTTTTTTTTGGAAGGGCCCTAGTATTATTCTTTGATTTTACTCCCAGTGGTATTATGAGACCTTAAATGTACCAAGCAGCCTAACCGGGCATATTCGTAGTACATAGTAAGTCAAAGTTGGTACTCCAACATCTTTAATTTGATACCGGCCATCTTATCAGTTATTAGATAATGGCAATATTCTTATTGAAGTGGACGATGCCTGGAAACGGAGATACTCCATGGATAATTCAGAATCCTAGAGCGGGTGTTGGGTGGAAGATGAAGATTGACAACTCAACTTATGAACACTCAGTACCAATCCAATCAAACTCCCCACTACAGACGAAACTTCTAGCTGTCTGGTGTGCCATAAAGGAGTCCCAAATGTTCAACAGTGCTACTACTATTCTAACAGACTGCAATATGGTCATTAAGAGCCTCAAGGACCTCGAAGGTGCAGACAAATGGATCAAAAATCTTATGTATGACATTTCCGTAGCAGCTTTCTCTCTCCCCTATTTATGTTGTAAGAAAGTCAATAGATAAAGGGTTAAATACGCTCACAATCTTGCTGTGAAGGGGCGAAAGCCCCCATAACTCCGTTGTATCCTGATTTTCCGTTGTGTTATTTCACTAGGAACAATACACGTGGGGGTGAATTGTATGTGTAGAAATAAACGTAACTTTTTGCGGAATTTTAAACTTGAACAAAGAAACAAGCTAAAGGAACACAAGGGATTTTTACGAGGAAAAACTTCTTGGGCCCAACAAGAAGAAACAACCTCGACCACTAGGGATTTTAAACTCAACTCTTTCACTAATTAGGCCAAACAACCTTGTTACAACCTAATTCTACTCACGTGCCACACCTTGAGTTCCTAAACTCAAGTTCCTGAACAACTGTTCCCTTAACAGTTGTTCCTCTCAACTTCACTTGAAGTTTTCTCACTTTAACTCGCTTCACTCAAAGCTTCTCTCTTATAGAATTTCACTCAAAGTCCCCTTCCCCCAAAACCAAAATACAATTGATCAAAATAAACTCAGTGGAATTAGAGTAACAAGGCAAAGAACAAATGGCTTTTATGAGAGAATGAAGGCACTGACACTTTACTTAGTTAAACTCACTAATGTCACTTGGTCAGACACACATTGGAACTTAATTAGACATTAGTATTTATAGTGGTAATAACTTAGAACGTGGGATTAAAACATATGTTAGTGGTAAAATCATTATCCCATGATGTTCCTTATCCGGAGGAACACGTTCCTCAATCAACCCATGAACTCCATGATCACTGTTAAACGTGAGAGAGAATTGAGTTACTGCTCC
This sequence comes from Beta corolliflora, assembly GCA_947648045.1. Lineage (NCBI taxonomy): Eukaryota > Viridiplantae > Streptophyta > Magnoliopsida > Caryophyllales > Amaranthaceae > Beta > Beta corolliflora. The sequence goes on from CANSZD010002407.1 coordinate 419,907, forward strand.
CTTAATTTTAGCAACCACTTAAAGCATTAATTTGAAAATCTGATTTAATTAAAAACATTTTAATTATTAATACCAAAATAAAATCCTTTTACTAAAAATATTATCTTTAAAATATTTTCATAAAACCGAAAAGGATTTTTATTATCTTTATAAAAATAAAATCTTTTCCTTAAAAAGATTTTCCTTAAAATCAGATTTTTCCTTAAATAAAACGGTAACCTAGAATCTAGGCATAATTTACTCAACTGACACAAATAAACCATTGTAATGCTTCATCCTAAGTCTAGTTCCTTTTAATAGTTAGTTCCTTTAACTTATTAGTTCAGCGCCAGTGTGTCTGTTCCTTACAAAGGAATTGAACAAACATTCTCATCCTAAATTGCCATAGTTCTTTACCATTCTTACTCGTTCCTTTACATTGGAACTAGAAACAAAAAGCCTCGCTTTAGTCTTCTTGCTCCAATGCTGCTCCAGTACCAAATTATGAAACATCTTCACTTAGTCTTCAAAATTCAAACTTGATTTCTTCCTTGACTTAGTATTCTCTTTGTTCCTTCTCTTTGATACCTTGAAATTCATTCACTTAAACAACTTGTTAGTCCAATACTTTGTTTGCATCTTTGTTTCTTTGTCATCATCAAAACTAGGGTTCAACAATTTCCCCCTTTTTGATGATGACAACAAAGTTACAAACTAAGGAAAACAACAAATAACATAAGAGAATGAAAAAGATAAAATAATAATTTATATAATTTAATTAAGGCAGATTAAGGATGTAAATTTTTCATTTTGTCATTTTTTTTTTCAATGTTTTTTTTTCTTATCTAGTTTGTTCCTTATCTTTTCCCCCTTTGTCATCGTCAAAAAGATCAAACGCTTGGTGAGTTTGAGAAGGCAGATATGTATAATACCTTGAGACCATTAACAAGCACCAAAAATGGTTAAGTTAGGAATTTCAAAGGTTAGACTTGCTCAAACATCAATCACATAATACTAGCCATTCCAAGTAAGAAATTATGCACATAAATCATAAACGAAGACAAATATAGCAAAAGTCATCTATTTATAGCACTTGTTCCATTAAAGTACAAAAGAGAAAAAGAAGAAAAGAAAAGAAACAAAAGCTAAGAATTCTTGTTTCTTTAAGAGAAACAAGAACTAGACATTTGGAAGGGAAGGGGAATGGTGTTCCTCAACGACTTCTTCCTCAACCACTTCTTCCACTTCTTCATCACCTCTTCATGTTGCCCATCAAGTTGCTGCTTCAAACTATTAAGAGCTTGGGCCATCATCTCCATGTTCTTTTGTTGTTCAATCACGGTATCACTAGGGACTTTCATTAAACCCATCAATTTATCAGTTTTAGCATCTAAAGTCCATTGAAGATGATTGTAAAACTTAATCATATGTTGAGCAGGGAGACATACTTCATTAACCCAACCAAATTCATCCGAAGGAACTTGTTCCTTTCCCTTAGAACCAGAGGCAGTGGATGGTTTAGGTGGAGGAATTGGGGTGTTTTCTTGTGAAGGACCTGCTGTTCCTGGGAGAGAAACATAAGGTGAGGTGGTGGTGTAAATGGAAGGAAGAAAAGGTGGTTGTGGTGGAAGGTCAGTAGATGTAGAGGATAAAGGATTTGGTTCTGTCATCTCAACTTTCAACTGTTCATAACTAGAAGGAACAGAGAAGGATGAGGGAGAGATGGAAGGAATAGGTGTGAGAGTAATTGGGATTTTTGGTGAGGATGGAAGAGTTGGTTCCTTAGGTGAGTTGGGATCCCTGTTCCTCCGCATCGAGATAGGACTAAAGGAGAGTCCTTATTTGAAGGAACAGGGGACAGGTTTTAGCAATTTTCAATCTAGTGCTTTGTCTAACTCTCTTGGGAACAGGAGGGGAAGGCTTTTTGGCAACAGTCTTGCGCCTCTTGGGTTTCTGTTCCTTTGGTTCTGTAGGGGCAGGAATTTGTTCCTCCAGTATAACCTCCACTGGTTCCTCTTCTACCGCCTTAGGCAGTTTTCTCTTGTGAGAAGAACTAGTATCAATCCTCCATTGAGTTAACACTCCATCTTGGACAGAGAGGTCCAAACCATACAAAGTCTTTTCATTTAGAATATTTCCTTGTTTTATTCCCAAGGTAGGCCAACCAGTTGTTTTCACTTTAAAGTAAGAAAGAAGAAAGGTGATCAATGCACCATAGCCAACAACACAATGATTTTCAATGCAATGAGTTAGATGTTGGATAAAGAGAGAAGGGAAGTTTATTTGAATGTGGTGGTCTACGCATAAAACATATAACACGTATCCGGGAGACCCACCTCATTCCTCTTTTCGGTTCGAGGAATGAGTGCTCTCCAAACAAGATTAAACGAGAATTTTGTGGACAGGAGAAAGAAGATTGTGATTTATTTTGTTTTGGCCAGCAGTTCCCCCAAAAGATTCAACAATTTCATCTTGGGAGAAATTGGGAAAGGTGACAGTTCCTTTCCTCTTAATATACAGATCAGTTCCTTTGCAAGGAACTTCCCATATTTTTGCTAAAGTTTCTTAAATTTTATTTTCTTCCCCCTAACTTCTGTAGTACATACTCCATCAGTGTTGATGAAGTTTGCACAAAATTCATCCATAGCTAAAGGAACCAGGGCATTGTTAAAAGCGGTTTCAAACAAGTATTCCATACCTTGTTCCTTTAGTATGTCGGTTAATTCATTGAACCTAACTTTCTTGGCCCACTCCAAATCAACACAAAATCCTAAGACATACCTTGAATCACTTCTTTCCACTCGTTTCTTGGAGGAAGAAGCAACGGTTCCTTTGGAAGGAACAGGTGTAGCTTCTTCTTCCCCCTTAACCGGTTCCGGGGATTCTTCTTCATCATCTTCCCCAATTAGTTTTCTTCTTCTCACACTTCTCCTAGGTGACTCCAATTTTTGTTCTTCTACCGCCATTGTTGTTTCTTGAGATTTTTTCGATTTCTAGGGTTTTGGATGGAGAAGAGGGGTTTTCCATTTGAGAAGTTTTGGGAGTTTTTGTTTTTGGAAAAGGTGAATTAAGTGAGGTTTTTGCCATTTGGTGAAAAGAATTTGAGGTTTTATGTCGTGCGAAGAGGTGTGAAGGAGATGAATAATGGTGAAGTTGAAGCGTTTAAGGAACACGGTTTGGGATGGAAGAAAGAAGAAGATGCATGTAATGTGAATGAGGAGTTACACGCGTAAAAATTAAAAGGATAAAAACAAAAATAAAAGATAAAAATAAAAGAAAAGATAAAAAGGGAATCATAACTTGACTAAATCTGATTCCTATATTTTTGGAATTTTCGGATTTTTGATTTTTATGGACTTTTTAATTTATGGAAAGAAAATAAATTCTAAGGAACTTGTGCTATAGGAACGACTTATGCTAAATGTCAACATTCTTCATATCATGCAAGTTTCTTTAACTTTGGAACAATAAGGGGAGTATTATGTGACATTTGTGAGTTGCTTTATTCCTTTGAATCCATATACATGTTTTTAACATCTTAATTTGCAATGCTCTTAGGCAATTAATCACGATCACTTAATATCACATAGAGTAAGACAAATCAATTCAGACATAGGGGATTGGAATAGGAACAATTACTTAAGTTTTATTAAACCTAACTCAAGCCTTAATTTTTCATATCTATCTCTTTGTAGAGGCTTAGTTAGTATATTAGCAATCTGATTTTCAGTTTGACAAAACTCAAGTTTAATCAAACCTTTTTCCACATTTTCTTTTAGAAAGTGATGTCTGATATGTATATGCTTAACTCTTGAATGATGCACTGGATCTTTTGAAATACTAATGGCACTAGTATTATCACAATAAATAGGAACACAATTGAAGATTATTCCATAGTCACAAAGTTGTTGTTTTATCCAATGCATTTGTGAGCAACATGCAAAGCAGCCTACATATTCCCGCTTCACGAAGTGGATAAAACAATCGTGTTTTGTTTCTTGGTACTCCAAGAAACTAAACTATGACTAAGAAATTGAACCATACATGAGGTACTTTTCCTATTTACAAGATCCCCAGCATAATCAGCATCTGCATATCCTCTTAACTCAAATGTATCACTTCTTGGATAGAAAAGTCCAAGATCATCTGTTCCTTTAAGATATCTAAGAATTCTCTTCACAGCAGTTAGATGAGACTCCTTGGGATTAGCTTGAAATCTAGCACACAAACCAATACTAAAAGCTATGTCTGGACGACTAGCAATTAGATACAAAAGTGAACCAATCATGCCTCTATATTTTGTTTGATCAACACTTGTTCCTATGGAATCTTCATCTAATCTAGTTGAAGTTCCCATAGGAGTGTGATTTATCTTTGAATTTTCGAGGCCATATTTCTTTAGCAGTTCCTTTATGTATTTTTGTTGGTGAATAATTATTCCTTTTTCAATTTGCTTAATTTGTAACCCAAGAAAGAAATTTAACTCTCCCATCATACTCATCTCAAATTCATTACTCATAAGTTTTGAGAATTCTTTGCACAATGATTCATTAGTTGCTCCAAAAATAATGTCATCAACATATATTTGAACAAGTAGTATGTCGGTTCCTTTCGATTTTAGAAACAAAGTTTTATCCACCTTTCCTCTTTTAAAGTTGTTTTCTAAAAGGAATTTTGATAATCTCTCATACCATGACATAGACGCTTGTTTTAACCCATAAAGAGCCTTGTCAAGCTTCTAGACATGGTTTGGGAGATCATTGCTTTCAAATCCAGGGGGTTGTTCAACATATACATCTTCATTTAAATAGCCATTTAGAAATGCACACTTAACATCCATTTGATATAGTTTAAATCCCATATAAGCAAGCAAATGCAATTAGTATTCTAATGGCTTTAAGTCTAGCAACGAGGAGCAAAAGTTTCTTCATAGTCAATTCCTTCTTGTTGATTATAACCTTTTATTACAAGTCTAGCTTTGTTCCTTACAATTGTTTCATACTCATCTAGTTTATTTCTAAACAACCCATTTTAAGCCAATCACTTTTTGTTGTTTAGAAGAGGGTACTAGATGCCATACCTTGTTTCTTTCGAACTCATTTAATTCGGCTTGCATAGCGGTGATCCAATCGAGAATCGGTTAGGGTTTCGTCATGATTTCTTGGTTCTATCATTGATAAGAATGCATGAAATGCACAAAAGTTCCTTAACCGAGATCTAGTTTGCGTACCTTTAGATATGTCACTTATTATGAGTTCCACTTGGATGTGATTTTTGATGTCTCCAAGGTTTTGGTTGAAACTCCTTTATAGGAACAGGTTGTTCCTCTTGAGTTTCATGAGAGGATGAGGAGCTTTGTTCACTTGTTCCTTTTTCAAAGAAACAGCTCCATCATCTTGAGGAACAGGAACATCATTGTTATGAATGTTTTCATCTCCTTCGTTCCTTTCCTCTTTTATTTCTTCTTCCTCAATTGAATCTCGCATCTTTCTCATTTGGCCGTACCAAGCCAATCTCAAAGTGATCAACCTCGTTTGCTTGGATTAAAGTTGTCAGATTCATCAAAGATTATGTGGACACTTTCTTCAACACACATAGTTCTTTTATTGTAAACTCTATAGGCTTTACTATGTGATGAATATCCTAAGAATATTGCTTCATCACTCCTAGCATCAAATTTTCCAAGATTATCTTTCCCATTGTTATGAACAAAACATTTGCAACCAAATGTTGAAATAAGTAATATTGTGTTTCTTTCCAAAATAAAGCTCATAAGGAATTTTGTTAATGATAGGTCTCATCATGGCACGATGTATTATGTGACAAGCAGTATTAATGACCTCCGCCCAAAAGTTCCTTGGAAGTTCACTAGCAATTAGCATGGTCCTAGCCATTTCTTCCAAAGTTCTATTTTTCCTTCTACAACCCCATTTTGTTGTGGTGTCCTAGGGGCGGAAAAATTATGATCTAGGCCATGGTTTCGCTTAAGTCATTAAATTTATAATTTTCAAATTCTTTACCATGATCGGATCTAATATGCATTAATTTGTGACCACTTAAATTTTGAACTCTTTTAGCAAAGACAAGGAACTCATCATAAGTCTCATCCTTACTAGAGAGAAAAATAACCCAAGTATACCTAGAGTTGTCATCAACAATAACTCCACTTCTACTTTGAATTCTCATGGGGCCACACAAATCCATATGAATTAATTCTAAAGGTTTTGTGGTGCTCACAACAGTTTTAGATTTGAAAGAGGATCTAATATGCTTTCCTTTGGCACATGCATCACAAACTTGATCAATATGAAATTTTATAGATGGTAATCCCAAAACAAGATCTTTTGATCGAAGTTTGTCAAGTAATGAAAAGCTAGCATGTCCTAGACGCTTATGCCATAAGAGTGGATCATCTTCAATAACACTAAGGCATGTCAAATTGTTTTTAAGAACAAGATCAAGATCCACAATATATGTGTTCCCTTTCCTTGTTCCTTCCAAGATGACATTCTTAGAGTTAATGTTAACGATCAAGCATTTTTCACTATTAAATTTAACAACATTTCCCTTGTCACAGAATTGGGAAATAGTTAACAGATTATGCTTTAAACCTTCAACTAAGAATACATTATCAATGGAATGTGATGGTGACTTACCAACCTTACTCATGGCAACTATGTTACCTTTCTTATTGTCACCAAAAGTCACACTTCCACCTTCATAGGTTGAGAGTGAGAGAAACTTAGATTTGTCTCCTGTCATATGCTTAGAACAACCACAATCAAGATACCAAGTGTTGTTCCCCCTCACTCCAACCTGCAAAAATCAACTAGTTGTTAGTTGTAGGAACCCCTTGTTTCGTGGGTTCCTGTTCTTGACTAGCATTTGTTTTGGCAACCCATTTCAAGTTGCTTAATTTCTCATTTTTGCCAATCATTCCACTTCTTAGTTGACATTGAGTTATGTAATGACCTATCTTACCACAAGACATGCAAATTTTATCACTTGGTAGGTCAACATATTTCTTATTCTTGTTCTTCTTCTTGTAGTTTTCAAAACCGAGACCTTCTTTTCTTTTAGTCTGTGGTTTCTCAATCCATTTAGGAACAATCATCACTTTGCCTCTGTTCCTTGCAACGACCAGTTCCTTCTTGAGATTACAGATCTGTTCCTTTAAAATATTTTTCTCTTTATTCAAATTTTCAATCTCAGATCTGTAACCTTTCAAAGGGGTTCTTCACACTCTCATATGATTCCTTGATTTTTAAATTTTTATCAAATAAATCAAAGAACCTAGTTTCAACATCCGTTCTCATTTTCTTAAGCCATTCTATATGTTCTTTACAAACTTTAACATCTTGTTCAGTTTGCTCATGTTTTTCACGTTCATCTCTACATTCAAGAATTGCATCATAAAGAAGATCATAAATTTCAGGCCTAGTTTTGCCATCTAAGTCTGATTCAAGTCCATGTTGGCTTACCTCGACTTTTTCTTCATCTTCTTTTTCGTCAGTGTTTGCCATGAGGCAAAGATTTACAGTTTCTTTAGTTTGTTGTTCTTCTTCCTCTTCGCCTCTCGAATCTCCCCAAGCTGCTATCATAGCCTTTCGAACGTTCGCTTTAGAGAAAGGTGCTTTGGATTCCTTGTTCCTTTCAGCGAAGCGTTCCTTGTTCCTTTCTTTGGTCTTATCATTTTTCCAAAGTGGACATTCCTTGATGAAGTGTTATGTACTACCACATTTATGACAAGCAGCTTTGTTAGAAAACCTTTTAGTTTTACCTTTGAAGTTCCCATTCTTCATGTTCCTATACATCTTTCGAAACTTTCGGACCATGAGTGCTGCTTCCTCTTCTTCTGAGTAAGAGTAATCTTCATCATCTGCTTTGAGGGCAATGGATTTTGACTTAGAACTTTCACCATACTCAGTATCAAGGTGAAGCTCATGAGTCATAAGTGATCCAAAGAAGTCGTTCCAAGTTGAACTTAGTGAAGTCTTTTGTTTCTTGTAAAGTAGTGACCTTAGCCATCCATCTATCCTTAGGAAGACTCCTAAGAACTTTTAGAACCTGTTCTTCTGATGAAATAAACTTACCAAGAGAAGCTAACTCATTAATAATGTTAGTAAAACGAGTAAACATCTCTTGTATGCTTTCCTTAGTCTTCATGGAGAACAGTTCATATTGATTCATTAGTAAATCAACTTTAGATCTCTTAACTTCATTAGTTCCTTCATGGGTTACTTCTAGTAAATCCCATATTTGCTTTGCGGATTTGCATCCCATGATCCTATTGTGTTCATGGGGTCCAAGTCCACAATGCAAAAGTTTAACAGCCATTGCATTTACTTCCATTTTTTTGAAATCAGCTTTGTCATATTCGAGAGAAGGGTTTAGGAATTACCTCATTTTTGTCATTTGTAGTAGTGACCTCAAAATCACCAACTTCAATGACTCTCCATACCCTGGTAGTTTTCGGCCTTGATGAATATCTCCATTCTGTTCTTCCAAGTAGGAATAAAACTTTCCATTGAACATGGGAGACCTTTGCGTAGAGTAACCTTCCACAAGTTTCTCGGTGGTATTCATTGTTCCTTGGATCTTTTTCTCAATAGGGTTTCCTATCTTTCATGAGTTCTGGCTCTGATACCAATTGTTATTTCACTAGGAACAATACAAGAGGGGGGGTGAATTGTATGTGTAAAAATAAACGTAACTTTTTGCGGAATTTTAAACTTGAACAAAGAAACAAGCTAAAGGAACACAAGGGATTTTTACGAGGAAAAACTTCTTGGGCCCAACAAGAAGAAACAACCTCGACCACTAGGGATTTTAAACTCAACTCTTTCACTAATTAGGCCAAACAACTTTGTTACAACCTAATTCTACTCACGGGCCACACCTTGAGTTCCTAAACTCAAGTTCCCGAACAACTTGTTCCCTTAACAGTTGTTCCTCTCAACTTCACTTGAAGTTTTCTCACTTTAACTCGCTTCACTCAAAGCTTCTATCTTACGTAACTTCACTCAAAGTCCCCTTACCCCAAAACCAAAATACAATTGATCAAAATAAACTCAGTGGAATTAGAGTAAGAAGGCAAAGAACAAATGACTTTTATGAGAGAATGAAGGCACTGACACTTTACTTAGCTAAACTCACTAATTTCACTTGGTCAGACACACATTGGAACTTAATTATACATTAGTATTTATAGTGGTAATAACTTAGAACGTGGGATTAAAACATATGTTAGTGGTAAAATCATTATCCCATGATGTTCCTTATCCGGGAGGAACACGTTCCTCAATCAACCCATGATCTCCATGATCACCGTTAAACGTGGGAGAGAATTGAGTTCTTGCTCCCTTAATTTTAGCAACCACTTAAAGCATTAATTTGAAAATCTGATTTAATTAAAAACATTTTAATTATTAATACCAAAATAAAATCCTTTTACTAAAAATATTATTTTAAAATATTTTCATAAAACCGAAAAGGATTTTTATTATCTTTATAAAAATAAAATATTTTCCTTAAAAAGATTTTCCTTAAAATCAGATTTTTCCTTAAATAAAACGGTTACCTTGAATCTAGGCATAATTTACTCAACTGACACAAATAAACCGTTGTAATGCTTCATCCTAAGTCTAGTTCCTTTTAATAGTTAGTTCCTTTAACTTATTAGTTCAGCGCCAGTGCGTCTGTTCCTTACAAAGGAACAAACGCTCATTCTCATTCTAAATTGCCATATTTCGTTACCATTCTTACTCGTTCCTTTACATTGGAACTAGAAACAAAAAGCCTTGCTTTAGTCTTCTTGCTCCAATGCTGCTCCAGTACCAAATTATGAAACATCTTCACTTAGTCTTCAAAATCCAAACTTGATTTCTTCCTTGACTTAGTATTCTCTTTGTTCCTTCTCTTTGATACCTTGAAATTCATTCACTTAACCAACTTGTTAGTCCAATACTTAGTTTGCATCTTTGTTCCTTTGTCATCATCAAAACTAGGGTTCAACAAGTTGCCAAAAAAAAAAAAGATAATGATAGTATTCATAATTACTTTCTCTTGTTTATCAGATAATGGCAATACTGATAATGACAAGAACAATCCAAATTATGTCCCTTTTTCCATAAAAAATATCAACAATTGATTATCCCATAATAAACTGATAAGCTTTAAGGTGTAACTAGTTGTTGGCTCGGGCGATACCCTAGATCAAATACCAATGTGAATATGAAGTCTTAAATCAAATACTTGAGAAGTGGAACAAAAAAGTTATAGTCATTGGATTGTGCTCAGGAAATGATCTTCCAATTCGTTTTAAATTTTTTACGTAGTGAATTAAATATGAATTATCCATCACATAATCTTCCGCTTCAAGATAGTACATGGTGTAATTAAATGGTGTAGCAGTATTAATTACGGATGTTATAACCAATGTAATTAAATAGTGTTGCAGTATTAATAATGGATGTTATAAAAGATTTGAAGAGTTTTTTTTTATAATATATAAGAGTACTGAAAGGTAGGACATGCTATTATTATCATTTGCTTAAAAATACTCCATGTTTTTCTTATCTTTCTCACTTGGAATATTGACACTATTCATACTTAGAGAGAATCTTCTCAATTATAAGAAAAAATATAGTCATGTGGGGTCTTGTTTGATTCGTCTCAATTAGTACTTTATTAATATTTATTCATTATAATTTTTACAAATATATAAAGAAAGTTATTTAAGTTCAAAGACGTGCATTGGGAGACCCGCACAGGAAAGTGAGAAGGATAAAAAACAGAGGGAATTGTTTTAAAAATAGAAATATTATCTTGTCTTTAAATAATTTTTTTTGAGTTTACTACTTACTGCCCCTATTTACTAAATATTGTTCGTATATTTATACTTATTTTGTAAAACTTCTTTAATTTTTTATCTATAAATTATTTAAATTTCAGAATTTTTTTAGCATGAATAGAACCAATTTTTAGTTTCCACCATGGTGGAAACGATCATTTTTTTCGGTCCCTTCATGGTGAAATGAAAAAAATTCAGTTCCACCATGAAGGAACCGAATACTTTTTTTCGTTTCCTTAAATAACAGTGAAAAAAATGAAAAATTCAAAATTTCACAACGGGGGAGGAGGAAGCAGAAGAATGGTGGGGACCTGCGTGTGTAGGGGAAGCTGCGCGGGGGGTGGGCGGCGGTGGGGGGAAGCTGTGCGGGGCGTCGGCGGCGGTAGGGGAGGGATGAAGGGAGAGGAGAGGGCCGGGGTAACCTTGTTCTTTTTCATTGGAACTCAAATTTGGCTTTCTTTTATACCAAAGTTCATATGGAGTAACCTCATTCTTTTCCATTGGAATTCGGTTTAAAATATGACAAGCCGCTAAATGAGCTTCTCCCCAAAAACCATCACTCAAACCCGAATAGGATATCATAGAATTTCCCATTTCTTGCAAAGTTCTATTCTTTCTTTCCGCTATACCATTTTGTTTTGGTGTGTAAGCTGCGGTTGCTTCATGCATAATGCCCATAGATTGAAAATAATTAGGGTCATAGTATTCACCACCTAATCAGTTCTAAACCATTTAACCTTGTCACTTAATTGCAATTCAACTTTATTTTTATAGATCTTAAATTTATCAAGGGCTTCATCCTTAGTAAATAAGAAGTATACATAACAAAACCGTGAATAAGTATCAATAAATGTTATCATGTACTTCTTGTTCCCTAAGGAAGGAGTGCTATGGAAATCACATAAATCACCATGAACTAAATCAAGCAATGAAGTATCATTTTCTACATTATTTGGAAAGTATGTCCTTGTTATCTTTGTTAACATACATGTTCTATACTTCTCTATATTCGGATCAAATGATGGAATCAAATGATGTTTAGACATGGAATACAACTTTTTATAGTTAACATGACCAAGTCTATTATGTCATAGAGAAGAATTGTTATTAACAACAAACAAAGTGTCTTTTAAAGCATTAGAATTACTAAGTTTGAACATACCATTACAAAGATAACAAAGTCCTACAAATATACCAACCTTAGACAATATAAATTTATCCGCTTTAAACACCATTCTAAAGCCTAATCGATTCAAGGTAGCACCGGAGACTAAATTTCTCCTAAGTTTCGGAGCATACAATACATCTCTTAAAATAAGAAGCTTTCGGAACTAAAAACTAATTCTACTTGTCCTATGCCTGGAACTTTTGCTGTAGAATTATTTCCCATGTAAAGAACTTCTCTATTGTCAACCTCCTTGAAGGTCTTGAATAGAGAGCGCTCCTTGCGTACATATGTCTTGATGCTCCCGAATCGATCCACCATGAACAATCATCCTGTACACAAAAGATTTCAGAAATCATACACACAAAATTCAAATTTGAATTAAGTGAAACTTGTGTACACATACCTTCTTTGGCATGGGCTTGGCTAGACTCGCCATTCCCGCCATTCTTTTTGTTCATTTTCTTCTTTCAAATGGTGCAATCCTTCTTGAAGTGGTCGGGCTTTCCACATTCCCAACAACCTTGTTGAGCGCATCCACCATACTTAGGCTTCTTTCTATTGTTGCCTTAGGTGAAATTGTTATGTCTCTTCTTAGGATTAGAAGACTTCTTTGACTTACCATCCTCCACCATGTTAACGGTGGAAGAATTAGGATTAACATCCTTTTGTCCATCTTGTACCCGAATGCCCTCTTCAATCCAAAGATGAGCACCCAGTTATTCAACATTCATATCATCCTTCTTATGTTTTAATGAATTTCTAACATCCTTCCAACTTGGTGACCGGTAATTTGTCAATTATAGAAGAAACAACTAAAGTCTCATCCATTACAATGTTGTGTTGCTTAAAACACCCTAAGATTCTTCGTATCTCATGGTATTGCTCCATTAAAGGCCTAGAATCTACCATTTTAAAGTTATTAAAGTTAATAACAAGAAATTTCTTGCTAGATGCATCTTCGGCAATATATTTACTCTCTAATTCATCCCAAAGAATCCTAGTGGATTCAACAAATTGATAAATATCAAACAAAGCATTGGACATACCGTTAAGGATGTGACTACGGCATATGTAATCATCATTCTCCCATTTGTTTCTTTTCCTAGTTGCTTCAACGGTTTCATTTTCCACTTCCTCAGGCTTGGGAGTACTTAGAACATACACCACACTCAATAAAGTAAGGAGGAAATGCATCTTCTTTTTCCATCTTCGAAAACCAACGCCTTCAAACTTGTCAAGTTTGTGAAAATTCGCAGACATTTCGCAGATTGTAGCCATCTTGAAAATATTACTTTTCGATTGTTAGGGAAACTACAAATATCAAGGGTCACAAGATGAACACAATCTTTTAGGCATGATGCACATTCCCCAAAAGTAATATTCCTACCCTATTCATAAAGCACAAGTTACACGGAATTCACCTTCGAGATACAAAGAAGACACAACAGTGGTCACGCTTACTATGAACACTATCAAATGGAAAAAAGTTTGTGAGAGTTTTGTGATGATGAAGAATTTCAGATTTGATCTTGAATGTTCTTGTGCAAATATGTGAGAGAGTGTTTTTCAACATCACTTCATCATATGAGTAGTTATATATATATAGACACACTATACTGCTTCAGAAAACCGAAACAAAGCCTCGAGTAACCGTCAAACGCGACTAGAAGACCTGTCACGAGGTGCAACATTCCTCGCGAGTCACGGGTCGCGATGTGCGACACTAGTCGTGGGCTACGACCAGCCCACTGACTTCGTCGAGCCTGCTGGCTTGCTAGTGTTGGCCCTTACGTTGCGAGGTGCGACGATTTTCGCGTGGTGCGAGCTCCCTGGTATGGGTTTCTTTAGTCGTGCAATGCAAACGTGCAAACATACCACGACTAGTATAGTATATCGTATCTCATATATTGTTTGAATTACGACATCATAGCTAAGAAATTCAAACAAACATATCATGAATTAAACCTTACTCTATACTCTAAATCTCCAACAACTTTTTTGGCTTAAAAGAGGATATTTACATGTTTCCCTTTAGCACGTTTTGAACAAACATTGTCAATCTCGTGCTTAATATTTGGAAGTCCAATTACTAATTAACTCACAAGTTTATTCAAAAGTGTTTAGCTAGCATGACCAAACCCCTTATGCCAAACCCATTGATTTTTATTCGGAAACAACTCTCAAACAGATGGACTTGTTCTTCGGAATTTTATCCAGTAAGGTAATATAAATATTATATTTCCTGGTTCTCTCACAAATAAGTTCAGTTGTTTTTGAATTAACTATGTGACAAAGATCAGCTTGAAACTCAACTCGGTTGTCTTTATCACATAGTTAATTGGGAAATGATCAACAGATTATGTTACAAGCCATCGACATAATACATTTCGTGGACGATCACGACTTCTCCAATGAAAATAGGGAGTTGTTGATTTGATTTTGGAATCGTGTGTTTAGTCCAAAACTCCCATGCTTTTCGGATCATTGGTTAAGAACCAACCGGAAATTTATGTCTTCCTAAATAGGGAATAAACCCGAAATAAAAAAGAAGAAGGGTTATTGTTATCGTTCCAGCACTATCTACGTCTCTACGGGCAAGTTCAAGAATTCATGGCAATCGGTCTCTCTACCTACGTACCTTCCATCGTCTGGAAAATGTGCTCGCTTCTTGGTTTCAACTTCTGAATCTAGTAGTTAGTTAACTTTACCTATACCAACGATAGAACCTTTTATTTATTGTTGTCTCCGAAGGTAAGACTTTCACCATCATAGGCTGTGAGTGAGAGAAATTGCTTCTTATCCCTCGACATGTGTCTTGAGCATCCACTGTCTAAATACCAAACGGTACTACGACTCCTTTTAGCCCGCAAGAAACAATCAAATATTAGATTTAGGAACCCAAACTTTCTTGGGTTCCTTTCCACACATAGTTGACTCTAGCCGGTTCATCCTCACCTAGACCTGCTTGACATGCTTGTTGTTTCTCTCTACACTCTTTTTCCTAGATGGACAATTTAAAATCTTATGTCCATTCATACTACAATGATACACACACATGCATGTTCTTTGCAAGAACATACTTACCTCTTTTAAATTCCTCGATCCAACTGTTTCCCTTAGTGGCCCAGTTGGTCCAAATTCTCATTCTCGAATAACCAAGACCAACCGTACCACTGTTACCTTCCATAGAGGGAAGATGATTCAAGGTATCTCTTGCAGACAAAATCTTGTGTACATGACTTTGACTATATTTCCACCACCATATCCTCAATATATTTGTATCGTACAGCCTCTTACACCATTTGGATGTCGATCAACATTAACTTGGCCTCTTCAGCAGGTGTAACAGCCGTAGCATCAACGCTTTGATCTTTTTCCGATGTTATTGAAATCTTATGAATTTTTTTTCTAAGCTCTGTGTAATATTCGATATATTTATAGTTGCTATCATATTTGAGTTTGACTGGTGTTACGTTTATAAAAAGCTTAGCTTAGCATCACCTACGTTTGGCTTATTAAAAAAAGGACGTGATACTTCCCATTGTATAATTTGTGAACATGGTAAGCCACCGGATACAGATCAGTGACTTCTAAGGCTACGGTAACCAATTCAATGTCGCTAATTTTGAGTTATGCAAGGACATACTCGTCGCCGTCAGGTGCATGCGGCATCTCGCGTCACGGCTAAACCGCAAGTCTTAACATGGGCTTCAAATTTTTTGCGTAGACTTGTCAAGAATGTTGAGTAGCTTGAAGTACCGTTTTCGAGTTTGAAAGTTACAGTAGAGTTATCACTAAGTTACAGTTGTTCCCCGACAACTCCATCTCGTATTGCCAATGACGGCATAATTAGGACGAAGCCAGGATTTTAGTTTTGGGGAGGCCAGAAATCAATCAAATCAATAATACACAAGAATTCTAAAAATATCCAACTTAAAATTACCCTTAAAAATTTATTCTTTTTTAATCACAATCTAATAATTCTCCACATTCTTGCTAGTTCTGTTAAAATTACCCTAAAAAACTATTTTAAAAGGCTTTTCAACATGGGCTTTTTAAAAGTTAATTTAAAACGTTTTAGAAAGTGGGCTTAGTAAATTTATAAAAAAGGTTTTCGGAAATGGGTTAATAAAAAGAGTTAGAATATTATTTTGGCTTAAAATATTTTATTTTAGAATCACTCATTATTCTTTCCTCGATCCGGACCCATTAGAGAGGGTATTAGTCATCATAGGGTGCTAAAAATGCGGAGACACGATTATGTGTCTACAGCTCTCAAATCTAATTTTTTGGGTCCTAGGTAGTAAATTTATGTGATGAGTTTAATTATTACTTTATTATGTTTTAGGTACCCAATTCGTCGAAGGGAAATTTCAGTGCGTGGTTGTGTGGAATTCACGCTTTAGAGGTACGTACTTGTACTAGGTATTATTAGTAGTGTTAGTCATAGTTAGTATGCTTAGTTATCTACTACCTCCGTTTCTAAATAAGTGTGACTTTCCTTATTTGTAATAGTCACAATAAGTGCAACCAAGATCAAAATGGTAAAAAAGTTCAATATTATTACAAATATGCCACCAAAAAGCAAGAGGGGACCACAACTTTTTTGTTTGATCACTTGAATTACTCTACTTTATTGTGGTCCCAACTTTCTCTCTCTATATTCCTTGGTATTCCCCCACTTTCTCTATGTTGCACTTATTAAGAAATGGAGGAAGTATTTCGGAGCATGATGGAACTTAGAATCATGATTAGGGAACATAAATTGTGTGTTATGATGTGGTAGTATTTATAATACATATGATTATATGATCTTTATTTTTATTAAAGAATAGTCATTATATTATTGTCCGTGAACTAGTAATTTTTATTAGTAGCGAACATATTATTTTATGTACCATGACTGTTTGAGTTAGTATCATATATGACTAGTATTGTTTATGAGTTATTTTATCAACCTATTTATATTGAAATTTGCAAGATTTAAGAGTCTTTTGTGACTATTTCAAGTTATCTTTATTGTTGAACAAGGTTTAATTATTTAGGGAGACTTTTAAGTCCCTAATTCAAGGTTTAAAGGTTTAATAAAGGTGAGTTATTATTATGTGACCACTCTTTATTAATAAGATAAAAATAAATTATAAGTGTTCAAATTTTCTATTATTTTGGTCATATTGTTGGACCTAATAAAAATTATTAAACACTTAAAGAGAACGACATGAAAACTCATAGGATGGATCCCCTATTGTGTATTGAACAAGGGGGAGAAGTAGTCTTGGAACTATTACTTTCTCCTGCACATATTAACTTGTATGACGATACAGTTAAGTATTTTATTATAATCGAGTTAGATAAGTTGTCTAAACTTCCTGAGTAAAGTTAGTCAAGGACACTTCTCGGGGGTATGATCAGACTGATTTTCAAGGTTTATCTACTAATGGCAGTCAAGGACGCTTTAATTATTCAAGGTTTAGTAGCCCGTATGATTCCAAAGTGAGGATGGCCCCTGTTCCATGCCAGATTAATATTAATAAAACTTATGGAGTCATTATTTGTTTATTATTCCTAATTCAAGCATGATTTGTTGTTTACAGTTTTCTAGTGTTATGTTTGGAATTTATATTCTAATACTTCCTCCGTTTCTTTTTAGTTGCAACACTTTCCTAAAAGGGAAATAATTAATTAGTTGCAACACTTTCTACTTTTGCTTTTCCTTTCTCTCTATCTCTCTCCAATCACATGGGGCCCTCTCTTTTTTTCCTCTCTATCTCTCTCCTACCCAAATTTTGCATTGGAGTTTGTGAAAAAAAAAGTGTTGCAACTAAAAAGAAACGGAGGAAGTAATTTGGTTATGTACATACTCAGCATTAGCTGACTTGTTCTTTTTGTGTTTGGTTGCATGTTCTGTAATGATCCATAATTTCTTATAAATTACGAGGAGCAGGGTAGTAAGAGGTTATATATCCAGATTCATGCATGGGAGTTAGCAATTGGAGTTAGCAATTAGGCCTTAAATTGTTTCCAACTTGTAGTTTAGTTATTTTCAATTAAAGTCTTCCGCTGTGTTATTTGTTGAGGTTAGCAAGTTTGATTTCTATAATTATTATTCAGTCATATGCGTATCACCGTGGCGGTAACACCTTTAGATTCCTCTAGTTTTACTTAGAATGTTATCTATTATAGTAGGGAGGAATTTGGGGAGTGTTACACTAGTGTCTTTCCTATTGAGCAAAATCATCATCTTGCTCACGCAGATGGCCCGGTTATTGATGATGCCGCCTCCTAACGGCGACTTGATGGTCGCCTCATTTACTTGGCGGTCACTCGTCCTGATTTAGGCTATGCGGTTCATATATTATCATAGTTCATGCAGGAGCCTTGTCAGGCTCATTGGGAGGCTGCTCTTCGTGTTGTCAGATATTTGAAAGGCACTCCAGGTCAAGGTACTCTATTAAGTGCTGATAGTGATTTACTCCTACATGGCTGGTGTGATTTTGATTGGGATGTATGTCCCATTACTCGGCGTTCTTTGTCTGGATGAATTGTGTCCTTAGGCCATTCTCCTATTTCTTGGAAGACTAAGAAGCAACACATTGTTTCTCGTTCCTCTGTTGAGGCAGAATATCGTTCTATATATGGCTACAATTACTTGTGAGCTCAAGTGGTTGAAAGGTCTTCTATTGAGTTCGGGTGTTCATTATCCCAAGTCTATTCCTCTTTTTTGTGATAGTCAGTCTGCTCTTCATTTTCTAAAAATCTTGTCTTCCATGAACGACAAAAACATATTGAGGTTAATTGTCACTTTGTGCGGGATGCTATCACTGATGGTCTTATTGAGCCTTCTTATGTGTCTACTTCAGTTTAATTGACAGATAATTTCACTAAGGCACTTGGGAAGTCTCAGTTTTAAATTTTTTTATTGTCCAAGTTGGGCATTCTTGACCCTTCCCATGCTCGAACTTGAGGGAGGATGTTGAGTTAAGTATAGATAGAAGAGATAGCTTCTAAAAAGTATTATTGTATGTATAGTTGGAATTCTTTTCATTGTAGAATTCCTAAAATATCTTGTACTATATATTGTGCCAACCTAATGAGAATACACAACTTTTGAGCCCTTATCTTATTTTACATAATGATATCATGATACTCCGTCACCGGAAAAGAAGAAAGAGAAACAAAGACAGAAAAATGAAAGGGAAGGAAAAAAAAAGGAAAGAAAGGAAGAAAAGAAAAACAAATGTACAAAAAATGAAATGAAAAATCATAGAATATCACGTGCAAAGCATATAAGGGACTTTTGACATATTATAGTAGGTAACCGGTCACCAGGTTCGTATTTGTCAAATACAAATGATAGTTGGGACTAACCATAAATAATCAATAGTTGGGACCGATTAGAGAATAAGATCACTAATAGTTCGGACTATTAATATCAATTTTTTCTAATTAATAATGTTAATACTCATAATTATTCCTCTTTTTACTTTCATTGCTAATAGCAGGAGGCGCATGAATCAAGGAGAGGAGAGATATAGATAAAAATAAAAAATGGGACCCATGTAATAAAAAAAAGTGTAAGAGAGAGTTCAATGCTAAAAGTAGTAATTTTGCAAATATTATCATGATATTGTCATATAAAAGAAGTGGTATAAGTAACGTAAAGTCTTGACCATTTCAGTCTATTACGGATAGGAGTCGACCAACAACCCGACCACCTTCTTCGTCGAATTTGCCATATTTGTACCAACAAATGCCCATCATACCTTCCGTCTCCTCCATGAAATGAAATTTGTCGATTAATCGAAATTCCTTTTATGAATCTACAGTCTTGAATTCTAGGGTTTTGACGACTCCATTTTTGTGGTGGAAAGGTGTTAAAACAAGGCAAAAAGCTTTGGCGACTCCGTTCTTATACTCCCTAATCTTAAATTCAAGTGTTCCGGCAATTCTATCTTCTCAATCGCATGACTTGAAGAAGAAAATATTACTAGAGAAGGCGTTAAAGCTTCTATTTATGGTATTCTTAGCATTTGCATGTTTCTTGTTGTTGTAGGTGTTAGTCGCGGTGGAGATGGACAAAGTTTCAGTGGTTATGGTGGAAGGGTTGATGAAGGAAAGAGAGAGAGAGGAATAATCAGGAGTCTGGATTGGAGGTAACAAATCAAAATGAGGTATGTATGTTAACACTAGTTGATATATCGTGTAAAACGACAACCTTTGAAAATGTCTTACAAACTGATAAATAGCTCAAAAACTATTAAAAGATGTTTATAAATTGATAGGTTATAAATTGATAAAAGATGTGTATAAACTCACAAAAATGTCCATAAATAATTGATAGAAGATGTTCATAAATTGATAAATAGTAGTCATAAACTGATAAATATATACATAAAATGATACATATATGGCTTAAACTGTTAGATTTATTGCTTAGGCTGGTAGAAAAGTGCCTTAAACTAACACAAAATGCCATAAATTGAAACTCATCTCAGTTAAGACGCTTTGTATAAGTAACAATGAACTAAAGAAATTTGTTAAAAAACTTTAGTGCCCTCCTTCTATTAGCTTTTGTCGCATATCAATTAATTGTTTTTTAAAGTAATATTGATTATTTTATTTCAAGTCATTGCAATTGTTATGAAACATCCGAAAAAGATATCAAATGGCTGTACCTGAAACTAATCTGCATGCGACAATTGAGCCGACTCCATTCACAAATTTTATATTTTTTTTGCTAATTAAGTAAGTAGATTAAACAAACAACATTTTACAACCTATCACTCACCTTAGAAAGGCAAACCAACTAGGTTGGACTCCCTTAACTAAGGCAAGAGTTCCATCACTAGCCATAGCTGTGCTAGCTACTTACAAGCTTGTAAACCAGTTGTAATCTTTTCTAGTTGTTTTCTTAGGTAAAACTGCTAATACCCTTGCTCTGACACTACTCTTGATTTGTTTAACACTAACATCTACACTAGGGATATATTGATTCCAATAGACTGAATTTCTTCCTTGCCATATCACATATACTAGTGCATTTATCCCAGCTAGTATAACCTGCTTTTGGAACTTGGTTCTTCTACTATGTTGGACTCCTCTGATCAGTTGTAGCAGTGTTGTTGCAGCACAATGAAGTTGAAACCATTCTTTAACCCTCTTCAGACATCTAGCACTATATTCACATTCGAAGAATAGATGTTGATGACTTTCAGCATGGCCCCTGCAAATCAGACACAAATCACTTGGACATATTCCAAGTTGAGCAAGTTTCTCAGTAGTTTGAAGCTTATTTTGCACTGCAAGCCAGTTGATAAATCTATGCTTTGGGAGGCATAATCTGTTCCATACTACAGCATCCCATGATACACCAGGTTTTTCTTCAAGTAGCTTAACATATATATCCTTAACAGAATATCCAGTCATGCTGCAAAACTCAGTTTGAGAGTAAACTAACTTGAGTTGTTCCTTGATTGCACATATCTTTCTCCGGCACTCAGGTGACCCCCGAATTAGGTACATAAGACCACCGAGTCTTCATTTTTCAAATATACTCGAGTTAATCCACCTAAGCCATACACTATCTTGCTTGGTGGCCACCGCCCATACATACTTGCCAATGAATGCTACATTCCAAAGTTCAACATTCCTAAAGCCTAAACCTCCTTTGGACTTAGGATAGCATAATTTCTCCTAAGCAATTGCACCGGGCTTTTGTGTGAAATAGCATCCATTCCGGAGAAATGCCCTACAAATCTTATTTATTTCCCGTAAGATTTTTCTAGGTAGCGGGACGACTTGGGACCGATACATGTGCCGGCGAGGAGCACGAGAGTTAATGAGTTGTACTCTTCTTTGTGTAAGACAAATGTCTTGAGCTCCACACTCTTATTCTCATGGTTATTTTCTCAATTAAGACTTCACATTGGCCAGCAGATATCTTCTTGGCACAAATAGGTACCCCAAGGTACTTGAATGACAAGGATTGATGTGCAAATCCGTAAACTTCAATAATTCTTTGTACATCTGCAGAGTCCATACCACAAGCATATATAGCTGACTTGTTGATGTTTGCTTTCAGCCCTGATGTATCCGAGAATAGCTTGAAAGCCCTTAATAACGAGATACACAGATACAAAATCTCCTTTCTTGTATAAAATTAAATCATCGCAAAACACGGATGGGTTAATTTCATTTCTTTGCATCTAGGGTGATATTGGAACCTGCTCAATCTCGGTGAGTTTTGTCAAGATTCTTGATAGGTACTCCATACGGAGTACAAAAAGCAAAGGTGACATGGGGTCACCTTGCCTTAATCCTCTAGACGAGTTGAAAAAACCTCTCATTGTACCATTAAGCATAATAGAGAATACTGGTGTAGGCACACATGCCATAATCAGATCTCTAAATGAGTCTGGAAACCCCAATGCACTAAGCATCTCACTAAGAAAGTCCCAGCTGACTGTGTCATAAGCTTTTTAGACATCAATCTTGAGCAAACAGCTTGGCTTAACCTGTTTTCTTCCATAGTGTTTCACCAAGTCTTGCAACACCATGATATTGTGCACAATGTATCTACCATGGACAAATCCACTTTGATTTTCCATGATAAGATCAGTGACATTATGTGGAAAAATCCACTTGTCTGAGTCTACCACATAAGACTTTTGTAATACATTTGTAAATTGTTTTACAACAAGCTATGGGTCTGAATTCAGTGACATTATGTGGACATTTTGTCTTAGGAACCATGGTGAGTATAGTGTGATTTAGTTCTCTCAGAATTCTACCTTCTTGAAGGGCATCTTGAACTGCATCAATTAGATCCTCTCCCACTATAGACCAAGCATCTCTATAGAATTATGAACTAAATCCATCAGCTCCTGGTGCTTTACACCCCGGAATTGAAAACAATGCTTTCTTGATCTCAGCTGCAGAAAATGGAGCATTAAGAATTTGCCTATGCTCTTTAGTAATCACAAGACCTTCTTGTATCAGTTGTACATTAACAGCTTTCCTTATTGCAACATCTTTGCTCAACAGTTTTCCATAATAGCCCAGAAAAGCTTGAGACACCCCTTCAGGAGTATCTTGCCATAAACCTGCATCATCATAAATACAATGTACCTGATTTTGAATTCTTCTTGCTTTGATGCTCTGATGGAAGAGAGAAGTGTTGTCATCTCCATCTTTGATCCAAGCACTTTTTGCTTTTTGTGACAGAAATTCAGTGTATGCTTGGTGCTTCAGATGATACTCTTTCACTGCATTTATTTCAGCTTCAGCATGCTCAATGTTGTTTGGATTTTCATGCATAAGTTTCTGTGCAGCAATCATATCATAATATGCTTTCAATTCAGCAGCTTGAATGTCATGAAAACCTTCTTTATCAAGGTTTTTCAGAGCAGCTTTCACCATTTTCAATTTCTTAACAAATCGAACATTTTAGTGCCAGAAACAGAATTGTTCCAAGCATCTTTGACTGTTTCTTCAAATTTGGGGGATAATCTCCACATTGTGAAATACTTGAATGGTCTATGACCATCCTATATATCCGGATACACAGCTAACACTGCTGGGGAGTGATCAAATTCACCCTCACAGTGGAATGAAACTTATGCAGTAGGGAAAGCATCTAGCCACTTTTTGTTAGATAGCATCACCTTGCTGTTTATTATTCCAAGTAAAGAAGTTACCAGAACTTTTTATGTCCTGCATTCCACATTCCATCATACAGGTTTTCATATCCCTAATTTCATGCTCCCTCACCTGAGAACTAATTCTTTCATCTATGTGCATAACACAGTTGAAATCACCACACATTAACCAAGGTGCATCAACTTTTAATTGCTTCAGATCTTGCCACAATTCTTCTCTCTTTGCTCTTTCATTAAAGCCATTGATGAAAGTGCAATAGAACCCCAATTTACCACTGAGAAGCTGTAAATAATAGTGCATCATCTGACTTGATCCCTGAATAATGTTGACATGGTAGCTGCCAGGCTTCCAGGCCAATACAATTCTTCCTCCTTGATGGTAACTTGAATTTGTAGTAAAGCACCATCCATTAAACACTGTTGATATAATCGACCAAGGTTGTGAGGTTTAACCTTGGTTTCTAAGAGGCTAACAATGCCTACAGAAGTTCTGTGAATATATTGATACACATCCTTCTGTTTCTTGGCATTGTTAATGCCCCTTACATTCCAACATAGAAGCTTATCCATGTTGAGTAGGAGGATCTCCCCCTCCTGCCATCTGAGGTTGCATCTCTATATTTAACTCATGCCCATCATCCTTCTGACATTCAGCCTCATTAAGGAGCTGAAATAAATTCTGTGTACTTGTCTTATTCATCTGTGTAGTTCTGACCCTGATAGGCCTTAAAGCCCTCTGAAAACCCTCTTGATCCACCTCAGGAGTCTTCTCTGACTGTGATGCATTAATCACAGGTGTTTGCTCTTGATTGACAGGGTCTTCCTCTGGTACTGCCCCATTCACAAATTTCAGAATAAGAAACCTAGTGTTGTTTTAATTTCTTTGTTTTTAATTGTATCTAGCAAATATTTTTATTTATTACTTCTTTGTTTCTTTTATACATGAAACATTTTGACCCTAACATATTCATTTCGACCGAAAACTTTGTTAATCTCAGTTTTCTAAAAAACTTTCTACTTTCTATTTAAATATGTTTTTCAAAGATCATCCAACTTTTACTTGAACACATAATCATGTTTACAACCACCCTCTAACAATTATACTTTTAAATAGACACAAATTAAATATACAGTAGACAACCCATAATCAAGTTTTACCATTTTAGTACCCCATGATAGAACATAACGTTTTCGCAACTGATCCAAACCCGAAGAAGAGCAATATGAAAATCTCAACTAAAAATCATTCCATTAAAAAAAAAAGGTATTCAAACCCTTCTTAAAAGGCCCAATTAATTATTGTTCTTTAAAATAAATAAAATTTTTAATTAATGTCTATTATTACATAATTTCAAAATAATCAGATTTATGGTAAATAATCCGTTTGAAAATAATAATATTTGATAAAGGATGATACAAAATGGTTATTTACGAATAACCTAAGATACGAGAAAAAACAATTGGTTGCGCGAGAAACAGAGTCTCTACGCTAGGCATAAAGACTTGTGGTCCTGGCGCACCGCAAGGAAAATCTCATTATTGTAAATTTTCTAACCTTTTTCTTATAATTTGAATGATTGATTATTTAATGCTTTCATCACCATTATATGCTTATTAATCGCTACTCAAAGACCAGATTTTAATGTGCTCACCCCGAACAGGATTGATTAGACAAATGAATTAGGATCCCAATAAATTGATTGGTTAATGAACATCTCATTAAATTAGTCTCTTTAATGTTAAATAACCGACATAGATTAATTTTTGGGGAGCATGAAATCAATTTCTTTGTAGTTGTTTAATAGTATAAATTAGAAATGAATCGTATTTAGTAGAGACCAATAATAGGCAAGAAGGATTCATGACCATTCTTGTACCCCCACCCTCTCCCTCGATCTCAATCTTTGGTTCACTGACCGAAATTTGAAGTCATGATGGAAAAACCTACATTAGATGAACTCACATAATGTCCTTTCGGTTTTCCGATTTATAAATATCCAATTAGATTTATGAGTTTTGGTTTAAAAAGTTGTTGGGGACTTCTTTTAAACATTTTCTAATATTTTAAAACCCTTTCACAAAGTAGTCAAATCGGCACTCACATTCCGTAGGCGTATAAATCTTGAGGCGTGATAAAACGCTCATTGTGAGCGATATCACTGCCCACTAATACTATTAAAAAATAAAAAGGTGTGGTTCGAGTATAAAGCAGATTAAAATAAGGGGAGGTTAGTGTGAGCCCCAATGAAGTGATACTGACATTGGGAAAGAAAATTGGTAATGGAAATACTCCTAATGAAACAAAAGAAAAACATGTGGGGGGTATAATTTTAAAATGGGTTAACATAACATTGTCAGTCTTTCTCTCTCCCCCTCTCTCTCTCTTCCTAGTTGTCAATCTCTCTCCTCAATTGATGGAATGATTCACATGTGTTTTGCCAATTTTCAAGAAAGCAAAAAGGATAAATGAAAATAAATAAATAGATATGAAATTGAAGCGTCAATCGAAAATAAATAGAAAAAAAAACTTACAATTTTGAATTTCGAAAAGGGGTCCTCTGCCATGGTGGTTTCTTTCGGGGAGATAATGGAGCACGATGAGAAAACGTTTGATGCTACTTTATTTCTTTCCCCTTTCTACTCTGTTTTTTCAACTTCTTAGGATAAGAAATATAAATATAGCGCAAGATAGTAAACTTCTAATAAAAATTTGGTGCATAACTTCTAATAAAAAGTTTTAACAAATATAAAGTATCAAAAAGAACTATATCAAAGATGAACCATGTAGTCTTGTTAGTAGTGTCAAAACAGGTTCTGGGTATACCCACGACGAACCAGGTCAGACTCGAACAGGTCAGGATTCTGATTGTCAGGGCCCCAGGCCGTGATTGGTCAGGTTTTGTTCAACTGGGTCGATCACATTTGAATCATGGGATTGTCGGGTGCCGGACAGGTCTGAGCGTTCCATTTACAAATCGATCCATTCCCGAGTATGGTCACCCGTGGACATATTGTAACCGGGTTTGCACAGGTCATGTTTGGATTTCATGTACGCTTGGGTAGAGTAAAGTGTACTCGGGTTAAATCACTAATGACCTTAGTTCGATCATAGTGAAGCATCGGGTCAATTCGCTATTGAACGTCAATTCAACTTCGGTTAACTCCTGGTCGTGTCATTTTGATTTTGTTATGGATTTTTTAAACGAATCATATTATTAAAAGTATTAAGATCGACATATGTATACATATGTGTGTGTGCGATAAATATATAGATGAAAACGAAAAACTATATTGTTTACCGTGATGTTTAGTGGATTCTCTTAGTCAACTCTTATTTCGACTAAACTGCATAAAACCACTCTAATGAGTAAAGGAGTAGAACGACTCTTCATATGTTCTAATATTATATATTATAACCAACGACAATAATAACGAGTACACGATCAATTCCAAGGTTTATATAAATGATTTATTATTATAAGCATTATGATTGATACATAAGTTGTAAATAGCAATGATAATAATAATAATAATAATAATAATAATAATAATAATAATAATAATAATAATAATAATAATAATAATAATAATAATAATAATAATAATAATAATAATAATAATAATAATAATAATAAACCGATGATGATAATAATAATAATAATACAAATAATAAAGTAATAACAATGCTAACAATAGCAATAGTAATACAAATAAGAGCAGAAATAATAACAATAACAATAAAAATACTAATAGTATTATAGTAATAGTAGCAACAATGCTAATGATAACAATAACAATAACAAACATAACGCGGTATATATGTATTATGTTGTGACTATATATGATAAAGTATAAATAAACTATTTTATCAATATGTTTAAACATTTTAGTATAAAGTTGGTATCAAAATAATCTTAAAACCTATCTAATACTCTATAGATTATAAATTAGTATAATGACTCTTGATATGTTATACTATTATAATAAATGACAATCATATGTTTATAAGTATGGTTCATATGAGGCCTAAGTGATTATAACGAGGGTTCATATGTTGTACAATAATAATAAACATAACAACAGTTTAATTAAATGAGTAAAGTTACTAAACTAAGACTTAGATTATTGACTAAGGGCTTATTGCATTTAGGTGTTACTCCAACGAAGTATATAATTAAACAATATACATTAAAGTCACTAATGATCAATCATCAAATGATTAAGTCAAATCAACTTGTGTGAACATTCGGTTACAAGTTTATCTTACTAATATCCCAACTTCTTCGATTCTTTCTAAAATTCTAACTTGTTAAAAATCAAAATCAAGAAGTTAACTCTTAACAAGGTTAATCTACCATAAGCCAATAAGTTAATAAGTAATTACTTCATAAAAAAGTTGTTACCAGATAAGATTAATAAATGTATCAATATAGATTATAAGCTAATTCAAGATAATAATACACTATTTTAGCCAATAGTCTTCATGTGAAATGCATTTCGAAACTATTAACATGTATTTGAATTGAAACAGGTTGTTATCCGACGAGATCAATGCATGTATTATTGTAAGTCGATAATCTAAGTCAATGTAACACTACATATAAGTTCACTTAAATAAATATAATCATACTATTACTTAATTAAGTTATAGACTGATAGTTGTATAAGTAACGCTATAAGATCTAATTAAAAATTAGAAACTCAATTCATAACTCTAATTAAATAATAATAATAATAATAATAATAATAATAATAATAATAATAATAATAATAATAATAATAATAATAATAATAATAATAATAATAATAATAATAATAATAATAATAATAATAATAATGGTTTTATTATGCTAATTAATAAATGATAGTTATACTTAAATACTAATCATAATAATTTCAATAAAAATAATAAAAATTTCAAATTATAATAAAATAATTAACTAATAATTAAAGTTAGTAAAAGTTACTAAACCAAGACAAGAATTAATAAGAATATAGGAATATAAGATTACCAATCATGTGCTAGGTCATTAATCCATGTGCTAGGTCATTCTCTTTTCCTATTGGCCAAAGAATAATATTATGGATCATGAATTAAAACCCTTGATTTAAGAAGGATCAAAATCTAACCATCAATCTCTCAAACCCATCTCTCCCACTTCCATTGTCCCTCTCCATCACTCCTCTCTAAAACCCTAATCCCCATTCCTTCTCCTCAGCCTCCATCTCCTCAACCACCCACTCCTCTCTCGCCACACTCTCAACCACCCTACTCCGTCGCTCGTCGAAGACTCAACCACCACCTCGAAGACTCTCCACAATCTCTCATCCTCGCTCGCCGTTCATCGAAGACTCAGACACTATGTTCGTATCAACCTAAAGTTGTTGTGTTTTCGCACCAACACCCTCTCGTCTTCGCCGTCGTTCAGCTACGATTTTTCAAAGCTCCGGTCAAGCTAGGGTTTTAGATCTCTAATTTCATTTTAATTCTTGAATGATTTTCGATTTTTTATTTTTGTAGTTGTTTTTGTTAGATCTGTCAAATGTATAATGTTGTGATTTTTCCCTTGAATTATTTATGTAATAACTCATTTCAATCTTGTTTCTCTTTGATAAGTTAGTTTATATATTCTTAAATTATTTCAAAATCTGAACATTTTTTTATCCGTACTTTAACTTCATTCACTTGATTCAGATTGTTGTAGTTTTATGATGAATTAATTTGGTATAACAGAGACATCAATTTCTTTTTTTTGTTGTGAGTAATATAATGTTTTTGTTAATGGTATGCTGTTGAATTTGAAGCCTCGGAGATGTAATTAATGTTGTCGCTTAGATTAGCTTTTGTCATTTACTTTATGTGCTTGCTAGAATAATTTGACAGCAATGGTACTTTAATGCAGAATTTTTGATGCGTGTAAATATCAGTTGGTGATCTTGTTGTTGTATGAAGTAGAATATAAAGGGCAAATATGACTTTTATTCTATGAAAAGGACGCTTCTAAATTCCAAATGTTATGTTTCATTTAAAACCAAACGGAGGAAGTATATCAATTATTATATAGATTTTTATATGTATCAATTGCAACATTTTAAAAGATAATGTTATCAAAAAAAAATATTTCTGAGTTGGTACCAACTTATAATAATTTTATGGGGTTTTGTTGTCCAAACTAAGTTGGTTTGAAAAATTGGATCAAATAAGGCAAATCTTATTTTATCTGGTTCAACTGAATTATAGTTGAATTCGGGTCAGTCATTAATAAATCGGGTTGAACCGGGTATTTACTGGGCCTGATCGGGTTTTGGGTTAATAATTGGTTGAGATACGGTCGGGTTCGGGTTTGAATGCAGGTCTGTGTGGTCAGGTCAGAATATAATCTTGTCGGGAGCCGATCAGGTCTGGGTAATCCCAGGTCAGGTTTGGGGACTGACCCTCACAGGTTGAACCAGGTACAAGTCAGGTCAGTATCAGGCTGACCCAGCGGTTAGATCAGTTTCTGACACCACTAAGTCTTGTACTATGTATCATATTTAAAACCCCTCAAAAAAGGTATCATATTTAAAAAAATGAAGTAAGAAAATATACAAAAAGATAATTGAATGATGGGATATGAATCATCAAATTGAAAGAATACTGAAGTATGGAATATGGACAATCAAATAATAACAGTTTAAAGTGAATTTATGCACGAAAGATGAACTTTTTTAGCTTTAAATTGTTATTTGTTTACACGATTACAATTTTTAATATGTACGTATGTGTCATTTCGATTCTAGCGTAAGATAGGTGTAACAAATCAAATTGTTATTATCAAGAGGTCATTAGTTCAAATCAGATCATATCTATTTTCATTAGTGAAATTGTTTGGTTAACAAAGAAAATAGGAGATTGTACATCTTTGGAAGTCTTATCTTCCATGAAATAGAGTAAGTTACATACCTTGTTAGTTGGTAAAAAGAGAAGAAGTAATTTTAAATAAACTTTTTTTATAAAGATTTTCGAAAAAGAATGTTTGTAAAATGAGAAAAACTGATTTTTAATGAAAACAATTTTGATAAAGATTTTTAGATAAAAATTGATTTAAAATCCAATTAATAGTTGACATAAGATATGGAGGAATCCTTATCTTATAAGGAAAGAAAGAAATCAGTTTTTATAAAAGATAAAATTTGATTTTGGAAAGGAAAATATTTTATCCCTTGATTTTAGGAATAAAAATTATTCAAGAAGATAATCATATCTTGGATAATAAGATAATCAGAAGAAAGTCTCACGTTTTCATATTTGGTTTTAATAAGTTTTTTTAAAAGCTAATTAATTAACTGCAAATTCACTTTTTTTTATGGGTGTAGAGAGAGCCATAAGAGCAAACGATAAAAAGAAAATTTGATCCCAAGTCTTGAATACCACCTCTTAAGACTTTAACAAACTCAACTAGTTGACATCTATAAATATAAATCACTTTGATTAACTCAACAAAACTTAATTGCCATAATTGTTTTCATAAATTTGTTATGCTCTATTTTAGTATTACTTTTCCCTAATTATTTATGGTACATTTTTTCCCTAATTAATTTTGTATTGGGACTCCATTATATATTTATATACACGAATTCAAAGTCGTTATCCTTTTCTTGTTGAAACCCTGTTTAGAAGGGGTGGACTTGTGTTTACATGTGCTGGAAAACTTTTTTGTTATGGAAACACCTGTTTCTGGACTCCGAACTATTGTTTATAATGTTGAACTTTTACTTATAGTTCATCTTACGTAAATCCCATATAAGCAAAGGTTCAAGTTAAGCAAGCAACAAAAAAAAAGGGTTTAGGCAAAGGAAATTGACTTAATATATTTAGAAGGTTACAAATACAGAAGAAGGGAATTACATCCTAACATATTAATTACTTACGCCAGAATAAGGAGACATAGTTGTCCCTCATACTTGTCACAAAACCCATGTTATTGTAATACAAACCCATGTTAGTGAAACACAAACCCGTGTTCGTGTTACACAAAGTCATATTTAATTTATACAAACACTTATTTTAAAAATATAACACTGTTAATATGCATGCATCTTTGTTCGTGTATCTGAAACGTTGTTACGTTCATAATTCGATTAATAAATATAGTTGTTGCAAAACAAATACTTGGTGCAACATTAAAGTTGTTATTTAATAAAGGGTACAACTTTAAGTTAAACAATTGATCCTCCATGCCATGATCTTTGTAAAATTAACTCCGCCGGGATCGTCATTAAATTAAATACGAACTAACTTACATATCATTAATATCTCCTATTCTTTAAGTTTATAACTCGATTCATATATATAGACGGTTAGGGTAAACAAATACTAATTGGTGCAACATTTATGTTATTCTTTAATGAAGAGTAATATTTATATTTATGCACTTATTTATAAAGAGTAATATTTATAGATATTTTGTAATTTTTATGATTGTTATTTAGGTAGGTGGATTGTTTGCAAAGGACAACAATGGTTTTTAAAAAATAACATAAATAATAAATTAAAAAAAGTACAAAAAAGGGTTAAATTAATACAGGACTAGTTATAGTGTAAACATGTTTTTTCGCCTACTTAAGATTAGTACGAGTAAGTTTAAACTATTTTGAGGTCATCACATATGGAGTAGTAAATGACTAATTATATACATTACGATGGAAAACAACTTATTCAATTCAATTCAATGACATAATAACCTACTCAAGTTCAATTCAATTAGGTCATTAACTCATTTGTTCAATTCAATTACATAATAACATACTCAATCCAAATAGATAATAATGTACTTAAATTTTTTAGTTATTTGATTAACTCCTTCTTTTAATTCAATTAGATAATAACTCATTCAATTCAATTAGTTGGTATGTAAGGGGAACCCTTATATTTCAACTTGTTTGTGTAAATTGAAGCGTTGTTTATGCATAGGGAACACTTGTTTATGCATTGGGAACACTTGTTTTTCTACGGGGGAACCCTTGTTTATGCAACTTATACAATTGTTTTCTATAATAACTGAGTCAATTGTTTTATTTAGTTATTTGATTAACTCGTTCGATAAATTCTATTACATTATAACTGACTCGAGTGTTTTATTTAGTTATTTGATTAACTCATTCGTTCAATTGAATTACATTATAACTTAATTACTCAAGTGTTTTATTTAGTTATTTGATTAACGCATTCGTTCAATTCAATTACATTATAACTAACTCAAGTTTTTAATTTAGTTATTTGATTAACTCATTCGTTCAATTCAATTACATTATAACTTACTCAAGTGTTTTATTTAGTTATTTGATTAACTCATTCGTTCAATTAAATTACATTATAACTAACTCAAGTTTTTAATTTAGTTATTTGATTAACTCTTTCGTTCAATTCAATTACATTATAACTAACTCAAGTGCTTTATTTAGTTATTTGATTAACTCATTCGTTCAATTCAATTACATAATAACTTACTCAAGTGTTTTATTTAGTTATTTGATTAACTCTTTCGTTCAATTCAATTACATAATAACTTACTCAAGTTTTTAATTTAATTATTTGATTAACTCCTTGGTTAAATTCAATTACATTATAACTTACTCAAGTGTTTTATTTAGTTATTTGATTAACGCATTCGTTCAATTCAATTACATTATAACTAACTCAAGTTTTTAATTTAGTTATTTGATTAACTCATTCGTTCAATTCAATTACATTATAACTTACTCAAGTGTTTTATTTAGTTATTTGATTAACTCATTCATTCAATTGAATTACATTATAACTTACTCAAGTATTTTATTTAGTTATTTGATTAACGCATTCGTTCAATTCAATTACATTATAACTAACTCAAGTTTTTAATTTAGTTATTTGATTAACTCATTCGTTCAATTCAATTACATTATAACTAACTCAAGTGTTTAATTTAGTTATTTGATTAACTCATTCGTTCAATTCAATTACATTATAACTTACTCAAGTGTATTATTTAGTTATTTGATTAACTCATTCGTTTAATTCAATTACATAATAACTTACTCAAGTGTTTAATTTAGTTATTTGATTAACTCATTCGGTTAATTCAATTACATTATAACTAACTCAAGTTTTTAATTTAGTTATTTGATTAACTCATTCGTTCAATTCAATTACATTATAACTTACTCAAGTGTTTTATTTAGTTATTTGATTAACTCGTTCTTTCAATTGAATTACATTATAACTAACTCAAGTTTTTAATTTAGTTATTTGATTAACTCCTTCGTTCAATTCAATTACATAATAACTTACTCAAGTGTTTCATTTAGTTATTAGATTAACTCCTTCGTTCAATTCAATTACATTATAACTTAGTGGCCGGGTGCGGTGCACAACGACGACACATCCGCGCCCGCCCAAATTTTGGCGCCGTTGCCGGGGAAACGGTGTTACTTGTTTGTATTTAGCGTGATTTTTGGATGGTATTGCTTGTGCTCTTTGTTTTTGATTGGCCACTCATATAAAGAATTCCCTTTTTGTTTTAGTTTCTAGTTTTCATCTTCCATTGAGCTCTATGTATTTCACTTTCGTATTTTGGACAAGAAGCGTGGAACTTGTTGCTTAAACTCTCTTGGGAATGGTTGATTGACTCATACTCTATATCTTGGTTATTGTCTAGCTTTAAATATTGATATTAATGGTCATGACTTGGATTAGCTAGGAGTACTACTAGTTGATGTTTGTTGTTGACTTAATGCTAGGTTTTGGATATAATCTGATGTTATATGCTCAACCATGATGTAGTAAGCTAGGCACTAACAATGCATTGCAAGAGTCCTTCTCAATCAATTTTGCAGGTATTTGAAGTGGAGATTGACATGGAACCACCATTGTCACACATGGAGCACAACCTAATGATTGAGCTTAAGGTATTAAGTCGAGCTAACGACTTTAAACAACAGCGCTTCTCGGGAGGCAACCCGAGACCCTTTTTATTTTCTTTCTTTCCTTTATTTCTCATCAAATTTCCACCACCACAACAAATTTTCTTTCACCCACTGCCCACCCACTCAAAAGAACCACAACAAATCTTAATCCACTTTGAGCCCAAGTCCACAATAGAAAATCCGTTGGGAGGACTTCAATACCTAGGAGTTGGTAACATTAGAGGAGTGAGATTGTTGTATCTTTCCGATCTCTTAAGCTAGGTGCAAATCTCAAAAATTCGAAACTTTTGAATTTACCATTTGTTTGAGTGATTTGAGGGAGAGGGTTGTGAGTTGATTTCGGAGATTTGAGATGGTGTTGTTAAGAAATTTGAGTTTGACGGATTGTATGTCATGAGTTTTGAGCATTCGATCTTCGATTTACCCGATTTTCGATTTTCTCCCCCCATTTTCAGTTTACTTTTTCTTCTAATTGTCGTCACATTGAGGACAATGTGTAGTTTAAGTAGGGGGGAGGGTATTCTCATTCTCATGTATCTATGTTGTATTTATGTTGTATTTATTTCTATTTGAAAAAAAAATGAAAAAAAAATTAAAATAAAAAAAAAAAAAAAAAAAAACAATGAAAATGAATCCCGCTGAGTTGAAAACCCGCAAGGGCGGGCGACTCGGGCAAAAATTGGGGGCCCGGATAGGTTGAAAACCCGAAAGGGCAACCTATGCAAAAAAGTGGCTTATATTGAGCGGGTAAGGTGGTGAGATGAAAAAGAAATGTGAGAAGCTAGGATGAAAACCCGAAAGGGCTCCTAGGCAAAATGAGAGATTAAGAGAGAATGTTGTATTTGGAAAACTCATTTGCCGGAGATGGTGTCATAAGGTGGAAAGCGTTTTCGGGTAAGGTTGGTGAATCCATCCTTGATTTTGTGGAGTTTTGTTTTGGCTTTCACATTCTTTTGGTTGTTTGTTTGTTTTTGGGAGTAAGCATGGAATTTATCCCTTTTTGTCTTTGTTCCATGGCTTGCTTATCTAGTTTGGTTGTAGTAGTAGTAGTTTGTCTTTTGAGGTTTTAGGCGAGTTGTCATTTTGATGGTGGCGTTGGAGTGAGTTCAACTCCTTTGAGATCCTTCAGGATTTGAGCTCACATTTTGGTTGTCGTTTGGTGATTATTGTTGTCGCGTCTGTATTTCTGATAGTAGCTTGAAGCTAAGTGTGGGGGAATCATTATCCCTTACGTTTAGATTTTGAGCGTATTTCGTTAAGATGTGATGATGATGTTGTTGGTGGAGAGAGAGGATGGTGTTGATAATTTGGGTGAAGATTTATTTGGTGACCCTCATTTTCAGTTTACTCGAGGTCGAGTAAAGTTCAAGTGTGGGGGTAGATGTGTCGTCGTTGTGCACCGCACCCGGCCAAAGATAAAATTTCTCCTACTCTCTTCTACACTAAGGTAGTATAGTGGAAGTAGGGGTCGTATCCACAGGGAAACAGGGACGAGTTTAGTATTCAGCGTGATTCGAAACCTAGATTAAGCTAAGGGCCGAGAAACCTAATTATAATTACAAAGGGGGGTTTCAAGTATATTATAAACAAACTAAAACTAACTAGCAAGTAAATAAAATGAGAAATCAATTATGGAAAGATCTTGAATCCGATTAACATCCACTTCAATTCATTATCGATCCTTGAACCTCCACTCTAATTATTTCCATAATTATCTATTGTTGAGAATTAATCTCGCGTTCTCCTTATTCTTAGTTGAATAGCACGATCAGCGTGACTATAAAACCCTAACTAAAGGATAACCTAGTCCGATCTGCGTCTAAGTTCAATCCAATAGCAGCAATAAACACAGAGAACCAATAGACCTGCTAATGTCATACACGCGATAAACATTCAACAGTTGATTCAATTTCCCTAAGAAATAACCAAGAAGATCAGCATCTAAATTACTCCCTAGTTTGCTACCAATTGATAAAAGAATAAAACAATCCGATTCTATTCTTAAATCTAGCATTAGATTAATCACACAATCAAACTAGTAACGTTCCTAGCATAATTATGCAACAATCATAAATCACAAACATAGAAATTGAACCATAATCAAGGAAAAGAGAAAGAGAGGAAAGATCTCACAATAATGCTTGAAGCTTCATATTAATCTCGTTCAAGAACAGTTCAAGCTACAATCGGCATAGCAATAGCCAATTCCATAATTGAAATCTCTAAAAACTAAACTAAGAAATGAAAACTAAAACTAGGAAATGAAGAACAAAAACTAAGAAATGAAGAACAAAGAGAAATGAAGAAGGAAAGATGAAAAGAGAATCATGAAGAAGGAAGGATGAGGAGAGGAGCTCTCCCCTCAAGCTTGCCACTCCAAGATCTACATTTCAGCTCTCCTCTTCGTCCTTCTCCTTGTCTCCCCCAAAAATTAGGTTTTAGGAAGCATTTAAACCCCGCACAAAATCGTGGCCCCAAGACACTGATCGCGAGTCGCGACGAGGACTCTGTCTCCCCGCACAAAATGGCTGGCACGCAGGTCGCGAGCCGCGACAGGCATCGCGAGTCGCGAGGAGCAGGGGGTCGCGAGGTGCGACGAGTCCTCGAGAGTCGCGAGCCGGGCGATGGGCGCGGGGGCGTGAGCGCCGGGCCGTGCAGGCGTCGGGCGTGCGGGTGTGCGGGCCGCCGGGCGATGGGCGCCGGGCGAGCGCCGGGTTGCTTGGTGGGCGATGACGCCGGCTCGCCGGGTTGACGGTGGAGCGTAGCTTGCGGTGATGCTTGGGTTGCGGTGATGCTTGGCTTGCGATGATGCTTGGCTTGCTCGGCTCACATGCATTTCACCTTGGAAGCTCGGAATGCATGACATTAACACAACTTATCTCGCAAAACTCCGAACTTCCGCTAAGGGTTAAATAAAACACGAATGTTAACAATTACAATCAAACCCTTAGCAAAGTGCACCCAAAATAACGTATATACAACGTATAACTTGGGCGTATCACTTAGTCAAGTGTTTTATGTAATTAGATTAACTCATTCGTTCAATTCAATTACATTACTCAGTCCAAATAGATAATACATTACTTAAGTTGTTTAGTTCTTTGATTAACTCCTTATTTTAATTCGATTAAATAACGAGTCATTCAATTCAATTAGCTAGTATGTATGGAGAACCCTTATATTTGAACTTGTTTGTGTAAGCTGAACACCTGTTTATGCACGGGGAACACTTGTTTATAAATGAGGGAACCCTTGTTTATGTAACTTATGTGTTTGAACCCTTAGAGCATTCCCACTCATGGTTTTTTTGGGCATAAAATTGAGTTATGAACCTTGCTAAAAAAACATGGGGTTGCATCCATGGTTTTTTTATATTTGTATTTGGGTCATGTTATGACTCAATCCATGGTTGGTCATCTTATGACCCAAACCATGGTTGGGCAGTGAGTAAGAAAAGTTATTTTTTGTTATTCAAATTTTGTAATCTGAATAACTTTAAAAATACAAATTAAAAAAAAAAATTCACCAATGGTCTATATTGTTGATATCTATAAATAGACATCCATTTTGCTTTATTTTGACACACTTCTGAAATTAATTATTTTCTCTCTACATTATACACACATGAATAATTATTTTTGGAAGCTTTTATTCTTGAAGTATTTTTTAAATCAAAATTAATTACTACTAAATGAATTTATTTAGGATCGTAAATACGCAAAAAAATAATTTATTTTTAATCATGTTTTATATTATAAATATCAAAAGGTATAATAATGTATTAATGTACGAGAGAGAAAATGGGATGGGGTATAGTAAAAAGTAGGAGAGATAAGGATGATATTTTTTTTTTTGGGTCATGAGTGGGGTGCATTTGTCAAAATGGGTCATAAGACATGATCAACTTTTGTAAGATGAGAGAGAAAGTTGATGAGAGAGAGATATGACATGTTTTTTTGGGGCATGAGTGGCCATGTTCTTATATTAGTTGGAACACTTATTTATGTATGAGGAACCTTTATATTTCAACCACTTATTTCCCACAAATGGTGATCTAGAGGGGGGAATTAATTTGTACTGATTCATTTATAAAAAGATAGAAACATATACATATAATTATCCACATACCCCCCTATGTTGAACTTATTTTATTTTAGTTTAAAATAACATTTGAAATATGGCGAACTTCATTTCTTGAAATTTGAAGTTCATTTATTTACTAGGAAAATTTATCCAATTATCCACTCCCCATTGTCAATTGGAAAATATGGTGCCCAACAATCCTTAATGCACATTACAAAAATTGGGTAATTATGTACATTACAAAAAATCCTCAATGCACTATGATATTTATGTTCAAATGTAGGTGCCCAACAATCCTCAATCCTGAATGAGTGTGAATTGAATAGGGCCGAAGTATTCCAACAATATAAATCACCTATTTGCTGCTTGAGTACATTATATCAACTAACCATGTTAGTTAGTTAGTATATGTACACCACAAAAAATTACGCATCATATTAAAATATTGTTCCGTCGTCATATTCACGACACTTTGTTCTCATGCTAACATTTTTTATAGGTCTGAAATTTTCTTCCTCTTAGGCCCATTGATGGCACTAATAACTTCCTCCCTTGCATCATTTGTGGAACACATAATGTCCTCGCACAAAACCCTTTTTCTCTCCTCCACCATCTAATCCTGCAATTACATGATTATGACATATTATTCGACCTCTTAACTTTTACAATAATTATGCGAGATGTAATATACAAATAGCATTACCATAAATAACATCTCCACAAATCGATATGCACATCCCTTAATAGCTACCAGCATTTGCACTCTCGAATCAGCTAAACTGAACCTGCACCTAGGGATGGAAACGGATGGGATTCGGGGCGGGTGGAGCATCACCTGCATCCATCACCCGCATCCATCCGCTCCACCCGCATCCATCCATCCGTCACCCACCGGGTGAAACGGGTGGGTCGGGTGATAAACGGGTGAAAACATGTAGTATATTTTCTAATGAAATTTGTGATATGATACACATGATATAAAATATTACTATCAAAAATATAAAAATTAAGTAAGTTTACATGTAAAAATTAATAAATGGGTGATGGGTTGGAGGTTAAATGAGTGATGGATCGGGAGATAGGTGAAAAAATTCTCACCCTCCACCCGCTTTCCATCCATTTAAATCGGGTTTTTTATGCATTTAAAAAACCGGGTTAAACGGGTGATGGATCAGATCACCCATTTCCATCCTTACCTGCACCCATTTGAACAACGTTATATACCATATTCACATTCCAACAACTCGCACCGTACTCATTACGTTATATACCATATTCACATTCCAACAACTCGCACCATACTCATAGCACAAAATTTTGAATATTTACAAATAATCTTACATTTCATCTTTCGTTGTGATGTCCAACACATCTTTATCCCATGTGTGGAGCCCTCCAACAACCCAACTTTTATCCACGTACTGGAAAAGCATGTCCATAGCATACGCCTGTTTTATTTACTTGCTATTATTCACTAAATATAGGAAAACAAATGACATGGAAGGTAATGACATTCATGTACCTTCCCCTTATTAAAAATGGAATGACTTAAATCCTTTATTATAATAATAATAACTTAAACAACATACATGGCTAATCCTCGTAGACGGGGTCCCCGAGAGTTGCTTGGAGAAAAAAGATATGATACACATGAGCGCCGCATACGAATCACTAGAACTACTATCAAACTCAACCACAAGAATCTGAAAACAACATAATTTCTATTTATTACACCCTTATTTGCAATCTACTTATTATTTATTTTCTACCTCAGTTATTTATAAGTTATTTATAATTGTGAATACTTTATTTGAACGCATTTTTGCCACATACCGCAAACATAGAATCGTCTCTCCCACACCTTCCCATACAAAAGACCCGCCACTGTCACATACTGCATTTGTAAATATACTTCACACTAGTTTGCAGGTCAGATAGAAACACAACCTACAACAATCAACATAAGTACACTAACATTACAAATTACCATCCTGGAAAGACAAAATGAATCTCTTTACATCAATCATCATATGCAAACTTTTAGTCTGTCCAAGAACGCAAGCTCCACTAAGGGCCATAAATAATCATTCAGAGGCCAACGATTACAAACATATATGGTTCTTTCATGTATTACAAATGGTATAGCTAAAATTTCCTTTCTAAAATGTATAATGTCACGGTCTTACAGCTTAGTGTTTCCAAACAAAAGCATCCAAAGAGCTGAAAATTAGAATTGTGTACTAATCTTCAGCATATCATTTATCAAAAAGATATCGGGTAATTCACCTTTGGTTAATGCAACAATTTCTTCCACTCAAATTACATCTTTTTCTTACTTCTGAATTTCAACTTCCCACTACTAATTTTTAACTTCTACTTACAAACTACACAATTCTAATCAAATTTCAAGAATTCAACTCAAATTACCCTTAACAATTCTATTCAAATTTCATGAATTCAACTCAAATTACCCTTAACCATTGCCATTTAATTTATGCTCCGCTTTAATAATTATTCTACTTAATACACAAATAACAGAATTTTCCAAACTAGGGCATCCAAACTTATAGATAGATCAAAACTTATAGATAGATCACATTTTCCAAAACCATTTCATAGTACAAACTCCCTAATTATGATCTCCAATTTACTGTCCTAAAATCCATTTTTCCCCACAAACTTCATTGTTTCAACAACTTTCAACCAAAATTCCAACTAACAAAAAACATTCAACAACAACAAATTATTACCTAGCTCTGATAATTTATGCTATTAAACATCTTCCAAACAAAATTCACAACCCTTGAAAAAGTGGGTTTAGAAATACACACGCCATTTCCAATTTCCCTAAAATAAATTAATTTCCTAATTGTTCAATTCTATCATACTATAGGTTACTACTCAATATGGTGTTCAAATTACTTACCAAACATCCACAAAACAACAATTCTCGCTCTTTCTCTTTCTAAGCTGTCTTCTAATGAAACAAAAATTCACCTGCAACCGAAATGTGGGTTAGAAAACTATACCCTAATAAATTCCGCAATTGCAAAATTTTAGCTTTTATCCGAAGAGAGAAAAATGTAGCTTTTACCAGGAGAGAGAGATTTTTAGCTTTTAACAACAATTCTATAGGTTACTACTACAAGTGGTGTTCAAATTACTTACCAAAATTCCAGAAATCAACAATTCTCGATCTTTCTCTTTCTAAGCTGTCTTCTTCACCAGTACCCAATTTTACCCACTTCCAATGCAAACAGAAATTCAACTGCAACTGAAATGTGGGTTAGAAAACTACATCCTAATAAATTCCACAATTTTTATTACAATCGAACAAAAAAATTAAATAACTTACTTCTTTCCAAACTCGAAATTAACACATTTACAGGAGAAACAAAAATTCAGAGGAGAGATAAATTTTTAGCTTTTACCAGAAGAGAGAGATAAATTTTTAGCTTTTGCAAGAGGAAGACAAAGTGGGGTCACAAAATATTGGAGGAATGCCTTACAAATCTTTCCATTCCCTAGTCAATTCCTCACTTTTCAGTGGACTTCATTTAATATGTTATTTTACCATTTTACCCCTGTTAGTAGGCAGGTGTTACCGCTCACAATGAGCGTTTTATCACTCCTCATAAATCTTCCTACATATATAATATAATGGACAAAGTTAAGTTTTGGTAAGCGTGAATATTGCCATGTTGTGTCAGTTTTTATACTATACATCACAAATTAGTTAGACTAGTCTTAAAAAATAAGTTGCAATGACATTGATCGAAAAATATACAAATTGACATCATATTATTCAACATTTAATGGAAAATTTGCCATTAATAATGCCAACTATGGCATGCTTATAATTAATAATCGTAACTACTGCCTCTTTTCCTATTTGTTCTTCCTACTTTGACTTTTTTCCTCTCTTAAAAAGATTTTAAATAGGAAGAACAAATAAAAACGGAGGAATTATATATTATATCATAATAAATCCGACTATTGGGGTTGTTTTCAAAAATATTCAATGACTTGCATTGACCTCTTAAGTAGTTTTTTTTTTTTCAGGGGCCTTAAGTAGCTTATTGTTACAATGAAGTTTTTCAATTAACTCATTTTTCTATTTTTGCATTTTTCATCACCCACTTTTTCGCTCTCTCTCACACTGGACCATTAGCACCACCTTAGGTCAGCTTATAACCCAATAATCCTTTCGTTCCATATTAATCGATATAGTTTCTATTTTTTTGTCCATCCATCATTAATTGATACAATTCCTTAAATTGCATTGTCCCCACCAATCTAAATAAGCTCTCTCAATTTATGGGAACACCAACAATAATTACTCTTATTAGATTTGTCTTAATAAATACTTTTTAAATACACCCCTATTGTAATTTTTATGTCATGTAATTATAGATATATTGATATTCAAAATGTCAATTTTGTTTAAAACTATATAAAAAACAAAATTATTTTGATCAAAATCAAAGGGTATCCATTATTGATCAATTCTTGTATTATTTAAAATATTTCTTATAATTATTTAATTTAAGCTTAGTTAAGATTATAGTTAAATTTTAGCAATGAAATATATAATCCATACAACCAATTTTGACTTGTCTATGATACCTTTTACAAGTCTTATTAACTAGATATGAATGAATATGGTTTTTACTCAGATGAAAAATTGTTAACTAGCGCGCTATATTGTTATTTTTATTGAAATGGGGTCACTTATTTAAAGTCACGTACCTAATTACACAACTATTTGCCATGCCCATGAGCCCTCATTGTACTCCCTCATAGACACAAATTATCTCACAAACGCAAGTTTATCTCATCAAAACACGATAAATCTTTTTTATTCAATTAAGTTCATAGGTCGATACAACCAACTAAAGCACAATAGTACAACCAACTCAAGTGGTTTTGAAATTTTGGTGATAAGAAACACTATTTACAGACAAACGACAATATTATAATAATCTACTTGCATTACAGTTGTCCTTATCCAGTAGTCCAGAACATAATGAGTGCTTCACAGAAATTAAGATTTTAGTACACCAACCTATATTAAGGAGTAATATATTTCTAACTATTATAACTTATAACAAAGGGATTTTGGAAGAAAGAGGGGAAAATAGAGGAATGTAAAGTGGGTAAGAAATAAAGAGTTTTTTGCGGTATTATAAGTTATAAAAGTTAGAAATGTTGAATTTCAACACTCGATAACATCAGTTGTCACAACAATGCTTGCAATCTGAGACCACTAGCATTTTTTACACGCTATGCGTGCGTGTCATATTAATTTTTTTTCTCAATTAGTTATTCATCAGTGTTACAACAAATTGGATTCGAACAGACATTTATATTTATCTTTTATTTTTTAAAATATGTTTTTTCTTAAATCAATGTTTCATTGGTTTTTTAAGTTATTTGTTCATTATCATTTAAATATAGTGTTGAGAGAAGGAAATATAAGCCAGAAGAAAGCTTGTGCTCAAACAAAGTGGAAGAATTTGTGTATCAGGTTCAATCGTTGAATATTAATAAAGTAGAAGAGTTTTTTATTTATATAACAGAGATTATCGAATAATAATCAACATTTAGGTTTTAAAATATTATCAGTATAATTATTAATATGAAATTCTAGTTTTTATTTTTTCTTCTGATTGTGTCAATCAAGTTATATTGTCAATTTAATTTTTGATGAGAGTTTTTCATACATATGTAAGAAGTGTAAATCATTCTCCTTAATTTAATATTTAATTGAAATTTCAAATTTAATTCCATTGTTAACTTGTTCAATATTTATGGCAAGTAGGAAGAAGAAAAAATTATTTAATATTCTTTTCAATTTTCCAATACAATAATCAAACCAATGCGATGAAGAGAGAGGAAGAGATAACTCAATGCTAAAAGAGTAAAAGTAGTAGTGTTGCAAAATATTAATTTGAGATTGTCATAATGGAAAAACGTAGTAAGTAATAGTTAATAGAAGAAACATTGGTATTAAATATTTAGTAACTTTATTCTATTAGCTTTTATTGTGTAGAATATTCATATTTTTTAGACTAATATTAATTCTTTTATTTAAAATAATATGACATTTACAATAAAAGTCAAAACTAACAAATATATATTAAATTTTGGGTTATAATCATTCTTATTGTGGTAAAGTTACGATGGTTGATGAAATATGCACTTCTGCAATTTCTCTTC
This sequence comes from Beta corolliflora, assembly GCA_947648045.1. Lineage (NCBI taxonomy): Eukaryota > Viridiplantae > Streptophyta > Magnoliopsida > Caryophyllales > Amaranthaceae > Beta > Beta corolliflora. Next base: position 464,809 of record CANSZD010002407.1, read on the forward strand.
ATATCTTCATTTGATACAACATTCCACGAGGGGGTTATAGATCAATTGTATTTTTGGAGTACAATTTGATTTGATCCACTTCATTGTAAACAAAGAACCAACATCCGTGGCGATACTGTATAATTATCATCAAAAAATATTTAGAGAATAACAAGAGCTAAAAAAACACAAAGTCCCCAAACTCTTCCATGAGAGAGATAAAACCAAATATATATAGGAAAAGTGATAAAAACGAGACTAAACTATTATAAGTCTTCTTGAAACAGTCTCAACTATCCATTAACTAAAAACGGACCCAACTAACTAACACTTTTGACAAAATCATACCTAGAAAAAATGACATGTTGTAGCAGGTGAATGAGGTCACGTGACTTTCAATGTCGAAAATAACCTTTTCTCTTTTTCCTCTTTTTTCGTTTCTCTTTTCCCTCTTCTTTCTGTCCTCTTCCTTTATGTTCTCCTTCTATAACTGAAATGGTCACTATCTTGCAGGTCTATCTTGCATTTATTCTGCAGTGACTAACATTCCAAATATATAATACATTGCATCAATGCCTTGTGGACAACTTGGTATAATACATATTTTCTCATCATCATCAATCCATGAAAGGCCTTTCCTTCATGAACTCAAATGGAATTCCCGAAGGACAAAGGCACACAGGTAATAACATTCCCCTTCTGTTAAAGCTCCTATATTTCCACACGCTTGAATTCCTCCTTTGGGGATTCGATGATTAGGTTATACACCATCCTCACCAATGTTATGCATCACACAATGTAACAAAGACATTCCAAACACTTGAGACCATCACCATTCTGCAGATAACTAATTATAAGTGCGGTCCAAGCAACCACATCTCTCACATAAATTTTCATGGAACACATTATATTCATCCTTCCTAAAACCACATTTTGGTTACAAAATCACAAAAGAAGACCCAACTGCAAGATTTCCAACAAAAAAAAAACTAATTTTACAACCAACCCATGAATTATAATTTATAACTCCATAATTAAATGCCAAAATTAAAGGTCAGCACAGATAAACCATTGGAGTATCTAGATTGTCCAATAGGAGTTACGAATCTAAAAATAGTTCAAAAAACATTGAATAATCAGAAAAAAAAAACCTAAAAGAACTTGCTAAATTAAACAAACAACACGAAATCTGTAACCTCAAAAAATGTGAATTACAAATAAATTGATCATAACCTCAATGCAACTAGTAAAATTAACAAACATAAAAAAATGAAAAACCTCAATCAAACTAACATCAGAAGAAAGTAATGTTACTGTAAAAACACATAATGATCAACGATTTTGTAATCTAGGTTTACGAAACTTCAAAAATACATAATTACGCAAGGTTACTGATGAGGAACAATAAGAGTTACAAGATAGTACAATAGGATCGAGTTTCGAACCTAAATATAATTTTAAAAAAATACTGAAGAATCCAAACAAAACCTAAAAGAACTTTCTAAATCAAACAAAAAAACACGAATATTACAACACAGAATCACATGAATTTATAAACACACATACAAAAAGCAAGAGTTAATTTAAACGAACTAAATGCAATTTTTAAAAACCTAGAAGATTACCTGATGATTCCTTCTTGATCTTTAGTTGCTCCGATTTCACCTCCACGAGCAACAATCTTTAACTTTGGCATGTTTTCTGACGAAAAATCCATGGAGTTGATGAAAACAAGACTTGATAAAGGCCACAAAAGAGAAATGAACAGTAGAGAATTTCAAATTACAATGAACAGGAAGAAATTAAATTACGGGGAAGTTAATGGAGGTTTTCGTTTGAAACGAAAGTAATGGAAGCAATTAATGAACCTCAACAACCAACAAGGATGATGATTAAAGCATAAAAATGGAGGTTGATTGGACATTCGAAATAAACGGCCAAGATTACAGTTACCCTCAAACGTGAAAACGTGGGGTTACTGATTAAAACTCAAAGTGTTACAACTATAAAGAAACAGATGGAGCAGCAAATAATGAAATGCTATGATTCTTTTTTTTTTTGAAAGATAAATGCTATGATTCTTACTTGTGGTTTATTTATTTATTATTGATTCAAAAGTCATTTGTGAAATCATGCACCTTTCCTATGCATATATATACATATTTGGGTTCCAATGGAAACCCTCTTATGGTGAGAACCACCTAAAATTAAGCAATAAAAAAAATGAGCTAAAAAAAATAAAAAAATGAGCTCAAGCATAAAATTAAATGAGTAGAAAACATTATATGAGCAAAAACGTAAAATGAGCAAAAATATAAAATGAGAAAAACATAAAATGAGCATTAAAAAGTTAGGTGAGTAAAAACTCAAAATGAGCAAAACGTAAAATGAGCAAAAACGTTGCGAAATGAGCATAAAAATGTCAAATGGGCAAAACATAAAATAAGCAAATCATAAAATGAGGACCACCCTTATGGTGAGTACTGTGAGAACCACTCATTTTTCCTCATTTTACAAAGATTTTTCTGATTTCACAACGTTTTTGCTCATTTTATGATTTGTTTATTTTATGTTTTTGCTCATTTGACATTTTTATGCTCATTTCGCAACGTTTTTGCTCATTATACGTTTTGCTCATTTTATGTTTTTACTCATCAACTTTTTTATGCGCATTTTATGTTTTTCTCATTTTATATTTTTGCTCATTTTACGTTTTTTGCTCATTTCATGTATTCTACTCATTTTATGCTTTTGCTTTTTTTTTTTTGGGATATTATCTCGAGATAACCCCGACTTATAGGCCTTTTTCAATATAACCACGACTTTGGCGGCTGTCTCCGATAACCCCGAACTTGATTTTTGTCATTAAACTGGACGGAATTAGTGACGGCGTTAACTACACCCTAACTTGGTTTGACTTTTGCTAAATTAATCTCTTTCTCTCTCTTGTTCTTCATCTCTTCTCTCTCTTGTTCATCATCTCTTCTCAAGCCCATCATTCTCTTATTTTTTTTTCTCAATCAATTCTCCAGATTAAAATTGAGATCAGTGAGCTGCGAATTCACTAACCAAGATTTAGATTTTGAGTCCAATTGTTGAGGAGAGAGAAAGAGTTCGTTGGAAAGCTAAGAGTATAGATGGAGAAATGAGAAATTAGAGAAGAGAAAAGGTAAAAATGGGGAAAGAGATGGAATCGAAAACATAACATTATCACTTTTCACAAACCTTCTTCACTCTCTTACCACTCTTTCCTTTTCCCCTCCTCCTCCTCTAAATTCCACTTTTCTTCGCTACGCTTTGGTCTTAGAGCTTCCTCGGGTCACTTGTATAGGCTGCGTTAGGGTTTTACCCGCTTTGAAAGTAAAATAATTGTAACTATGTTAAATCATCTTTGCAGCTTTTCCATTTATAATTTCATATTTGCACGGTACATTAAATGAGGTTATTGGTGCTCCGGAAATTATCTAGGGATTGACATCAAGTACCAAGAGATGCTTGTTGGTGGTTACGCTTTGGATCTCACGAGAGTCCCATTGCCGGGACGAGACCCTTGCGGCACCAAAACAATCTGATGCCGTCCTTCTAGGAGCTATTGGAGGGTAATGTTCATCCCTACTTTACTTTGTTTACCTTTTTCATTTGTCATTTTCCCTTTTGTGTGTAGTTGTTAAATATAAGGATGAGTCACTTGTCCAATTTGCAGCAAGGTGGAGAAGCTCAGCAGACCTTGGATAAAAGTATACTTGGGACTCAATTCATTCCCCTTCTTTGTGAAAATGTGCCCATGGATGAAGGCTCCATGGATGAAGGCTTCAAATTTGAGTATTTGTAGTTGCACATATATGAAGGCTCAATTCATTCCCCTTGCTGTGAAAATGTGCGCGCAAATGGATGAGACTAGTTCAATGTGTATTTACTGGAAATAGGATGCCTAGGGCATCAAGAATGCATTTTCAACTTTTCTTTCATTGGTCTTTACCATGGTCTTTACCTTAATTTTACTGGATTGTTGTAGTATGATACTTTAATTTAGTTATTTCATGCGTAATTAAGTGATTTCTTGAATTTGATGTTGTGGCTTTTTGTTTTGTTTTGTTTTGTTATGTTGTGGATTAAAGTTTTAATCTGGAGAATTGATTGAGAAAAAAAAAATAAGAGAATGATGGGCTTGAGAAGAGATGATGAACAAGAGAGAGAAGAGATGAAGAACAAGAGAGAGAAAGAGATTAATGTAGCAAAAGTCAAACCAAGTTAGGGTGTAGTTAACGCCGTCACTAATTCCGTCCAGTTTAATGACAAAATCAAGTTCAGGGTTATCGGAGATAGGCCTGTCAAAGTCAGGGTTATATTGGAAAATGGCCTATAAGTCAGGGTTATCTGAGATAATATCCCTTTTTTTTCCTTATTTTATGAACTTTTTGCTTATTTTTAATAGTTCTCACGGTTCTCACCGTAAGACAGTTCTCACTAGAACTCAACCCTAGTGAGATCCAATGAGAAGGATGAGAATGATCTATGTACATATTCTTTGTACTAAATATGCATATTTCACTTTTCGTGCTATAATTATATGCTCTTGGAAATTAAGATGAACAAAATGAGTTCAAAAATAATGCACATTATGAAAAAAATGGTGCACATTTATTTCAAAAAATATTGAAGATATAGCCACATCATCATAAGCTTCCACAGCTTCTATTATAGCTCAACTACCTGCCAGCTTGACTGATGACTCATACCTACTTCCTGATTTCAAGGAAGTTAGTTATCTTTGTTAGAGAGAAATATTTCCTCAATTGCTTTGTAATAACAAGGTCTATATATACCTTACTTAGCTCATTTGTGTAATTCATTTAGAAAATTTACAATGAAATGAAAATCTCTCTCTCGATTCTCTCTACATTTCTTGCTTCTAGATTCTAAGAATTATTTCAAGGTATCAGAGCAGGAAGTTTCTACTAAAATTCTCTTGATAATATCACGGAATTTTGCACAAATTATAGTAAAATTCTTCACTGAATTCTTCCTAGTTTCGTTTGAAATAGATAATTGTTGATTTTTCAACTCAAAATTACTTGAGTATGTTTCTCTGATTGAATGTAGTGAAAGTTTTCACTCAAATTTTTGTGTTGTTGATTGAAGATCATATTTTAAGGTCTAATAATTGTTTGTTTGTTTGATCTAAAGTTGATCATATAAAATCAGTTTGTTGATGATAATTGATTCTTCATTACTTCCTAAATTCAATTATGAATTGATTGATTGAAGCTTATCCTTGCTTAGACTCTTTCTTCTTTGAAAAATTATTAATTGTGTTGATTAAAATCCTCTCAATGTGCCTGAAAAACTTCTACTCCTATTGTAAATCCACTTCAAGATCCTACTTCAGTATATTACATACATCCTTCTGAAAATCGTATAGTTCCTCTAGTTTCTGAAAAATTCAATGGTGAAAATTTTGTTGTCTGGAAGAGAGGCATGCTATTAGCATAGTATATGAAAAACAAAGTAGTTTTTGTTGATGGAAGTTTGAAGAAACATGAATCTACTGATTCATTGTATTATGCGTGGGAGAGATGCAACGAACAACATGATCATCTCCTACATTCTAACGTCATTGGATAATACACTTGCTAAAAATGTGTTATACTTTTCTACAGCAAGTGATATTTGAAGATATCTTGAAGAAAGATATTCTATCATTTCAGGACCACAATTGTACTCAGTTCAACTGTCACTTAAACAAATTGAGCAAGGATCATCTACCTTTGCTGAATTCTTCACCAAAATCAAAGTAATTTGGGATCAAATCATCTCAGCAAGTCGTATTCCATGTTGCACTTGTATTGGTTGTTCATGTGATCTACCTAAGAAGTTTCAATAGACACAACAAGATGAAAGACTGATTCAGTTTTTAATGAAGCTTGATAGAAAACATGCTGCAACGAGAACTAATATTCTCATGATGACACCTCTACCTTCTATTTCAACTGCTTATAATCCCTTAAAACAAGATCAGAAGCAAAGAGAGATTACTGAGGTGAATAATATTCATATTATGGCATTTACAGCCACATAAGAAAGGAAGAATGAGCAATTTCACATGAATAGAGGAAGAACATATCCAGGTCCCGAAGTTAATTCTTCACTGCATATAGCAAGAGGAGTACTTTTAACTGTGATTTATCATTGCAAGATGTCTGGCCATTCCATGGATAGATGCTGGAAAATCCATGGTTATCCTCCTAGATTCAATAATGGTAATGGCAGGAATATAGCAAGGGAAAGAAGATTATTGCAGTGGTTTATGGTGATGATGATAATGCTAATTCAGATGAAGTTGATGGGGACACAACTCATCTTACTAGAGCACAATATCAACATTTTATGTCCTTGGTGAAATAGAACAAAGAAGAGACTATTGCAGTTGCTGACACTAATACTCAATCTACTTCCATGGCCAATGTAGCAGGTACATGTCTCATTACATGTCTTATTTCTAAATGGATCATAGATAGTGGCGCCACTGATTATATATGCTCCAACCTTGAGTTCTTGGATTAATATCAACCTTTTGATAAAGAACCTAGCACAATCACAATAGCTGATTGCAAAAGAGTATAAGCGAAACACATTGGTTCTGTCAAGCTAGAAAATGGAGTATTGTTAAAAAGAGTGTTACAAGTGCCTGACCTACACTTTAATCTCATTTCCACTCATAGTTTATGTCCAGATATGGATTGTGATATCATATTTTCACATGATAAATGCATGATTCGGAGGCATTCACCGAAAGATTCTCTAGTTCTTATGGTAAACTAGATCTTTGGTTTGTATGTTGTTGGAAATGATGCAACCTCTGTACTGACCTTCAATCTAGCAAGACGAAGTGAAGAAGCTAAAGTTTGGCATTTGAGACTTGGTCAGTTGCCATTTAATAAATCGCATCATGTTCATTCTAAGCTTCCTGCTAATCATTGCTGTTCTGACAACATTAGTCAAGTGTGTCCTAGGGCAAACCACACAAGGAAGCCTTTTCCTGTTAGCACTAGTATGGTCTCGGCACAAGCTCCTCTCAAAGTCTCGGTTTGAGTTTTGTGGTTAGCTAACACACGAAGGTCTCTTCAATAAGCACTCTTAATAAACTCCAAAACAAACCGATTTTATTAATGCATTAAAAAGCCTTTATATAGGCGTGTAACAAGATAACAAATAAAGCAAAACCCTAGTTATACTAGAACTAGGAAACTAAAACAAGATAACAAGGAAAAAAAACACACTCCTAACCCAAGTGGAACATGCTCCAACTTGGCACCTACTAACTAGACTCCTAATGAATCTACAATCCTACTCCAATTAGGAATCCTAATCCAACTAGGACTTGGATTTCTAACTCAACTAGAATTACAAACCAACTAAACTTTAAGACTCCTAACAAAACTAGGAGTTCTAATCCTACTAGGATTAGGATTTCAAAAGTCCTATTCCTACTCGAATTAGAAAAAACAAACAAATTCTAATGAGAACTAGAATTTGTTCTAGGGAAGCAATCCATTCCACATCATACTCCCCCTCTTAGAGAAAACATGTCCTCAAGTTTCATCCAGGTAAGCAAGGAACCAAATCGCCCGCACTAAACGTCCCCAAAATGCCACCTCCAAGAAGGACATGATAAGTATCATAGCCGGTCACGATGAGCAACCTTGAAAGGCCCCTCTACAATAGGATCTTGTTTCCCTTTGGAGTTGTTGTATATCCTCTGTGCATTTAGACTCAAAAATACAAAATCACCAACTCCAAAAGAATTCGGCTTACATGCTAGATGTAATGTATTAGCCTTCCTATCCTTTTTGCTCACGTTGGTTGACCTGCAACCAATAGAAATAGGAGAAGCAATAGGGTTAGCTTGCACCACCCTTAGAGGTGGTGGCGCTAAAACAAGTCTCTTCCCATCTGTTTTCACGCTATACATATTAGTTCGTCCATTGTGTAAGGTCTCCCTATCGAATTGCCATGGACGACAGCAAGCAACATTACAAGTTGTCATGGGTACAACGTCACACCAAAGTTTGTCCTTGTAATTACAAATGGAAAACGTCACCAATGCTTGTTTATCAACCCGTAAAGAGCCACTATCATTGAGCCAATTCAGCTTATATGGTCTCGCATGCTTGTCTTGTTTGAAGATTCAAATTATGCACAAGATCACTAGCAACGACATTTGTACACGAACCCCCATCCACAACAAAGAGCAACTCTTTCCACCCACTAACCATCTCGTATGAAACAAATTGTCCCTTTGCTCTTGACCATCTTCTAACTGCACATCAACATGGAGTATGGTTCTAAGCAAACCTACCATCTTATCTTACATTTCAAGTTGTTGAATTTCTTGATCTTCCCAATTATCTTCGACATCAATTCGTAATTCCCCCATGTCTGCCGCAAGCATCCTCCCTTTATTGTCATTCCTAGAAAGGTAATCTGCCAGCAACATTGTGTGATCCTCAAGAGACACCAACACTTTATTAGGACATGCCTTTGCAACATGCCTAATACCTTGGCACTTAAAGCAACGAACACCCCTCATAGCCAACTGCCCAGGAGTAAGCTCAACTTTCTTTCCTTTTTCTTCAATGGAAACCGAGGAAGAACCAAGCTAGTTGAGAGCTAGAAGGTTTCGGATTGAAATCCTTTTTGTACTCCTTCCCTTTCCACTTATTCCTATCCTTCTCAAGCTTCTCTCTCTCTTGATTTTCAGCCCTTGTAGCTTGACTAGCAACATCATCGAAGAATTGATAATAACTCATCTCTACCTTATACCTCACGTCTGGCTTTAGTCCCCTAAGGTACCTACTAATCGTCATCTCTTTTTATTCCTTGATGTCACACAAAATACCTAGTCTTTTGAACTCCTTAGTGTACTCGGCCACACTAAGCTTCCCTTGCTCCAAAGTACTCAACTTTAAGTAACTATCTTGTAAGTATTGAGCTGGAACAAACTTCTTTCTCAAGTGTCGCTTCATCTCAACCCAAGACCTAATTGGTGGTTCCCTCTCTCGAATCCTCTTCATCTTGAAGCTATCAAACCACAAAGAGGCGTACTTTGTTAACTTCAATTGAGCCACCTGATAAGCCTTCTCATCATCATAACCCTTGAAGTCAAACATCTTGTCCATTCTCCGCCGCCAATCTAGGTAATCTTGTGGATCTCCATCTCCATGAAACTCCGGAAGTTCCCACTTGATACTCTTATCTTCATCATTGAAAGCTCCAGGGTTAGAAATTTTCTCTCCACCACGGCTGACACTATTATTAAAGAGAGTAGTAACTTCGATTCTCCTTGCCTTGTAGTTGAGCTTGAATAGCCCTTTGTTCTTTAGACTGGTTTTGTAGCTCTTCAGACATCCAAGCCACTTGCTTTACTAAATGTTTCATCCATTCTTCAGTGGTTTTAGGCATCTCATGCTCCCCACTAGGTCCAGTCATGATCACAACCAACAACTCACAATTGCACGCAATCAAACACACACGTAAAGTTCGGCGAAATATTGGCTCTAAAATTCAATCAAAACACCTCGAAAATTTATGAAATTTTGTAAAACCCTAGCCCTATATGTTTCCAACACTCGACCAAATTTTAACATAAAAATGTGAAGCCAAACGTTTGCAGTTTTTTTTTTCCAAAACTGGTCCAGGATAGTCCTGTTTTTAGACCAGTTCACAAAAAGCCCCAGTTTCATAGCAAACGAATTCTAAAAATTATGAAACTTCACGGGTGCAAAGTAGACATAAAAATAATCGGTTTAAAAAAATCACCTCAAAAACTTTCTTAACGAAGGAGAACGAAGCAAAACAAACTCACCACCGAAACTGGATTTCTGGGAATGAATTGCAACACTTCGAAGAACCTTCAAGAACACCACCCACGTCCAAGCTCTGATACCACTTGATGTGGATGTCAAAACCCCTTTTGATGAAGCTTTAAAAACCACGAGAATCTTCAGAAAAAGATCGGATCTTGTGGCCTTTCTTGAGCACATAAATCAACGTAACCTGATTTATGTAACACTAATGAATAATTTGGGAATATTTTTATGTTTTATGATGATTAATGCACGAAAATAATAAGGATAGACTAATCCTTGAAGTCTCGGTTCAAGGTTGGAAAGTTATAGTCTCGGCACAATCTCCTCTCAAAGTCTCGGTTTGAGTTTTGTGGTTAGCTAACACACGAAGGTCTCTTCAATGAGCACTCTTAATAAACTCCAAAACAAACTGATTTTATTAATGCATTAAAAATCCTTTATATTGGCGTGTAACAGCAATCAAACAAAGCAAAACCCTAGTCATACTAGAACTAGGAAACTAAAACAAGATAACAAGGAAAAAAAACACACTCCTAACCCAAGTGGAACAAGCTCCAACTTGGCACCTACTAACTAGACTCCTAATGAATCTATAATCCTACTCCAATTAGGAATCCTAATCCAACTAGGACTTGGACTTCTAACTCAACTAGAATTACAAACCAACTAAATTTTAAGACTCCTAACAGAACAAGGAGTTCTAATCCTACTAAGTTAAGGATTTCAAGAGTCCTATTCCTACTAGAATTAGGAAAAACAAACAAATTCTAACAGAACTAGAAGGGAAGCCATCCATTCCACATCATGAATAATAAAACTGATGTTGTTGATATACAGGAGTACTTGGTGAGCTTGATTCATATTCAGTTTCATACTCTTGTTAAGTGTATTAGAGCTGATAATGCCAAGGAGTTGTGTGAAGGAAGAATTCTTTCTATTTTCCATTTACATGGTACTTTGCACCAGAGAAGTTGCACAGATTCTCCTCAGCATAATGAGTTAGTAGAGAGAAAACATAGGCATCTCCTTGAGATTGCCAAAGCTCTTTACTTTTAGTCTAGGGCGCCAACTAGATTTTGGGGAGAATGTTTGCTCACTGCTACACATCTCATGATGCCATGAGTTGTCTTCATTACACTACACCTTATGAGAAAATTCATGGGAAGAAGCCTGGTTTGGATCATTTGAGGGTGTTTGGCTGCCTTGGTTTTGCTTCCAACATCAAAGCACACAGAGCTAAGTTTGATTCCAGAGCCATACGTTGTGTCCTTCTTGGTTATCCAACTGACGAGAAGGCTTACAAGTTTTTCAACCTAGAAACAAATAAAATACTTGTTTATAGAGATGTTACATTTCATGAAAACCACTTGCCATTTCATATTTCTCAATCCCAGATCCTTCTTTTTCTATATTCCTCCAATAGACTTTGCGACACCTGTTGATTTACCTGATGCCTTCCTATATCAATTTGATCCTCCACATTCTTCTCCCTTAAATACACCCTCTCACAATTCTCAAATCAATTCACCTACTCATCATTCTTCAACCAATTGTCCTACGTACACATCTTTCATCTTTCCTTCATGGAACATTGGATGAAGAGGTGTATATACAGATGGCTGAGGGAGTGCCTAATCCAGACAAGAAAGTGTGCAAGCTTGTCAAATCACTATATGGATTAAAACAAGCAAGCATGCAATGGTTTGCTAGACTTCATTCAGAACTAGAACAACAGTTCAAAGTAAGAATGATTATTCTCTTTTCATCAACAAAATTGATCCTGACATGTGTATAGCAGCTGCATATGTGGATGATATCAGCCTTACTGGACCTAATCATCTCTCACTTATTCATGCTCTCAAGGCTCATTTGCACAATGTTTTCAACATCAAAGACTTAGGTCCTTTAAGCTACTTCCTTGGAATTGAGGTATCTAGGCTATCTCATGGAATCATCTTGAGCCAAAGGAAATTCAGCAAAGAGTTGCTAGCAGAATGTGATTTAGATCTTTCTAAATATGCTAAGAATCCATTACCTTAGAATGTTAAACTCCTAGCAGAAGATGAAGAAGTGTATACTGATCCAAATCAGTACAGATGTTTGGTAGGGAAACTAAACTTTCTCAGCCATACCAAACCTGACATTTCTTTTGCTGCTCAGCCAATTCCTTCATACACCTAGGTCTTATCATGTTCAAGCCAATCAATATCTGTTGAGATATGTTGCTTGTACAGTTGGCCAAGGTATAATTCTATAAGCTTCCAAGAAACTTACCCTACAAGGTTATTCTGACTCAGACTGGGCAGCTTTTCCTAACACTAGGAGATCTGTGACTTGCTACATTATGTTGTTGGGTAATATTCCTATCTCATGGAAATCAAAGAAACAATCTGAGCACACTTGGCTAGTCATACTTCTTAATAAGTAAATCACTTGGTCAAAAATCCAGTTCAACATGAGAGGACTAAACACATTGAACTAGATATTCATTTTACTAGATACAAGGTGTTGGAAGGTCTTCTTGCGCTTGCTTATATTTATTCCTACAGGTTAGCAGTTGGCTAATCTCTTAACCAAGACTCTGCCTTCACATCAACTCTCTAAACTCGTATCCAAGCTAGGGATGTCTTCTCATCCCACCCCTAGCTTGAGGAGGGTATTGAAGATATAGCCACATCATCAGAAGCTTCCACAACATCTATTATAGCTCAACTACTTGCCAGCTTGGCTGATGAGTCATAACTACTTCTGGATTTCTAGGAAGTTAGTTATCTTTGTTAGAGAGAAATATTTCATCATATGCTTTGTAATAACAAGGTCTATATATACCTTGCTTAGCTCATTTCTGTAATTTATTCAGAAAATTTACAATGAAATGAAAATCTCTCTCTATTTTCTCTACATTTCTTGCTTCTAGATTCTAAGAATTATTTCAAAAAATTTGCAAAAAAAACAATCATTATAATCCTTTTCATTTTATATATTAAGAAAAGAAAGCTTCAAACAACCATATGATCATGAAAAATGAAGAGAAATCAATGATATCACGTAACACGTCATCATATCTTAGTGAAAGAATATTATTGTCCTCACTCATATTCATTAATGGCTTGATTTCAATTAAGATTAATTATTTCCATTCCTAATGATATTATTCTCGTATATTGATTCATTGCTTAATTTTCATTAGATAAACTAGTATTTTTGCCCGGGGATGCCTTGGGTCAGTTACAATTATCAAATATATTATTATTCATAAATCTCATACTTGTTTTTATTAGCTTTTCTTAATATTCTATCTAGTGCAAAATTGAAAAACGATCATTATGGCATTACAATGCAAATTGTTTTTGAAAAAACTTCAAAGGAATTGGGGATAGAAATAACAATTTTAATTGAATTAGGGTAAGAGAATGTTATTACTTAATAAAAGTGTTAGAGATCAAAAAGCTTGTCTATGTCTTTATGAGTACATATAATTATAAGACTTTTTTATGTTTTACTTTGAAACATTAAGCATTGAAATTGTTGTGGATTAGTGGTTAAACTCTCACATTTTATTTCAAAGGTCATGTGTTAAAATCCTAGTAACTACATATTGTTAATATTTTTAAATGAGATTATAATCATGTGTATTAATAGATTGAGCAGAGTGCCACAAGGCACCGTTCCTTTGTTAGAAATGCCTTTTAATATACAATTGGTCACTCTGTTCTTTTTATCCCTTCCACAAATCTCAACAAATTTTGGTGTTTTAGTAGATAAATTGAAGAATTAATTATCAGCATATTTAAAGTTCCTTAGCATTAAGGGTATATGGTGGATTTATTAAGAACATTTGTAGTATATAATGCGACTTTTATAAGCAAGTTTACCTCAAGCATTCTTTAAAAATTCAAGATTACCTTATGAAAGATCCTTAAAATCTGTGTAATTTAGATACTTAGTGAGATTTGATGAGTTAACAATTTGGGGTAATAAACTTTAATTTAAGGGAAATTTGCAATGGTGACCTCGAACTTTTCGAGTTTCGCATTGGCGGCCCTAATTTTTTATATTCCCACTAGTAACCCTCAATTATTGTTTTATTCCCAAATGTGACCTTATTGAGTAAAAAACCTTTAGTTTCGTTAACTTTTAATTAGAATAAATATCTCGGTTTGCATGCTTGAAAATTTTCTAGGTCAGCATGCCGCAAATATTACTCGATTAAAGTTGTGGGGCTCATTTTACCCCTTCAGGGTCAAATTTAAAGTTTAAATTGGATTTCATGCCAAAAAAATTGCCAGCTAAGGAATTGAGTGTCATTTTGGCCCTTAAAGTTCAAATTTGACATTAAAATTGACAAGAAATGACTCGAAGCACCTTGGTTTGTGTGCCAAGACATTAATTCTAACGGAAAGTTAATGGAATTAATGGTTTTTTGCTTTATAAGGTCACATTTGGAACTAGAACACTAATTGAGGGTTATCAATGGGAATAAAAAAACTGAGGGTTACCAATGGGAAACTCGAAATTTTCGAGGTCACCATTGGGAATTTCTCTTAATTTAAATGCGTTAGTTTTGTATCTATTCGCTTGTATTATAGTATAATATAATATAGAAGATAAAGATTAGTTTATCTATTGAAACCAAGTGAATTGAACTCACCGATTATACAATTGGTTTCCATACCAAGCCTACCTTGTACTTCCTAGTAGGCATTTATTAGTTCACTGTAATGCCATATAGAAATACTTTCTCATCAAAACACGAAATCTCTCTTGTTTTATTCAAAGACTTATACAACATACAACATACAACGACATACAACAAGCTTAGAACAATGGTACAACGAATGAACTCGAGTGTTTCTGCCATTTATCTAGCCTTCTGCACATATCTATTTTTGGTGATCAGAAACCTTAAATTAAACTTGAAAAACACCACCATCACCATCTATAACATCAGTTGTCGCAATAGTGCTTGCAATCTCAGACCATAGTGCGCCACCAGATACATTGGTACTTAGCTTGTTGCGCTTGTGCTTGAGTAGTTTTGTGTCTTTTTTGATGTCCTTCACTTCTTGACTTTCACATTTCTTGTCCGTCTCTGCTTTCCAAACAGCATCAGATGTCTTTTGCCAGCTTGTCTCTAGGGTTATCATTTTGGCATCAGGTTTAAATGATTTGAAGTCTCCACTCTCCACCACCTTATCCTCAATATATTTGTATCGCGCTGCCTCGGACACCATTTGGATGGCGATCAACAGAAACTTGGCCTCTTCAGCAGGTGTTACGGGCTTAGCATCATCGTAGAACGCTTTGATTTTTTTCTTCAGTTCTTGCAACCCCAATGCAATATTCTTTCTAGACCCCGCATATTTCTCGATATTTGCATAGTTGCTATCGTACTTAAGTGTGACTGGTGTTGAGCCTATAAAATGCTTAGCCTTAGCATCAGCTACGTCTGGCTCATTAAGAAAAATGGCTTGATACTTGCCACTATATAGTTTGTTAACACGGTAAGCCACCAAATACAGATCAGTCACTTTTAAGGCTACGGTAACCCATTCTGTGGTGTTAATTTTGAGGTCTGCAAGAACATACTCGTCGCCTTTCGGTAGGGTGTCTCGCGTTACCGGTAAACCGTAAGCCTTGAGGGGGCCTTCAAATTTCTGGCGCAAATTTGTTAAGAATGTTGAGTAGCCAGAAGCCCCATCTTCGAGATCAAAACTTACAGTTTGGTAAGCACTAAGTTGCAGTTGTTCCCCGACAACTGCATCTTCTATTACCGATGACAGCATAGCCACCATGATAATGCACCATACACATGTTGCTATGCCGAGTACCACCTTCATATCTTTTAATTAAGCTCAAGTACCTGTATATCATATGTGCTTATTTCATTTCAAAGTTGAATATACTCCCTCCGTCCCTAAATAGAATGCCCATTTCTTTTGGGCACAAGTATTAAGAAGAAATTATGTGTAGGACCTTAGTTACATTAAATCATAATTAAATATTGAAGTTGATACACTTTTTATGAATTGTTTATTAAGGAGAGAGAATGTGGGACATATGGGAAAGTGGGTGATATTATAAAAGGTGAAAGCAAAATAATACCTCCTCTTTTTTTTTTTTACTTGCAACATTTGTCTTTTCACATTTACCGAGACACTTATTTGAACGTTAATATCTCATATTGGGTGTAAGTAAAAATTATAAAAATTTGATATTTGGAATCATCGCATTAAGACGAATCTAACAAGACCCCACTTGACTATGTTTTCTCTTATATAATGGTGCGAGATTACTTAACAAAGTTGGTTGATGAATAGTGCCAAAAAGCAAATATTGCAACTAAAAAAAACAGAGGTAGTATTATAATTGGTGGACCCATATTAAATAAGGAAATGAAAAATCTATTTGGAACAAACATAAATGGAAACATTGGCACTCTATTTAGGGATGGAGAGAGTACTTCTTACCTTCTTTTTTAATTACAATAGTTTATGTTTTCCAATATTGACATATATATACTTCACTTTTACAGCCTTTGATGATTTATACTATATGTAGGAAAAAACATAATCATGTAATTTCTTGTTAGAATTTTAGAAATGGATCGGAGTATAAACCTTCTTAGCGACCCTTATTTGAAGTTTGCATATAACATTTATATTATTTTTACCTTAAAAAAGATATAAAATTTTGTATTATCTCTTAATTTTAAGAGCACTCCAATATAAGGTCCTTAACTCATTTTTTTAAAGAATAATTCAGAAAAGTTTCATAAATAATTAGGAATTAAAATAAAGGAAAAAAGAAAATCTCAGCATTTTAAAAAAAATAGAACAACAAACTTTAACCGTATTTCAAAGACTAACTTTGACCGTATTTCAAAGCTAATATATACTATCTTTTTTTTATGCATCATTTGATTATTTTAATACACTCACCAAAAAGGCAAATGTTGCATCTAAAAAAATTGAATACATATATATATATATATATATATATATATATATATATATATATATATATATATATATATATATATATATATATATATATATATATATATATATATATATATATATATATATATATATGTTATAATGTGCTATCATATGATATAATGTTGCATTAGAAGTTTCAGTAATTGATATTTAAAGATAATAACAATCAGAGTAGTGCATTGGTTTTCTATGAAAGTCAACATATTGCATGTTTTTAGAAATAAAGGAAGTACTCACTCTTTTTTTTATCATTTTCACCTTCCTGTGCTCGTCTCCCACTGCACCACTTTGAATTTAAATATCTTTTATTATATATTAGTAAAAATTATAACGATTGAATATTAATAAAAAAAAACTAATTGAGACGAATCAAACAAGACCCCACATGACTATATTTTTTCTTATAAATTGGGAAAAATTGAGAAGATTCTCTTTAAGTATGATAGTCTCAAGATTCCAAGTGAGAAAGATAAAAAAAATAAAGGGAGTATTAAAAATAATCCATCCATTTACTTGTAATTTACAAACTTTGTATTTTCATTAATGACATACTCCCTCCGTTCTGTGAATTTTTACTCACTTTTCGTTTCAATCCGTTCTATGAAATTCTACTCACTTACTTTTTTTCCTAAATTGGCAAAAAAAATATTATTAGTTAATTGACCTATGGCCCACTTCTGTTTGCTATTTATATTTATTTAATGCAAGTGCACCCAAAAAGAAAACTCAATGTTCTCTCTCCTCCAGTATTCGTATATATTTAATGCAAGTGGACCCAAAAAGTATACTCTCTATCCTATGTCTAAAATATTGTGTCTATGATAACTGAGTAGAACTTCAAAA